>CM038223.1:88292704-88682220 GCA_021442155.1 Cymbidium sinense
GGTGATGGGCTTATGTGACTCAGTTTTGGGCTTTCCATGGACTCCACCTCATCCCATAGTAGTAATTCACCACTCCTTGACTTGATTGATGGTTTCTTAGATCAAGTCTAAAAGGATTCTAAGGTTAAACTCAAGTTCTACTGGCTTGGGTTTAAATTTAAAGGTTTTAGGTTAGGTTCATTTGAATTGGATTTTGGTCGGGTTGGATGACTTAAACTAATTCAATTGCATTCAATTATTTTTATATTTATGTTCTCAATCATCATAATTATCCATTAAATGATTTATGAATGAAATCACCCAAAATATGTGTAGGTTTGGAATAATTTAGGCTAGTTTAACCTACTTAGCTCAAATGGGTCAAGTTGGACTTATAACTTAATTAGTCATTTTAAAATTAAAATTTATATTTATTTATGTTTAAATGATCATTTGTACTAATTTTTATCAATTGATTTCATTGAATTTGAGTTAGGTTTTGATTTGAATGCATGTTGACCCATTTTAGATCTAAATGAATTAAGATGGGTTCAATTAAGTTAAAAGATAAATTTTACATAATTAAGATGTGTTTGGATTTAAATAATGTTTGATTATGTGTTTAGTATGATTTTGAACATTTAATTTCAATTGATTTGAAGTTGGGTTTTGATTTTTGACCCATTTTGACCCAAATTGGGCTTAATGAGTTAAGATGAGTTCTCTTGGGTCAAATGACCAAATTAGTCAAATTAAATCCAATGATTTATTGAATTATGATCATCCATGATTCTAAAGTGTTTTGAAATATTTAATTTGGATCAATTTCTAATTTAATTTAGATTTGGCTTAATGAAGTCCATTTGAATTTATTTGGGTTAAGTGGTCAAATCAACCCATTTGAATCTTCATTGAATTTAGATTTATTTATTTTTTTATGTTTGAAAATGTTCAATTGATAACTTTGAGTCTTTGGGATAACTCAATTTGACCAGATTTAAATTGGTTGACTTTTGAGATGGCATGGATCAATTCTAGGTTAGATGACTTGGTTGACCACTTTGGACCTCATCTAAATTTATTTTTGGGTTCATTTATATTTATGCATTGACTATAAGCTTTTTTTTACTTTAATTTTAATTTATTTTGATTTATTTTTAATATTTCTTAGACTTAAGTGATTTTGAGCTTAGATGGGTTAATTAGGTCAACCAACCTAATTACCTCAATCTACACTCAATTGAATTTAGATTTTATCTCATTCATGTTTAATTTTTATTTATGTTAATTTCATGAAATTTGGATTTTGTTGGATTCACCAAATCTAATTTGGATTAGGTCAAGTCTAGAAGAATTCAGTAGGGTGACTTAACTTTCACTTTAGGGTATTGAGTTTAATTTTAATTTTTGTTTCAAATTTAGTATTGACTCCAAATTTTGGTTTGATTTAATTTATTATTTGATTTTGATTTGAATTTACACTTAGCCACTAAGTGCAGTGTCTAATTAGAAAGATATTAATTCAAGATAAGAGATCCTAATTACTAAATTAAGATAATATCAACCTCATCCAAAAATGAAGTAATTACACTTGTATGGAGTGTGCTTGAAAATATGGTCATAGTCACTTGGCGAGTAATTAATACAAGTTCTAGTTTCTCCATGAATGGGTAATTCACAGCACCTCACAAGATTTATATATGCATCTCTATGGTTTCCAAGTGAATCTTTAAATCATCTAGCGAGTTCAAATGAGGACTTCTCCTTACTTTGAGATAAAATAAGGGAGTGCTCATCCATTACCCACCAACTAAATTTCTTCTATACCCTTGAGACTTTAATCATTAATTTATATTCATGCAACACTTCATCTTTCTTGCTTGACCCTCGAACCTTTAAGTAACATGCATGATTTTCCTTCATTGTAATCTCTTCTCTATGTTAGGGAATTTAATGCTACTGATACATTGATACCATGACTCAATTGTTGAGTAGAGGATATCCAAAATTGCATTAGGTAGTGGGCCTCAACTTCTTAAATATGATCCATGTGAACTTCTTCTTTCCCTTCCTCAAGTGATGGGGAGACAGATCATTTCTTTAGTTGCTTTATTCTCCTTTGAGAAACCATACAGAAGTCCTATAGTAAGTGTGAGTTTAGAGTTTGTTATGCCCAATTTATCCAAGACTGGTTTAAAAATAATATTAAGTGAGCACCCTTTGTTAAACAAAATATACATGATAACTGGTAATCAGGGCTATAACCATAACTATGTCATTGTAGTGATTCCCAATGTCTATCCCTATCTAAAAAATAATTAACATGGTAGTAGCAATTACATCATGGATGCTAAGTTCACTTCTCTAGATTGTAACCTTTTCATACTAGCCTTCTTAGAAGATTTTCCATCTCCCCTAAAGATGGTGGATATGACTCGTGCAATATAAATAGTGTATGTGGGTACAAGATAATTACTAGCCTTGATGATCTCTTTTTATTTTTTTCATAAATGAACTCCTTGAGCTTTCCTACTTTTATCAATTCATCCAATTGACTCTTCAAATGGTGACACTCTTTAGTGTTGTGCCTATGATCATGATGATAAGCATAATATCTTAACTAGTCAAATACCTTGCATCTTCATGGTGGTTCACTTGAAATAATCTTTATTTTGGATTTCTATAAGCTCTACAATGACACCTCAGAGGGCCACTAGAAAACCGCATGATACCACAAGTGAATAGTCATGTTTCTAAAGTACCTCGGACTTTTGGTTGTCTTCTTTTATTTGATCTCCACCTTTGAGATCCTTGGATAGTTTCTCTTAAGACCACATCAATAAGTCCACATTTACATGATTGCTCAATCTCATGTTTGAGCATGTTTAATGTTGGATCCCAAGACATACCAAAATCCTCTTAGAGCAGGAGAGTGTTAGTGGGTGACTACAATCTCCAAATCTTTGATCTAGCATTTCTCATTGGAAATGAGTGATGAACTTCCTCAAGGACTCACCAGGCTCCTACCTCATATGTAGGAGTGCTTGAGAACTCTTCAACAGCTTTTAAACATTGGCAAATTGCATGGTGAACATTCTTTTAAAGTCATGAATGATGTGGTGACTCTTTGAGGAATGTGTGAGAATCACCTAAAAATAAACTCTTTGAAAGTAATGAAGAAAAGCCAGCACTTCATTGCATCATCTAAGTTTAATAATGATGTAGTTGACTCAAAATAGGCTATGTGGTGGGTATGTTTGACCTCCATAAGATTCAAGAGTGGGATCTTGAGCTTATAGGAGGTCAATTCTGTCTTTATAGAGAAAGTGTTTGTTGTCTATAGCTATTTCTTTAACACACCTTCTTCACTAGTATCATAGCAGTCATCCTTGAAATTAGAGAATTCATGTGGCTAAGCATTTGGGACCCTATATTGGGTGTCTTTTTCCTCTTTGAGCTCGATGAGTTATTGAATTCATGGATCCTTTGTTCTCCATTAGATTGGGCTCTTTGTGGTGTGATTTTTTGATGGCTTCCTGCACTAGGAGAGTGATCCTATCCTCCATTTCATATAAATTTAGGTAAGTTACAAATTTTTAGACACTTTGTTCCATGCCCACAATGATCTCATTGAGGTCCCACCTCTTTATATTTTTTTTGATTCTCATCCAATAGTCATGGTAAGGTGCTTCAATGGCTATTCTCTAAGAGAGATGGTAAAGCTCAAGGAGATGTAAGAGATGGGGAGACTCTGTGAGATGAGAGAGATGTGGAAATTCTTTGTGTTTTGTAAGATAGAGATGACCTAATGAGGAATGATGGGATGTTCAATAATGGAGGAAGTACACCATGGCCATCGAGAAAACCTAACTTTGCTACTATAGCTTTGATTTACTATATTTAACAATTCACATGAAATTGAGGATAGGATAACAAAGAAATAAAATCCAGGGCAAGGAAGGAGGGATTTTGTCTTTACCTAACTAGTTTTGGTTTAAAATCCAATCTAAATTATTTATTTAATTTTACTAGATTTAAAAATATAAAATCTATTAATAAACTAAGAACCAAAAATTGGAAAATTTAAAACAAAATCCAAATAAAATATGAAATCAAACCAAATTCATTGGATTTTAAATTTAAACCATGAAATGCACACTCTACAAAAGACATCACACCATATATTATTTTTATATATCCTTGTCTTTATGGGACTAGGTATCTAAAAGTGATGGGCAGGAATGCTTTGTTAACCCAACTATCTTAAATATAGATGGGTGTGGCTCAACCTTAAGGTTGGCTTAGTAAGGTATGAGTGAGACCACATTCATGACACTCTTAATATGAATGTTCATACAATTCTTTCCATTCACTTCACCAAAGATATGAAATATGTTTCTTCTTCTCTAGTCATGTTCTTTACTGGGAGTGATAGATAAGCATTCCATTACACCTAAATGTGTATCATCCATTACTTGTGCATATTTATCAAATAAAAGTGTCATTTTCTACACCAATGTGTTCTATTTCTTCTTCACAAGTGTTATCTTCATTTAACCAAAAAAGTTATACCATACATTGGCTTTGTATATGCTCTTTCTTATGGCATTTGAAACTACCTTTTTTGTACTTTAGTACTTGGATCATTAGAAAATGATGAGTTGAGTGATGAAGATTTTGTGTAGCTTTAGGTGTGAAGTTTAAAGAGACTTGGTTTTGGGTTGGCCATGACTTAGAAGCTATGATAATCATTTTATGTTTTTCAATAATTATGGCAATATAAAAGGCTCCATCAATGTTTTGAGGGTCTCATATGTCCACTTCAAGCTTAATATCAATCTTGAATTCTTAAATAAATTTATGCACTTGGTGTCAAAGTGTGTCATGTGATTTAGTTCTAGCTAGAAGATTCTCAAAGGAATTATTTTACCCTTCAACTATCATTAAACCTTTGTTTAGATTCAGAAGTTGGGCATAATTATTTTCTATTGCATTCTAGTGTAATATTTTGATTTAAAATCTCAACTCATTTTTCCCAAGTTAAATGTGGTTTCTCTAAAAGATATAGTGATCTCTAAGGTTTTTTGTCCCATTGCATCTTAGCATGGCCATCCAATTTCATCTTTACAAAAGAAATCATTTATTCATCTAGAATTCCATACCAAGGAAAAAATATTATTCATTTGGTGGAGGCACCTAGAAAATTTGATTGGATTGTAAGATCCATCAAATGTGACAATGTCTACTTTAACTCTCTTGAAGACATCTTCTAATATTTTTCCCTTATAATTTATTGTTGTTTCCTAGATTAGGGTTAAATTCTATGTTCTTGTGGTTCTTCCTCTCCAAAATGATGGTTGGAGGTGTGTGAGGAGGGTTGTGATGAAACCTATAGTCAGTTAATTGGTTTAGGATTTGTTGAAATTGGGCATTTATGGTTATACTCAATTCTTTCATGTGTGCTTTTACCTTATCCATTCCCTCCTCTAATTTTTTCTATGTAAACACTCTTAAGAAGCATTTAAACACTTGAAAATTATATTCAAACTCTTGATTATAAATATAATTCAATCTAAACTAATAAAAAAATACAATAAAACAACTTTAATTCACAACTTTTTTTCTTATTATTTTTTGCTAGCAAATTACAACACTTAAACTAAGAGAAGAACACTTTAAAAAGGAAAAATTGAAAGTATAATTTCAAAGGTTTTTATGTGACAAGTAACTATTAAAGTAAGATTTAGGATTTGGTCACACAACTTGCTAAGTGATCACTTAAAGTTATGATCACTAAAAGTGTTCACTTAAAGTATGTGTGGAACAAGTTTAAGATGTGGATTTCTAGAGTAAATATTAAGAAAAAATCACAAAGTACACAAATGCCCTTTTAACCTGTAAATAATAAGAATCAAATATAAGATAAAACAAAAATTAAAAGTACTTCATTCAAAATGGGAGCAATAAAAGTTACTAAGTAAAGAGAGATGATTTCCTCTAGTACTCCCTCTTTCTTTTATCTAAAGGAAATGCTTTAAATTGATGCTTATGTTTCTCTACAATAACCTTGTACACTTGAAAACATAAAAAATAATGGTAATCCACTCCAAATAGTCCTGGTGAAAACCTCCTCTACAATGATGGTAATCTACTCCAAAAATTCTTGGGATCTTCTGTCTCTAATACTAAAATGATATGGGAATTGAATTTTCAAGGAGTAATGGTAGAAGATGGTTTTGAAATGTGCATACCACTTCAACCTTCATCAAGCTTCTTTCTTTTATTTAATTTCCATCATCTCATATCTCCTCATGGGGCTACCATAGAATTTCCACTAGCTTCTTCTTTTTTTCTGTTCAAGACATTCTTTAGCAGATCATGACTTTTCTAAACATCAAGAATATCTTGTTGTGGGAGACTAAAGTCAAGATACTGTCAATTTCTTTCTCTATTTGCAATGCAAAAATGGAAAAAAAAGAAGGTGGTATAAGAAGAATCTTGAACATAAGTTGTCTACCTTTTCATCTTCAATTAACACAAGGTAAGGTAATCCAATCTGGGTCTTCCCATAATGTATGAAGGTTCAGCCAGGTGCGAAGCACTTTTCTTTTGAAAAATGTTTTGACTTTATATGATGTATGATGACAGAATTTTCATGAAGAATTGGAGCTTTTGGAAAGTTTTGATAGGTTAATTAGGTTTAGGAAGCCAATTACGTCAAATATTTATTTATTTCATTGACTTTGGAAAATTTCTTTTTGTTTTATAAATATCAAGTGAAAATCCTAGATTTTACTTGAAATTGATAAAGAACACTTACAATCAACTATATTAAAAGTTTTAATTTTTTAGAGTATATTTAAAATTTCTTTTGAACTTTTATAATGGCTATATAAAAAATAAACACATTGGATAGAATAATGAAGGTTAGGATTTTCAAAATTGGTACTTAACAAAGCATCATAAAAATTTAAGGAAAACACATAGACACTAATCTACAATGTCTATAGATTAAATTTGAGGAATGTGAAATTATTTGGTGGAGTTTAGAATGTCCTAACCCTAGATGTAGTCAAACAAAGTTTGATTTTAGCCAAAACTTCATCGACCCTTGTAGATAAGTTTAGGAAGAGAATTTTGTGGTATAGAATATAGTAAGATATGTATGAAGATTCATTGAAAAAAGAACAATATTCAATGAAATATTTTTAGGAACACTAAAGGGATAACCACACACTACTCACCAAAGTACTATGTTAAGAGATGAAAGATACCACCAAGAAACCTTCAAAGTTTTTCCACCAAATAAAACACATAGAATTTCAAAATTCTTCCAAAGATAACATAGAATAACTTCCCATTATATCTTAAACTAATAATTTCTTGGTAATAAGTCATTTTTAACATGTCACACATCTATTTTATGGCTAAAATACATAACTCTTCCTTAAAACTACCTCCATAACTACCAAGACCAAGGGGGGCTCCATTTGTAATTAAGAATATGCTTAATTAAATAATTTTGGCCACTTTATTGTACTACTTACTAGCTACCCAAATGGAATAATAGATCATGGCATGATTTAATTTTAACAATTTAAACATGCCCTACTTGAGTTATTAAAACCCAAATAAACACTTACATTAAGTCCTAAAGGCCATTGAGAAACATATTTATAATTAAACCACAATAACATTGTTGACCTCACTTTTGGAGTGAGGATTAAATCTTCTCATCATGAAGGAGTCTTCTAGACACTAAGAGCTCCTTAATTCTAAGACACTTCTAGTGATTAGGTGAACACTTAACCTAAGCCTTGAGACTTAGAAGGGTTAATCATAAGATTAGGCTATGCCTTAGGACTTAGGGAAACTCACCTACCCTATAACCTAACCAATCCATGCCTACCTTTAGCCTAAACCAAACCTCAAATTCAATTTGTCCAAACTCAATCCAATCTCAAATCCATAACTAAATTCCAAATCAAAAATCAAATCAATTCAATCAAACCAAACTTAAGCCATGACTTAACTCCATGAGCTTTAATTACCCTTCAATCCAAATTAAATTGATTTTCTCATAAATCAATTCAATCATCCAATGAAATCAAATCCATGATCAAATCTAAACCAATAATGAAATCCAAATCCTCAAATCAAATCAATTCAATCAAATCAAATCCTAAGCCAATGACTCAATCCTATGTACTTAGTCAAATCATCTACAATATGAATTCTAACCTTGAATGATTTTCTCATGAATCAATTCAGTCTTTCAATCACCATTCCAAATCAAAATCTACAATCTACAATTAAGCCATGCCAAACCAAAATCAATTCAATCCAACCAAGTTAACCAATATGACCTAAAATACCCAAATATACCAAAATCCATTTGAACCTAAATCAATTATAATCAAAACCTCAAATCAATTCCAAATCATATATTGAACTCAACCCAACTAAATTCAACCCAAAATCAATCCAATTAATTAATTTAGGCTCACTTGACCCAAAGTGACCTATAAGACCTATCTGAGCCAAACTTCAATCCAACTCAAATTGGATTGAGTCAAACCATCCAAAACCTCCTATGATGATTGTTGATCATCCTTGATTGAAAATTATCCATCAATTGGGTCAAACCAAGTCAACTTGGTCATTTGACCAAGTGAACCCACTACAAAAAAGCAAACAAGCCAAATCTCAACCTAAGCCAAATCACTTGAAACCAATAATTTACATCAATCTAAAATCAACCATTGAATATGATTTGACCATCACTTGAGGCAAACCTAGCCTAATTGGCCCTTTGATTGAACTTGGCCCAACTTGACCTAAAAGACCAAATTAGGTCAAATCAAAATATAACCTAAATCAATTGCAACCAATGGTTTAAGTTCATTCCAAATTGATTGTTGAACTTGACCAAAGAGTTGATTAAATCGAATTGACCTATTTAGCCCAAATTGATCTAAAGGGTCAATTTGGCCTAAATCATCCTTAAATCCAAATTGATTGAAACCAAAGCCTACAATCATCTTCAATTGACCAATTGAACATGAATCAATGCCTAACCCAATATAATTTGGCCAATTTGGTCAAATTGGTCAACTTGACCCATTTAACCCAAATGAATTCAAATGAGCAAAATCCAAATCTATGTAAAATTGAACTGAACCAATTGCACCAAAACATTCCAAATACTCATTTGAACTTGACCCAAGACTTGGTTTGACCCAATTTGACCAATTGGTCAACTTGAACCAACTAGCCCAATTTGATCTACGTGGGTCAAATTGAGCCAAACCCACTCAAATTAACTCCAAACCCAATGAAATTTGACATGACCCATCCTTATCTCACCTTGTGTTAGCGCAAACCAAACCCAACTTGATTTGGCCCAAATTCCAATGGTTCAAGGCCACCACATAGGACAAATACCCCATTTGAATAGTCAAACCCATTCCCCATCCACTTGGCAGCCTCCTAGTGCTCCACCTAGGCACCTAGACACTAGCTAACCTGACCCATGACCCATGGGGAAGTGAATTCACCTCACCTTCCCCATTGGAACACTTGGAAATAAGGGACACCCACTTCTCCTCCCTTGGCAGCCACTCCCTTGCCTTTGGCCACTCAAGCCACCTCAAGATTCCCTGCCATGCTACCACGTAGCTAGAAGCCAAACGGATCTCATCCATTCGATCCAAGGGAGGAGGTGGTATACCCCCTCATTTTGATTCAATCCTAGCCACCAAGCATTCTCAGAGCCCTAGCTACTCAAGACGAGCCACCAAAGCATCCTCTCGAGTTCCCTAGCCCTTCCCATCACTAAAACACCAAACCAAGCTCACCTGAAATAGGACAGCTTCCCTCTCCATCTAACTTCATTAAAACTCATCCACATTCAAATTAACTCTTCTCACATGTTCACTAAACTCCGGTGAGTCAAAACAAACTCTCCTTAACCAATTTGACCACTAGAAGTACCTTCTAGGCCAACTCTAGCAAGGTTCATGGTGGTTCTTGGTCCACAGAGCAACGGGAGGCATCATGCAAGCTTCTCAATAGGGCTTCACCTAGTCCAGGCGAAGCTACCTCGGTCGGTTCACCACCGATCTTCAGCTCCGGTAAGGTACTATTCCTTAAAATCAAGATTTCTCAATTTATTTTGGGCCTTTTTGAAGGAATGTGTATGTCATGCGAATCCAACCATAGGATCCTTGTAGATCACTTTCTAAAGGTGTGGGATCAATCTAAGCAATCGAGCTTGTAAGCTTCATATTTGGTAGAGAAAGGAGGACGGTGTCCATCTTCCATCGTGTGAGAGATGATAGATCATGTATCATTCATTCCATGTGATCGAAATGGATGACCATGATTAATCCACTAGTTAATTTTGATTTAATCCCTTAAGAACTGTGAGCTTAATCTCCACCATCCAATCATAGATGGGATGGTGGGGATGAAACTGCGTTCGCCACTAGCCATGTAGGCACTGAGTAGAATGCATTTAAATAACCAATCTTGTGGTGCCACATGGAAAGTGTGCACATCAGTGATCCATGTGGAAATGAGAGGATTAGGCTTAATTAATCTATTTAATGGCTAAAACTTTGAAAAATATTAATTAATTATAGAAAAATAAAAAAATATAAATAAATAATCATTTTAAAGGTAATTTAGAGGGGAATTAACAAAAATTATTTTTAATTGATTTTGAATAGTAATTAAGGTTTAATTAGAGTTTAATTGTAAACTTAATTAGTTTAGTTAAGCTTTAATTACTTGGGTAAATGATTCCAAACTTTGTGTGTCCACTTAATGGGATGACCTCTGCCTCTCATGATTTTCTTGAAATGTATTGCCTAGTAATTGGGGAAATTAATGATTCAAACCTTAATTACCTTCATAATTAATTAAGTGATTAATTAACATTCAAAACATCAAGATTTGATTAATTGAGGTTTCTTAATCACTGTTTAATTGAGAATGGATGAGAGAATGAGATTAAGACTTCTTCTTTAATCCCTTTCTTAAATCCATTTAATTTTAAGAGAGTTAATTAGGGTAGGAATTAATTAAGTTATTAATTGATTAATTAAGTAACTAAATTAAATAAAATTGAATTAAAAATCATATCAGATAATTAACAATGAAATTAAGAGTTCCTCTTTATGTGTTTAAAAATATAAAGACCTTAAGGAATTATGATTAACCTATAAGTGTGGAGAAATCATAAAAGTACTTAATTAGATTCTTTGATATAATTAACCCTTAATTATGAGCTAATTGCATTAGGTCTTTTAGGAGCATTGTAATTTTATTTTCTAACATATTCATTTCATTTGTGGCTCATGATTAAATGATTGATCAAATTAAAGAAGCATAGGAAAGGGTAATTAAGTGATTTAATTATTATTCTAACTTAATTAATTCATAAAATCCATTTAATTATCTTGCCTTGAACTAATTAAGATTACCAATATGGGAATGGGGTTAAAATAATAAATAATTTCTCTCCTCTTTAAGTTCAACTCAAATCCAAAATCAAATTAATAATGAACTTTGGTTTTCTTTAAATAATTTTATTTGATGTGATTGTCCTTAGGAATTAATGTGTTTGAATGAACCATGTGTTTATATTTAGTAATTCCTTTCCAATCACTCTAAATATTGTATGTCATATGAATCCATGCATTCATGTTTTCAAATCTAAATGAATCAAATAGATTTTATTTATGCAAGCTTGCATGTGTTGACTTAACATAATTATATGTGTGGCTATTATCATTAATAAATTCAAGTCTATTTTTCAAAGTTTATAAATTGATAATAATTTGTGGAGTGATGATAGTTATGAATACATATAGATTTGCATGTGCTTATAGCTTAAGTATGTGAAATTAAGCTCTCTTTCCTATGTTTATAGATAGATTTACATAGATTTGAAGGTTAATAAGTATATAGTCTGGGCATCTTGAGAATATGAGGCTTTAAGTAGCCCTAAGATGGTCATTTGATTATCTCACTTCCCTGGTTAATAATGAAACGTACTTATTTGATTTCATTCATATGTATTTTGGTATTAGAATTTGGATAGAGCTTTAATTCATATGCATACATAATTCAACCAAAGAAAATACAATCTTTGCATAGTTTTCATCCTTATAATTGTGTATACATTTATATGTATTTAAGATAGCAAGTGTTTAGTCTGGACATCCCAAGAATATGAGGCTTTAAGTAGCCCCAAGGAGGTCATTTGATTACCTCACTTCCCTGGTTAACAATGGGACATACTTGCTTACATCTTTCATACATGTGTATGTGTGCTTAATTAAAAGATGAAAATCCCTTTTGTTATTAAAAAAATATGCATCCATAATCATCTAAGTCATCAGCATACATTACATGTAAGTTAGTGCTCTCTTTCTTATGATTCACATATAGATTTACATAAGTTTGAATGTTAATAAGTATATAGTCTGGACATCCTGGGAATATGAGGCTTTAAGTAGCCCCAATGAGGTCATTTGATTACCTCACTTCCCATGTTAATAATGGCACGTACTTATTTGATTTCATCCTTATGTATTTTGGTATTAGAATTTGGATAGAGCTTTAACGTACATGTATAACTAATTCAATTGACTAAAAATATAAATTCCAAACATATGTGTTCATCACCATTTAAGTGTGCCAAAAATACATGGTATGTATAGATATGCTAAGTGTTAAAGTCATATGCATGTTACATGTGATGAAAAGGAATGATTTGATATATGTCATGTGCTAGTAATTCAAATATACTAATCTAAGATGCCTTTCACATTGAATAGGATTATTTAAAGTTGACCTAAACATAATTAATAAAAATATTTAATAAGTCTTTTACTAAAGAAAACTAAGTCATAAAAATGTCCTTTAGAAAGTGGCATAAGGTAGGATGATGGAGGTTAATCCTCTTTCCTCTCTTTATAACACTTAGATGCTAAGTGTAAATCAAAAGAACCCAAGTAAAACATAAATTAAAATTCATAAATTAATTAAACAACTTGAAATGAAACCAACCTTTATGTTAAATTAAATCCTTCCACACTTAGAAAATCATAACTTTAATGTTTAGTTAAGACATACTACACAAAGCCTTAGCACACACACATTAGAATTAAGCCATCACTTCTAGTCCTAAGTTTGGGCTGTATATGTGATGTATGTTTGGTTTTATGATGTAATATTTTAGATTGGATGTTAGGGTGTATGCCTTGTAGACTGGATGTTAGGCCTCTCTTAGCCTAATCATGTTTTCTACAAGAGATTATGCTTAAGGGGTTGCTCAAAAATAAATATAAATGCTCTCTTTGCAAGTTGCTTAAACCCCTAAGCATAATCTAAGTTAGGATAGGTGGGCTTGGTTACCCATGTGCAGGGTGCTAAGTCAAATTACAAATATAATTGCTTGGGTTTGTATGTATGTTTAGCTAACCTCTATTCTGCGGTGTAGTTAGATTTACTTTTCCTATATAAAAGTAATTTTTGCAATAGAAATTAGGATTAGTGCTATGAGGGATTAGGATGAGTAGTGCTCGAAGGCTTAGGCCTAGGGTGCCCTATGATGCCTTTGGAGTGGATCAAATCAAAGAAAGAGAAGGAGGACATGAAAAAATGAAGGAGTGAAGACCCCTATAGCATGTATTCATTCTAATTGTAATTATTCTTTCATATTCTGGGTTGTATAAGGGTAGAGCTCGGCTACCCATCTTTTCTCTTTTTTGGGATGTATGGCGGTACCTGACCGCACCGACCTCTTATTCTTTTAAGGTAGTCTATAAAATTGATTGATGACTTGTTTAGATTGTGCAATAGGATTGCCTCCTCTTTATAGTTTCTTAATGTTTGATGCTTTAATGTGTGGCCTGGATGCGGTAGGCTCTTAGAAAAATTAATTTTCTACCTAATCAATAACTCATAACTAAGTTTTAAAGCAATTCATAACCTCACCATAAAGCTTAGTGTGTTACATAAGATAATTAAAAGATTTGACAACCCCTTAGCTGTATGGATGTACATCTCACATCATGGATGCATATTCCTTCTACCTTGAATATGGGGGATCTCCATCCTTATGCGATAAGGGAATGCTTGATCTATGAGGGAATCCCTTATGGTGCAGAACACTCTCTTCTCATTGATTTAGCCAATAACACCATTTCATCATGCATTTAGGAAATAATAAAAATTCCAAAACCTTTGTCTAAATGAATGTGTCAAAATGAAATAAAATTTGAAAATATTTTGCACTTGTAGATTAAGTTATATGCTCATACCACTCATGCTCTAGTCTCTTAGAGAGTGAGTTTATGACTTTAGTCTCTTTACAATTAAATAAAAAGCTAAGCTATCTTGCAAATTCATCAAACCATACTACATTATTTTAAATCATAGGAGGTGTTAGCTAGTGGTCACTCCAAGCGATTGTAAGTCTAGAAGTCGGATGGGTTTATCCTCTCTTGTGGAGATGAACCCTTATGTCAACTTGTCACTTAGATTTAAGTCATGATTTAGCTTGTGCTAAAGCTCCCTAGATTCAGGATTCGAGGTAGTTAGGTTTCTTTGGGTTACAGGCACAAATTCTCACCTCTTAGTCATTTCCACCTTTGTTTAGGATCATAACCTTGTAATCTAATGAATTTAACAAAAATAAAGAAATCTCTTCACTTTCAAATGTATAAAGCCCCACCACAGGATATGTTAGAATGCTCACTAGATTTCCTAGTATCATGAGTATTTCCTACTTCCTCTCTTTGGATTCCTAAAATAAGTCTTCCACTTGGTCTTTCCCACATGATTTTCCAAACATAACCAATCCTTTGATAGTCTAACCTTGAAATCTTTGAAGATAATAATTGTCTACTTTAATCAAGAGTATTCTTAAGAAATCTATTTTCTAAGATGTAATTAATTATGGAAACTTTCCTCCATAGGGAACTTAAGAACCCAACTTAATATAAACCTAGCTTTATTTTTTCATATAAAGTAGGGGGAAAATATCTAGTATACTCAAAGACCCATCATGCCTTTGGAGTACTTATTGCATAATTAGGTCCATTGTAGGGTGATGTTTCTATCTTTTGAGATTGTACATCATACCTTAATGTCATACTTGATCACTTCAATAAGTACCCCATATGATCTGCATGGTGTCCCCCTCCATCCAAAAATAAATACCACAAACATATAATTAATCACAAATACATAATAAATAAAATACATAAATATTTCAAGATATATTATTCATCTCAAAGAGCCTCCAAATTGATTCACTTTTAAAGGATTTTCCATGGTGATGATTTCTCTTCAAGCTTCTTCCATCAATGGCATTAGCCAAATTATGATAAATCTTCAATCATCCTTTATATTGATCTAGTAATTGGTATATGTGATATGTGTTTCATTGATTGATGCACTTTTGATGCATCATTAACACTTTATAGTATGAGCTAGGCCCCCTCAAGTGCATTCATTACTCGTAATAAGTTCTATTTACTTTTATGATGTATAATAAACCTCTTATTTGAAAAAGCTTTAGGTTTTAAAATTTTTTATATCATTCAATAATGGATCTATACCACTTCTCGTTTAATATTTTATCATTCTATTGTTATGGGCAACACCTTATATGTTGACTATTCCATGATTATTGTCTCTAGAAATGGTTTGTAAGGTCCTCTTTACAAGCTAAAAAAATGAGAATATTTACATGATGTGTACCATTTCTTAATTTTGATTGGGCATGATGATTGCTTTAATGAGCTAATATATATATATATATATATATATATATATATATATATATATATATATATATATATATATATATATATATATATTTTATGATTATTACACTTGAATTTAGTCAATTATTACCAATCAATCTCATTGCATGAACCCCATCAACTAAAAATCTTGAACAAGCTATTTTATTAGATGATTTATTATATCATAAGCAGTTGTAGATAGAAAATGTTTACTAATGGAAGTTACAAACCATTTCTCTTATACTTATTTTTTACAAATCATGGAATTTTGTCCCTTTGCAACTAAGCATCATGATCATATGAAGAATTTTGAAAATTGGACATCTAAGCTTAGAGTTGCTATACCATGTAAAACATGCAATCAACTAAGTCAATCTAACTTTTCTTATTCTTCTAACAAACTAATAATATATATAAGCCTAATGATTCTTGTATTATCAAATGTCCTTTTTATGTCAATAGGTCATTTAATATACAAGTTTGATGGTTTGGTTTTGTTCATGGAGTGTCATCATAAGATCATTGAGTTTATAATGGAAATGTTCATTGAAGAAGATAATGATGAGTTACAAGATCTAAAATTCATAATATGTGGTATTCATGCAAGTAAATTTTAAAGAGTTATATGTGAGAATCAAGCGAGGAAACTCTACATCATGGAGCTCATGGATTCCCATCCCACGATATGAAGAAGAAGATCATAAACAAACTACTCAATTTCACTCATTGGATCTATTTTCTTACTACATCTTTATAGTTACTATACTATTACTTGTTCTACTTGTTGCTTCTCTTTTTTTTTATCTTGTATTAGCCATTTATTTCATTTTAAGCAGTACTCCTTTTTGTTGGCTCTTGTTAAGCCTTTACTTTTGTGGTATCAACTCTTTTTGGGCTTCTTCTTCTTGAAGCACTAAACCCATTTTAATTTTATTTTATATTAATATAATATTTATTTTGTTATTTATAAAAGTTTATAAGCTCACTACTAGACCTAAAAAATGCACTAAAATGCCATCTCTTTTTTATTACCTTTAAAGAGTCAAGTTTGAAGTGATTTTCATGTCTTCTTATAGGCATTATTACTTTTATTATATTCAAATAGATGTTTATTAAATAGTTTGTTAATGCATAAGGACCATCAAAAATTTTTCAAGCACTTTACAAATAGGCCATGATCCAAGTGAGTCGCTGAGAAGTTTATTATGCATTTCATGATTGATATGCAAGAATTAAAAGTCTTGGAGGCTATAATTGCACACATTGCTCACACCCAAGGCCTCACAAATGTTCCATTCAGATATGCTCTTGACTTTCATAAACCAAAGATTTTGGTTGAGCTTCTTGCACTTGACTATAATCATGTCAATGCAAAGGAATAAAATAAAGTCACTTAATCTTCTCAAATGACTCAATAAGAAGAGATGACTCAGTGGCTTAACATTTTTTTGGTCATCTTTGAGTTTGAAAGGTAAAAAAGATGTTGCACATTTGTCATAACCACCCTCACCATCCATCATAGAGGTTGGTATATCTATAGCTCCCCATTATAAAGTGTAATAACCTAATAACCCTATCAGAATAAATATTCTTTGTAGCACTATTTTTATAATGTTATGCCGTTACATGTCTTCATAAGTGAGTTAGTTGAGGTCATTTAGAATAAAGATTATTTGAAGGTAACACCCATGCTTGAGACTCGCTCAAATATTATGCCAACCACAAAGATCACAAGCATATATTTAAAGGTACCGACATCTAATTGAAGAGCTCATCCAAGTAGAGAATCTATAGGAGTTTATATTAGCAAATTTTGGATGAAAATAAAGATAAGAGTTAATGCAAGAATAGTGCAAGAAACCAAAACTTACTAGAGTCAACCATATTGTAAGTGTGGTTCTAGTAATGTTTAGAAGAGATGACACCAAGACATTAAGGCAAGCAAGCCTCACATGACTAAAATTAAGAAAGGAAAACTAGATAGTAATGGTGCAAGCATTAACCATGAATGTTGTTCTAGTTAGTTTTAGCAGATAAAGCGATGATAAAGTAATCCTCTTAATGTTTTGTTGGTTGTCATAGTACAAATTAGTAATTAATTGTTTGGGAAAATATGTATAGGCACTATTAGATCTATCAATATCATAAATATATTAACTTTTTGACAAGATATTTCTAATAATATTTAAGGCTTATGCCAACTACTAGCTCACTATATGGATTCTTAGCAGAGTCATAAGAAGTATATAGAATGAATACTTTCCCAGTCACTTACAGAGAAGGCAGAAAGTAATTTTTGGCCATGGTCAACTTTATCATCATCAACAAACTTGCTTCTTACAACATCATTTTAAGGATACCTTTGTTGAACACCTTTAAAGTCATGGTATCAACATACCACATGGTTGTCACATTTCCCACTAGTAGTCATGAGGTCATAGTGAGAGGGGATCTCTTACAATCAAAGACTTATTACCATAAAACTATAGGTCCTCATAGTAAGCACCTAAGGAAGTCCTATAACTAAAAGTTGATTGTTGAACAAGGCTAAAAAGAATGAAGACCATAGATAAAATATACGCAACTAAGAAATATCTTATGTGAGTTCTAAGAAAATAGCCATTGAATAGTCTAGAGTGTATAGAAAAATTCATCCAAGCCTATGGGAGGATATCAACATGTTTCCATGGATGATAAGATGCCTAGAATCTACATCAATATCACTTGTCATAGATTAAACATTAAAAAAAGTAGGTAAACCTCATTAAGCAAAAGATGAAGAAGATTACAAGTTTATTTATTGAGCCCATTAAGGAGGAATTGCAAAATTACTAGATGCTAACTTCAAAAGAAATGTAGTATCTTGAGTCAATATCTAACATAGTGATGATGGAAAATGCTAATGGAAATGGAGAATGTGTGTCAAAATCACTAATATCAATTTGGCATGTCCAAAAAAATGGCACATGCTTCCATGATTAATGTACTAGTCAACTTAATAGCTAGATACCTGGTTATGATTTTTTTATATGCATTCTTCAGTTATCATACATCAAAATGCTTCTAGTTGACTATGAGAGGACAACATTTATAGCTAGGAAAGACCCATTCTTCTACAAGAAGATGCCATTTAGCTTGAGGAATGTAGAGGGAACTTACTAAAAAGTGGTGGATTTGGTGTTCAAATAGAAATAAAGAAACATTAAAGTATATGTCAATAAATTTTTGATGAAAAAGTAAGTCCAAAGAATAACACAACCAAGATCTCAAGAAGATATTTGCCACCATAAAAAGTACAACATATGACTTTATCCACTAAAGTGTACTTTTGGTATGGGGTTGTGAAAGGTGATTGGATATCCCGTCATACAAGAAGAGACAAAATTTAACTCAAAAAAAGGTTTAGGTGGTTTGAGTTTGATAAAGTAAAGTAAATGCAAGAGATTTTAAGTTTTTGTTTGTTTGGCATGGTGCCAAGTAAAATTCCAAAGTAATGTGATGTATTTAGAATACATTAGAAGAGTGAACTTTGGTGTATTTGGAATTCACCTGATTTGAACAAATTTGAAATACATAGGCCAGTGTAAAGTGCTATCATTGCCACCGACCATCGTCCATCATAGTCGACTGCCGCTTGACATAGCTAGTAGTCACTGTCGATCATTGCCACGCATCATCAGCCATCCCCCCCAGTCGTTGCTCATCATTTGTTACCACTATCTACCCAAGGCTAACCTCATTATTTATTTACTATTGGCCACCACCCATAACCTTAAAATATTTTACATTACATTTATTCCACCAAAAACTCATGTATTTGTAGAGTTTTCAACCAAATAACATAAAATAATATTACATTCACTTTACACTGCAGTCCTTTTTCAAGCATCCAAATAGCCACATTAAGTAAAACTTGGGACACTATCACTAAAAATGAATACAAAAATAAAATGATTAATATAGTGAGTCATCATACTTAGTCACTTCATCTCAAAGGAAATCTAATGCTATTCAATATTCTTGAAAATGCTCAAAAGTGCTAGGCGATTTGAGTTGATAGATGACCAAAAGAAAATGTTTATGACCATTGCCACCATTTCTACAATGTTTGTGACCTAAAGAAAATCTACGATTATACTTTAGAAAAGACATCATGAGCAAGATAATAATATAATAAAAAATAAAATAAAAGTAGTGGCTAATCAATTATGTTTGGAAGACCTTGCAAGGAATTAAGTCATGATACTCATATCACTTGCTTTAATTATCTCAGCTCATTAAATTTATTTGTACTTTTAGGTTTATTCAATTTAAGTCATGTTAAACCACTCATTAAAGGTGACACTTACCAAGCTTTATCATTTTAAAAATTATTTTAAAGGGTTGTCAAACTAAGTGAGTTTCTTATATCTTACATGCCACATATAAACAACTCATTCACTTGTTAACTTCTTGGTTGTCTTTCATATTTCAAACTTTAAAATCAATTAGTCAAGAATGAATATGTACATTATATGTAGATTGTGCATTAGGAAATAGGGCATGAGAGTTGGAGTAGTTCTTAAGAGTCCAATTAAGATAATTCTCACTCAGTCGATAAAAATAAAAATCAAACTTACCAACAATAAAGCCAACTTAGAGGAATTACTCGCTTGGTTGTGATTCACAAAATAACTTAGTCTTAAACACTTAATTTCGTACTTTGATTCATATTTGTTGGTGAACCAAGTAAATGATGACTATGAAGAGTGAGAAGAAACACTTCAATGATATTTTTTTAAAGTAAAGCAAAGATTAATAACTCATCAAACCTAAAGAAATTCTATCTTTATGGGAAGTTTCTTTTCATTCTTTATATTTTATTTGTTTATATTATTTCATTAATTATTATAATATTCAAAAAGTATATAAAAATACCCATATACTCATTATATGAGAAAAATAGTTCATTGAAGACTCAGGAACTCACCCATCTACTCAAAGAACTATAAGTTATTCACCTTTTATTTCATTACTCACTCATACCTTTTTATACTTAAGGAAGTCATATTCCTTAGAAAAATATTCATAAGAAAATGGCTAAAAAATATAGCTACTTATCATTATATAAAGTTAGTTAACTTTTGACAATATTGCATACAAAAATTATAGTATGAAGAAATTTGACCTAATTAGAGAATATGATAATAAGTCTAATGTTGACCATCTTGAGTGGTGACTAAGAATCAAACCTTAAGGTGCTTAAAGGTGATAGGATTACATACTATAGTAGAGTTAAAACGCATAAGAAAATGAGTAATAGATGAGCCAAAGTCTTCAAAAAAATTTTAAGCCCACACCTAGTTTGAGTGCATTAAGCTATTGGCTAAATCACTTTAAAATTTTGAATATATTGAAACTAACAACACCTACATGTGTGAGTGACTAGTAAAATACTCTTGTTTACTCACTTGTATATTTTGATTCACTTTATAAGAGCCAATTAAAAAACTTCAACTTGCTTAGCTAAATTGAGATGACTCCCTCCTTGCAATAATTTCCATAATGAGTAATATGTGAGTCTCTTCTAGCTAGTGAAACTAGATGGGTGGTCCCATGAAGACTAAGAGTTTTCCATAAAGTGAGGTACATCTAAAGTGATGGTTATAGCCATAATAGGCAGACTTTTCTCTTTATAATGATTTTTTTTTTCGATTAAGTAGTGTGAGAACCACTCTTATTGGCAACTTTAGAGGGTTGCTCCCATAAATATGAAGATTATGGTATAAGGTGATGTACTTTTGAAGTGATGATTATGTAACTCATAACATCATAATTATTTGTACTTTTGAGTATATAATAAGCTTACGTATCTTTGGGCACATGCATATTAAGTGTTCTCAAGTACATCACAATCTTAACTATTGATGAGAACATTCAAATCAACTATAAACCAAAATTGAGTAAGATTTTGACAAAAAAAATAAGTACAAAAGGCAAATAGAAAAGTAGGTTCAATGCAATATGGAATGATTTCAAGGAAATTGCATATTTTTATTTCTGGCTTTTAAAATTACAAAAAATAATGGAAGGAGTGTATATTTTTTTCTTGCAATACATAGTGAAAAATATTTCAAACATTCTTATACATAAATATAATAAAACAAAAAGAAAAAGGTAAAGGTTTAAATAATGAATCAACTTACAACACTCACCCCAAAACTTTCATTAGAGTTTGGCAATAACTAATGAAAATTATTCATGTACAATAACTTATTGTCAAGTAATCCATTGGTGTATACCTAAGGTACATTGCAAACCTAGCAAACTAGGCTTCAAGCATCAGCTAGTTGAACTAGCCAAGTTAGCATTGCATATATCTTGCCACATGTTGTTAACTTAGATACATGTAAACATGCCATAATAAGTCATCTCTCAAAAAGGGACTTGTTATCCATTAGAATGCTATCTTTTACTTATCATATTTAAGGAGTTTGAACTAATATTATTTTCATGCCTTATAGTAGGAATAATAACTTTATTGAATGAAATCATTAGGATGTTTGTATCATAGTTCAATAGTGCAAAGAAGCCTCTCAAAACTCAAAGCTTTGTGGTAGATGTGTTAAGAGCTTAGTGAAACATTGATGAAGTTCATCAGTTGTTTCAAAATTGAGTTGCTATAAGTGAAACATCTTGAACTCACTATCATGTAAGCTACACTCATATAAATCCTGAAGGTAAAACAATTTAGATATACTCTTGATCTCTCGCAGTTGAACACATTAACAGAGTTACTGGAGTCCCCCAATAGCCATGCAAGTGTAATGAAGTCACTTAATCCTCTCGAGTAACTTGCCAAGAAGTACACTAGAGGTAAGATAAATCCTCACTCACCTGTCATGCTAGAGACTAACTATGAATGTAGAGAATGGTGAAGAGGTCACATGTGGCTCATGAACATCTTCGTTACTAGTCATAAAGGGACATACTCAGCCAAGGCTTATGACACCAAGGCAACTAGTTATGCGTTATGTAGAATTACAACCAACTCACCATTACTCAAGCGAGTATTAGTCACATTACTTTTCCCCAACCATATTATTGCAAGTATTAATGGCTATGAATTGGTAAAGGTCATCAAAAATATGCACTTTAAGTTCCCAATGCCCATAAGAGTTAATGAAGCTTCATGAGACTTTATAAGTATTGTACATACCATGTAGACTATGGTCATGACACTAAAGAGTGTTAACATTTCAAGAACTTAGTTAAAAAACTTTAAAGCTTGATAATTATAGAATTATGCTACTAACCATTGGTGATGATAAAAGAAAGGAGCTAGTAGAAGATCAAAGGAATGAGTCTATTCCAACTAGGGAAATTCACATTGTAGGAGTGTTGCCTATAATTCTATGAGAATATTATGCTAAGACATCATGGTGAGCTAATGTCAAATAGCTAAGGTTGATGGAGGTAAATTATAGTAATGGGTCGGATGCCTAGTTATTGAAGTAGTACTTATCAACTTCACAAAGTAGATGGAACCATAACTAGCAATCCTTTTGAAAATGTGGTAGTCATCACAATATTAATTATGAACTACTAGATTGGCAGTATATTGAAAGACACCAATAACTCCATCAATATAATTTTTAAGTTAATATTTAAGAAGATTATTTTGGTGAGTTCAAATCTTGTACCCATTGTTGGGTAACTCTATGGATTTTAGTAGAGCAGTGATAGCCCAATGGGATGATTACTCGTATTGCTACTTAGGGAGAAGGATGGGAGCAATTCATGGTCATGAATTACTTTTTTTATAGTAGATATCCTAACCATTTAAATCACCATGTTTAGGTGACCATTGGTAAACAATTTCAAGGTAATAGTTTTCACTTACCATGTGCATGTAAAGTTTGTTGTTGTTTGATACAAAAAAACCATAAGAAGTAACCTTATGTAATCAAGGATATGATATCTCAAAGTAATGGGTAGCTCTTAGTGGGTTTTTGAGGACTTGATATAGTTGGTAGTAAATAAAATAATATTGAAGACTAAATTGACTATTGAAGAGGTTAAGATGACTAAATATGATAACAAACGAGTTCTAAGGATAAGGTTAGAGTACAATCTAAAGCATAAAAGAGCACTCATCTAAGCCTTTTAGGATCACTTGGACATATTCCTTTGTATGGAGACTATGATGCCTTAGATATATATGAATGTGGCTTATCATCTATTGAATGTAATGAAGGATGCAGGGATGATTGAGCAATATATGAGGCAAATGATTGCCCAACTCACTCAACTAACTTTAGCAGAGAAATTTAGCATCTCAAATGAATATTTAATTTAGTGATAATGCATAATGTGATTGGGAAGTAGAGAAGGTATGCTAACTTCACTAACTTCAACCAAACATGCTTAAAGGATGGGTATCCACTCCATAAATTGATGCTTTAATCAACTCAATAGATCAAGGTGCTACCAACTGAATATAAGAAGACCATATTTTACACTTCAGAAGAGTTAAGTTGTCATAAAGTGATGCCATCTAGTTTGTTAAATGTAGAGGTGAATTGTAAAAGGACAATGGATTAGGTGTTTAAAATAAAATGTGGAAGCATATGCTACAACATATTTGGTGAAGAGCAAGCCACCTATATAGCATATCCTATACCTTAAGGAGACCTTTACTCCCCTCAAGAAATATAACATATGTCTCAACCTCTTGAAGTGTACATTTGGTGTAGGTTAGGCAAATTCCTTGGGTATCACCTCATTATTGAAAGAATGAAAAGAAATCAAAACAAGATATAATCCATGCTTGACATGCCCTTACTATGATAGTAAGAAAAGTACAGTGACTCACCAATTGAGTCATAGCCTCAACTGCATCATCTTTAATGTAAGTGAATGTTGCTCACCCTTCTTTAAATTCCTTAAGAGTGCAAAAAAATTGAAGTGAATAATAAATGGAAGTTGCTTTCTAGCAACTAAAGTCTCTATTTACTTTACCACAATTGCAAGAGAACCCATAACTAGGAGAAAGCTATTATTTATGCTTGAAAGTAGGGGAAGATGCATGAACTTAATGCTCATCATAGAAGAAGGAAAGAAGTAATGTTCAATCTATTATATTAGCAAGACTCTATAAGGTGATGAGCTATGGCATTGGATAATGGAGAAATTAATGCTAGCTCTGACTATCTTAGCTAAAATACTTTATCCTTAGTTTTAACCTCATTTAATTTAATTCAATACCACCCACTCACATAAGGTTGTACTCGATAAGGCTAGATCATTTTAAGAAGATTGCTTAAGTAATCAATCTGGCTGAGCAAATTTCATATATCATACTTACCTTGCATCAAGGTCATGTTGTCGGTGCTACTTTACTTCTTTGTTGATTTCAGTGATCCTCACTTTGCTGAAGCTGGTTATGAAGTTATGGAACCTATGAGGGAGGGTGAATTGGGTTTTTAAAATATATTTAATTTAAAAATTAATTTTAATGATTTGTAGAAATGTTAATCTTAAATGATTATAATTTAATGAATCATAACAATAATGAGCAACAATAAAGAAAAGTAAAGGTGTAAAAAAAGTAAAAAGAGAATAAAAATATTTTTACATGGTTTGGCCAAACCCCAAAAACTAGCCTACGTCCATGCCTGTCAACCCATGCTAGGAATTAAATCAAAGTTGAGATTACACCAAATCTCCCATTCTCTTCTTCACGGGCAAGTACAACCCAACACCATACTTTCCTACACAGGCAAGTATAACCCAACTCCATACTCTCCTACATGGGAAAGAACAACCCAAACAAATAACAAGAAGAAAGAAGAGAAGAGATACAAATATCTAACTCTCAATTCAAAAATATTTTGCACTCACAACCCAACTATAACAATATTAAAGCAAGTGATAAAAGAGAGAGTTCACTTCTTATTTATTCAATATTTAATGTAATTTCAAAAGTTTGTATGGAATGTTGAATGCAAACAAAAAAAATAAGCTTGTCTTGTTTTAAAAGAATTGAAAGCTTATTAGTAAAGAAACTTGAAATGATTTATTAAAACACCACACAATACTAATTTGAATGTATGAATGATAAACTAAAACCAATGATGTTTGTAATCTTATGTTATATAATAAGCAAGTTGATATAAAAAACCAAATCAATATAATTCTTATTTATTCATATGAATTGTATTGTATTTTCATAAATCCTCCACTTGAGGATTAATGAAAATAAGAAGAGAGGAAGAGAACTTTGAGCACATATCCTTATTCAAATAATTCCAGTATTTCGGCCAAGAAAAAAACTTCAATCACAACTTAACTTCCTTTAGGCATAACATGATCATATGAATTGGATAAGAAGAACAACAAGGTAAGATGAGAAGTTAAGCACTTTAGAAAAATAAATGAACCTTTTAAGCTTTTGGCCAAGGGCTGTTTCCCCCAATCCTTCAAGTTTCCCTAGCAATCTTCACTATTATCTATTGGAAGGATGATGAAGGAGTTATGGCACTTGAATCATAGAAATCTCCAAGAGAAAGATGTAGCAAGGGGTTGGCCAAGAGTGGAGAATTAGCTAAGAATATTTTCTCTTAGGACAAAGCCATATTATATAAAGAAGGATTCTAAAGGGGCCGGCCAAGTATGATGGAGTTGGAGGGAAAATAGTATAGGAAATAATTTGATTTTGATTTTTCAATCACAATCAAATAATCAAGGATTTTCTTCCTATTAGTTTTAGCCATGAGAGAAAGAGGATGAAAACTTAATTAGGTATCAAATTGAACTTTAAATTAAATGAAATAAAGACAATAGGTTGGATTGGCCAAGGCATGAGAGGGAAATCCAAGTAAGGAAGGTATTTAAATTTGAATAGAGGATTTCAAGCACACAATGAAAAATTCTATGAGAGGATTTCAACCAAAGATGAAATTTTGTGAAAGAGATAGATATATACAATTAATCAATCAAATAAGATCTACTTCAAGCAAGGAGAATTTTTGCCAAGGAAAGCTATGAGAGAGAAAGATATATTTGGAAAGAATTTAAACTTCATAGAATTTAACAAAAATTAAAAATATAATTTTAAATTGAATTTAATAAAGCATGGTCAGCCAAAGCATAGGAGAAATTAATGGGATTAGCAAATAAAATTTAATGTAAGGATTTAAATCAATCAAAAGCAAATTAAATTTATTTGCTTAAAAAAAATTGTCCCTAATGTAAGGTGGTCAGCCAACATAAATTCCAAGTATGGAATCAATTTGAATTTATTTCATAATATGATTAAGATATGATCAATCAGTTTTAGCAAGATTTAAAACATAATAACATTAATTAATTCAAATAGAATAAATGCAAAAAAAAAATTACAATGATTTTCAGCTAACAAAAGATTCCTTAGTTGAAAAGATTTCAAATCAATGCTATAAATTAATTTAAACCAAGGATAATTAATTAAGATGCATTTAAGTAATAAATATAATTTTTAAAAAATTAGATTTATTTAATATGGGCTGGCCAACAACTTTCCTAAAATAGATTTAATAAAAAGGATAGGATATTTAATTAAAGTTGATTTGAATTTAAATTTAAATTTACTTGAAATAATTTAACTAAGCACGAATTAGCTAAACTAAATCATGCTAGGGATGGCCAAATCATTCCATAAATGATTAGAATCAATTTTACATTCATTTAGCAAGGATTATTCAAAAAGAATTCAAATTAATTAAATTCAAAAATTCAAATAAGTGAGGGAAATATTAGGAAAATAATTTAAATAAATCTCACATGATTTATTAGTCAAAAACCTATGAAAAATTCGGCCAAAACATAATTTAGGTGATAATGATGATATGTGAGAGAAAAAGATAATTAGGATAATTCTAGAATAATTTAATTCTCATGCAAGAAATAAATAGATAATTAATGTAATTAAGCATGAAAATGATTTATTAAAGTAAGAAATTAATTTTCCTTACTTAAATACATTTAGTTTATTTAGATTTGTTATATTGTTCTTATTATGTCTTTTATTTTATATTTATGTTTCTTTAATCCATGTTCATTGTATATTTGGTTTATGTTTATGTTAGGTTTAGTAACTTAGATTAATGTTTTGCATTTTAGTTTAATTTCATTACATAAATAATTCATCACATTTTAATTTCATAAAGCATTGATTTATATGTTTTCAATTCATTTGATTTTAATCACGTTCATATAATCATTTCATTTTATTATGAAGTTTGGATTAATTTCATTAGGTTCAACTTATGATTCCATTTGTTGGCTTAGGTTAATTCATTATATGTTAAGGATTTAATTTCTTAAGTTTCAAACAATATAAATATAATTGACTTACCTAATTTATGTGTTAATATCTTAGATTTTGTTATTCACTCAAGTTGAATGAGTTGAAAAGATTTATATGTCAATGAAGTTTATATTTAGATATGAAATTTATAGGCTTTCTTTAATCCTAATTGGTTAAAAGTGATTATTTAATTAAATTTCATTCCTTTAATGACTTCATTATGTTTCATGAGAAAAATTTATGACACCACATAAAGTTTAGGAATATCTTATTTGAATGATCAAATGCATCATTAAGGAATAAACATATTATCTCAAAAGATAAACATGTTATCCTATGATGGATTTGATCATTTAATAAAAAGACTTAAAGCTAATGGGTCTTTTACTAGAATTTTTCCCTTAACTATGTGGGAAGTAAAATAGGGTTTATTTTGAACTGGTTCATTCTCTCTAAAGCCCAAGAGTTTGTTATCTTAGGAATGGAGGACCTCCTAAGAAAACTCTCGATTAAAAAAAACTATTATTTCTATAGATTTCAAAGCTAGTTTTCAGAGGCAAATGATAATTTGAAATTTCAAAAGGGAATGATCCAAAGTGCAAAGGCTTTTTAAGAAGCCAATAGGGATTAAATAGGAAATGCCTATAGATATTGGGATGCCTAATAGGCATTTCAACTATCCTACTATTAGGCTTTAAATTTTGGAATTTAATAGAATTTTGAGTTGACATTTTATTAGAAATGTAGGACTTAGATTCTAGCAGGATAAGACTTGTATAAATGCCTAGAGATGAAGACTTACTCTGAGGAGGATGCTTAAGAACCTAACTATACACCTGTGCTTCTGATATAAATTAGAGGCTCAACATAGTTTCACTTTTGGGAATTATTGGCTCTTTCTCTCACTTGAGGAAGGAAACCTATCCCAGACTCTTTTGGACTTATATCATGCTTGGAAGGGCTACAAACTAAACCACCTAAGTGAATTTTAAATCCATAATTTCAAGTATCATGAATGCAAGATGGTTGGGTTGTTGTATTTTAAAAAATAATCTAAGAACCTAAACTCACTTTCTAATCCCTAAGATCATTTTGGGTATGAAATAATCCTAACTAATGCACATATTTTAGCTTTTAGATATTTTAGACTCATGATTCATTTAAGGCCTTGGAGTATGCATTTTATGCCTAAATGACATGAAATTAGAAGTAGTCATGTGCTAAATCAAGAAGAGACCTCCCTAGGGAAGGTCATCCTTAAAGTCAGATGCCCCTTATTTGTAATAAGTGCAACCCCCAATTCATGAATTTAGAATAATATGCTAGCATGGTTTGCAAAAGCTAATTATTTTTTTATTTTAAGTTACTCCTAGGGTTTTAATTAATGTGAAGTTTTCAATTTCTTTATTTTTTATTTAAGTTGTTTAAATTTAGGTTGGATAAAATATTTAGTTTACCTAAGAGCCTAACATCTAGGCATTCATCATAGAAAGCACAAAAAAAACCTAGAAATGCGTTGATTCTATTGCACAAAGTAAATCAAGCTAATTTAATTTAAGAGAATAGGCCATTGTGGCTGGTACCATATTTGAAAGAGAGAAAATGGGTAGCTGCCCATATAGTGCCTAGAACTACAACTATAGATCAATGGGTCTTCCTCTAGGATTGTCTCCTTCTTTAAGGACCTCGATTGGGCTTCACCTTTTAATTACTAATAGGATTAGCTCATAATCCTAGAACCCATAGAACCTAACATAATTCTAGGCCCAACTTACATTTAAAATTTCAAAAATAAATCCTAAGCCTTGTAAAACAAATGTCGAAATGCAAAAACAATTATATTTGCAAACATACAGCTTATTAGATTAGTTGATTACTAAGTCCACCTATTCTATTGGACTATGCTAGATTCATTTTATCAAAGCAAATTAAAATTTTATAATTTATTACAACAGACCATTTAGCATTCCCTGACATAAAAGACAACATGAGTTCTAAAAAAAACATGTCCTACCATTTGACCAACAATCCTAGACATCTAGTCTAAAACACTACAAAAAATTAGAAAAATATATCACATCACATCACAAAACATCATAAATTGACCTAACCAGTCTATGACCTAATAATCTAGTGTGTGTGAACAAATTGGGTTTGTGTGGTAAGACTTTGCTAAGCATTTTTATGTTCAAGTTTTAATTTTTATTCCCAATATTTAATTTAATTTAATTTTGAGATTTTTTTTAATTTTTATAATTTCTCTTCATAGGTATGTGTCATTATTATACTAGAGATTTGAGGTTTTAAGACTTCCTTCGGACTAGTAGCCTTATGACCTCGGGTGTCTAGACTATACCATATGTTGATAAATATAAAATTTTTTATTTTTATTCTTTTAAATTCTTTAGTTTTAAAATTGGTTTAATTTATTACGGGTGGTTTCAATTTAAGTAATTTAATGAATTTTAATTTTATTTTCATTTTAGGTGCATTTTATGTTAAGATTAAATTAAGTTTTCAAGAATGAAGAATGAAATAGAGTCCACTTTGGGTGGAACCCAATCTTTCAACATCTTAAATCTTAAAAGAATAAAGCTTTCACCTTAAGATAAAGGTTCATTCCAAAGGTTTAACTAAGATCCAAAGTATTTTAATAAACCTCCTATGGATTTGGTTTGAGTTTAGTTCAATTAATGTTCCTTTGAATTGATTTTCACTTTAAGTCTAATTCATTTATAATAGTTTGACTATATAATTTGTTGTTTTAATTCATTTGATTAGATTCATCTCATTTATTTGATTTTATTATTCATTTACCTTAGATTAATTAGGTTTATTTATTACATTAGTGTTTATTGTAATTTACTTTGATTTAATTTTCATTTTGATTTCCTTACATAATATGTTTAGTTTATTTAAATTTTTCTATATTGTACTTATTATGGCTTTTGTTTTATATTTATGTTTTGTTTAATCCATGTTCATTGTATATTTGCTTTATGTTTATGTTAAGTTTAGTAACTTAGATTAATGTTTTACATTTTAGTTTAATTTCATTACATAAGTAATTCATCACATTTTAATTTTATAATGCATTGATTTATATGTTTTTAATTGATTTGATTTTAATTAGATTCGTATAATCATTTCATTTCATTATTAAGTTTGGCTTAATTTCGTTGGCTTCAACTTATGATTCCATTTGTTGGTTTAAGTTAGTTCATTATATTTTAAGAATTAAACTTCCTAAGTTTAAATTAATATAAATATAATTAAATTATGCAATTTATGTTCTAATATCTCAGGATTGTGCTGTTCACTCAAGTTGAATGAGTTGAGAGGATTTATAAGTTAAAGAAGTTCATATTTAGACATGAAATGTATTGGCTAACTTTAATCCTAATTGGTTAAAAGTGATTATTTAATTAAATTTCATTCCTTTGACCACTTCATTAAGTTTCTTTAAATATATAATCAATTGATTATTCTAACATCAGAGGGTTAGGAAATTTCTTTTCAGTGGTCTAAAGTTAATTGAAATGTTCTAAGTTGATTTTCCAAAGTTTTTTTTAAATTTTATAATTTTCTAATTTAATATTTCATGTAAATTGAACTAGGGAAATTGAAATTCAATAACTTTCACTCTAGAGGTCAATTAGCCTTAAAATTTTTATGACAAATGGGGTTCTTCACCAATTTGATTTCCTTCAGATTCATCTTGATCAGATGTACACTTTTAGTTTAATTAAAGTTTGAATTATTTCACTAAAACTTAAATAAAGCTTAATTTAAAGAGAATCACTTAGGGGTTTTATTTTTCCTAGATTTCTCTCTAGAAGATGCTTCCATAAAGGGTTTATTTGAAACATTTAAAAATTAGATTGGTTTATTATAATTTTCCTAAGTTCATGTTGATTAGTTTAATTAATTAATTCAATTAATCAATAAATTAGGTGGTTTTGTATTTTATTAAGTTTCAAAAAGTTTCAATATTATGTTTAAGGTCATTAGCAATTTTTATATGATTTAGGTTATTTCCATGATTTTCCATAATTTATTTTAATTAATATTTATTTATTTTATTAAAATTACATTTTGGAATTAAAAATTCCTTATTTTTAAATTTATTTTAAAATAAATCATCAAGAATTTCTCTGAAATGTATTTTAACCTCAATTTCATTTCCCCCAAGTTTCAAATCATTAGGCTTAATTTTGGTTTGATTATTTACATTCAAAGACAAATTAATTCAAATTTACCCAATATACAAAGTAAGTTTTGAGTTTACTTTTGACAAGTCTTTGGAGGAGATAACAATAAAACAAAAAGATCTAAAAGGATGATTCATGTATGATATGACTAGAAACTTGGTAGGTATGTGATCATGTTGACTCCGATTCTACTATCTCATTATATATTATAGGATTGGAAAAAAAAATAGGATTGGAAGTTAAGGGTTGATCCTAACCTCTAACAAAAAAAAGACATATATGTATTATGATATATCAAATTTCCACTTCTTATCTCTTTCTTCAAATTCAAAAGAAGATTCAGTAGTTATAGAAAAACCTTCAAATGGAACAATAAGATCATCTTTTGCCTAATCTACCTACTTTTCTTAAAGAATTTTTGAAGACTCTCAAGTAGGGGATGCACTCCCCAAAGTTGAGAAGAAAATTAAATCTTTAATTAATGAGCTTTAAGAGATTAACCTCATAACATAAAGGTAGTCCACCCACCCTCCCAACATCCATATATAATAAATCAAAAATAAAATACCAATGACTTGGTTAGGTTACTTTTGTAGTTTAAGGATTGGTTTACCTAAGATCATAATGAAGTGCCCAATACATCCATAAAGGTAACCAGTCTAGAAACTCAATTGAACCTATTGCACTTCCTACTTTGCAAACTTCTAAGGCGAACACTTGCATCAAGAAGAAGATCAAAGTTTGAAGTCAACCTTATTAAAGAAGAAAGATACTATCATTCCTAGTCAAAAATGAAGGATATTCAGATTCACACATGCATCGATTCAAAAAATTTCAATTAGGCATCCACAGTGCCTACTTCAAATTCAATAGTGAATTTAATCTCTTTGCAAGTAGCCTCCTCATTCAAGGATGGGTCGAATGATGTCATAGGATGAGAAGTCATTTGCACTTATCATTTCCATTTGAGTTTACCACTATAAGATCTTGCCTTTCTCTAATCACCAGGAAAAAGGAAGACCATCTTCACGATTCGAGTAGTTGTCTTCAATTGGTCATTACACTATAGTCTGAAGTTGAATCCTTAAGAACATACAACCAGAATGATGTTGAGGGAGTCTCTATGGCTTGTAGTAAAACATCATGGGATAAAAAAGATGGATCCAAAAGACATTAAAGTGACATCAAAGATGCAGCCTTAAAGGTTCAGTCCAAGAGAAGAAAGACTTTAATCACATTAAATTTAGATGGTTTAAACTCTTCAAGAATTAGTCTATCTCAAAACTCTCCAAATCAAGATTCTACTTCCAATCATTGAAAAGCCTACTTTGGTACTTTAAAGGATGGAAAGTAGTTTAAACCACTATGGTAGGAGAGACACCTCAGGGGGTACCAAAACCTTGAATGATTCAAGCTCATAGCAAGCTGGTTCGTCCTAAGTCTTTTCAAGTAGGAGAACTTGTATTAGTCCTAAGGATGTCAATTGTTGCCTGTCAAAAGATGGGAGGCAATTTTGAACCTAGTTGGAAGGCCCCTATGTCATAGACAATGCCTACCAAGGAGGATCTTATCAGTTTATTGATTGTAAAAGGGAACACTCGATGCTTCCAATTAATGGGCTCTATTTGAAGAAATATTACCAATAAGAATCATATTTGAAAACAATTCTATCAATCAACTAAATTCCATTTCATCAAAATCTTCTTCTTCATTGAGTGTTATCTGCTTGTCTTGTGAATCCACCATGATGTGTTTAGGTTAGGTGTAAGAGAACCCAAGAGGCATCCTATCCTTCTTCACAACATGAACACTTTCCCAAGCACTACTAGATCCTATTTTGATTAGCACAACTAAGTTAGGTGTGAGAGAACCCAAGCAGCATCCTTTTCTTAGCGGGGAATCTTGGCTGCCATTCATGGAACCACTTCATCAAATTCTCCAAGCATGTTTAGGGTAAGTGTGATATAACCAAAGCAACGTCCTATCCACTTTAACACAAGCATAAAAACAAATACATATCTTTTGTCTCAGGCTACTTTGATGTGGGAGCAGGCCCCCTGTGGCACGCACTTATTAGCTGCTCTAGGTCGGGTTTACATGTTACCTCGCTAGTATGTCACCCCAATGGTCACTTATTTGGAAGATGTGAGTCTTCACGCTTCCTTCCTAACTTAATCATTGTAAACTAATGAGCCCCTTGTTAGCATGGTAGACTTCACTTTCCAGCCAGTAAGCTATCTCATATTGATTTTGTTTAAGAAGATGTGAGTCCCTGAGCTTTCTTCCTGAACTAATCATCATGATCTAACTAGGTCGAGTATATTTGAGATTTAGGATAAGTCTCCCAGAGGCTCCTTTCTTCTTGACTACATTTGAGTCGATATAAGTCCTCAAGCAGCATTCACTCAATAGTTGCACAAGGTCGGATAGCACCTGTCAAGCCGAAGATAGACTATCCCAGCAATCAATTTTGCTATAGGAGGATGTGAGTCCTTGAGCTTTCTTCCTAGGCTGATTGTTGCAAACTGACGGACACCTTAGTTTGGTTGATATTTGTTATGCTGACGGTGACTCACCAGGTTGATACACCACTCTTGGCAGATGTGAGTCTTCGTGCTTTCTCCTTGAGTTGGCCACTGAATACCTATTTGATATATGATTAGCCATGTTATCTTCTCTAACATTTTGGATTAAGCCCTTAGTGGCCCCTCTCCCTGTGGGCATTCTATTTGGATCTTGTCCTTTGTAACCCCATTTAGACACTACTCAGGTCACTCTTAGAATCGACAATGCCCCTTTCCTAGTAGCCACCCCTATGGTTGGAGAATTTGTTCAATGGATACACAGATTCTCCCTTGGTTCAGTAAATCTAAGATAGGTCTAGGCTGATATAAGCTCCTTCTCAGTTTGATCCCTCACAAACTAATAGGGTCCATGATAAACAAATAAATAAATAAAATAAACAAATTAATTCTCTTATGGATTAGTAATTCAAGCCCCCAAAGGGCCACTTTTCCCAAGAAGGCATCCTATTTTAAGGTAGTGTCAGCAGAACTCCCTATAGGAATTGCCTGACTACCTGAGTTAAGATAAATCCCTAGGTCGATACTTACTCCATAGTCACCTTTTAGTCGAGTTCAAACTATTTTTCCACAAGAAGGTTACCCCAGTAGTCATTCTACTTTGGAAGATGTAAGACTATGATGCATTCTTCCTATCATGATTATTGCAAACCAACTGGCAGCCTTAAGTCGAGTTTGATTTGTTGCCCAAAGCAACCGATCACCCTAATGGTCTTTTGTAGTGGAAGATGTGAGTCCCTGAGCTTTCTTCCCTTAATTTAATCATTGCCAAAAGGCGCTCCTTTGGTGATAGTTCTCCATCGGTAGCTACTCCTTTAGTTGATAAATTTGAGATAGGTCTAGGCTAATATAAGCTCCTTCTTAGTGTGATCCATTACAAACCAATGGAATCCATAAAAATAAACAAATCTAAAAATAAAATTAATCTTGGCTAATCTTGAGCTAATTTAAGTCCTTAGAGGCATTCACTCAATAGTCATCCCTAGGTTGGGTTCAATTTGTTACCTTGCTAATAGATCATCCCAGCAACTGGTCCCTACTTTGGAAGATGTAAGTCTATTATACTTTCTTCCTAATATAGCTGCTGCATATCAAAAGGCATCCCTTTGGTTGGCTAGTCCTACTATGTGTTTAGTAGACTACCATTTTGGATTAGTAAATCTAAGTTAGGTCTAGGCTTCCATGGCTCCTACTCAATGAGATCCATCACAAACCAATAGGGCCCATCTCAAAATCCAAAATTAAAAATTTAAAACAAATTTAACCATCATCACTTCGTGGAGTCAAAATAAACATAATTAAACAAACAATAAATTGAAACAAATTCACCCTCTTCTCCAGTGGAACTTAACAAATCAAATTAAATTTCTCCCTAGTGAGACCCAAATCAAATTAAACCTCTCATCCCCTTATGGATGACTTGAACCTGCTTCCCTAGTGGAAGGTTCACATACTACCTCCTCCCTCTTATGTCCTTGACATAAGTAGAGCCACATTTCCCTAAGCTCTCGATCCCTTCTACACCTCCGGTTAGGAGTAGAGTGTCTCTGTTAGTGCTCATGATCATTCAGTGTTTTTGATCGTTTCAGTCAACACCAATATGTGTGGTGTTCCTTGTTAGTCACACCACACCTATTGGGCGCCCTGTGTTGACCTCATTTTTAGGATGAGCTCTCAACCCCTCCATCTTAGACATATGACTCCTCTTAGACTTTAAGAGATATTTAGTCTTAAGACACATCTAGTGATTAGGTGAACACTTAACCTAACCCTAGAGACTTAGAAGAGTTAGCCATAGGAATAGGTCATGCCTTAGGGGTGTTAGGAAAATTTTCATACCCTATAGCTTGAGCCAACTCCTCACTTCCTTCCTTCAAGTCAAATTCAAATCAACTCCAAACTCATATCAAATTCAACTCCAAATCAAACCTTGAATCAATTTCAATGGATTTTCTCAAATCATGAATCAATTCCAAATAATTGAAACCCATGATTGAAACTCAAGTTTAAATTCCAAAAATCTTTCTTAAGCTCTTTTAATTCTATCTTATGGACTTAGCTCAAATTAAATCCAAATCAATTCAAAGTCAAGAAATTTTCTCATAACCCATTTATATTCACATTTATATTTACAAATATAAATGAAATATAATTTTAAATATCCAAAACCAAATTCAAAACTCAAACTCAAATTCAACCAAAATTCAACCTAAGCCTTTCAAGTCAAAATCTTGAACTTTGCCAAATCAATTTCAAATCAAGCCAAACCCTTGATTTTTCTTCATGATTCAATCAAATACTACAATCATGAATCCAAATATAAATACAAACTTTAATCATCAATCCAATAATCAATTCAAAAATCAAATCCAAATTCAATCAAAAATCCAACCTAAGCCTTCAAGTCAAAATCTTGAACTTAGCCAAATCAAACTCAAATCAAGCCAAACCCTTAATTTTTTTTCATGATTCAATCAATCCTTCAATCATGAATCCAAATATAAATATAAACTTCAATCCTAAAAAAAACTAAATTATAAAAAATTAAACCCAAGTCAAACTCATGTTCACCCTTTTGACTTGAAATTATCAAATGAATCAAAACCCATTTGACCTCAAATCTCTTGTAAATGGATTTATATTTCAATCATAAATCTATATGTGAGTTCAACCAAACTTGAATCAAGCCTTGATCAAGCCAACTAAACCCAATTGGGTCACTTGACCCAAAGTGGCCAATTTGACCTACATAAATCAAAATCCAATTCAATTCAAATCAAAGTGAATTAATCCAATCCAAACTTCATGTCATATTTATTGATCATCATAAGTTAATCAATTGTTATGAATTGGGTCAAACCAAGTTAACCTAGCTCGTTCACCAAGTCAATACCTTACCCCTCTGAAGCCAAACTAGCCAAATTGTAACCTACACCTGATTACAACCAATGGCTAAAGCTCACTCTAAATTGATTATTGAAATTGACCAAAGCCTTAATTAAATCTAATTTGACCAATTGGTCAACTAAACCCAACCTAGCCTAATTAACCATGAACCCAACTTAACCTAAAAGGTCAAATCAAGACAAAATCAAATATAAACCAAATTGATTGAAAACAAAGATACCAAGCCATTTCAAAAAAACAAGCAAACCCAAACTAAGCCATGATTCAAGCTAATTTGGTCAAATGGGTCAAATTGGTCAACATAGCCCAAATTGAACTAAAGGATCAAATTGGCCAAAATCCAAATTAAATCCAAATTTAACCAAATTAATTAAAACTAATTGAACCAATACACTTCAAATAGTCATTTGAATTTGTTCGAACTCTTACTTGGCCCAATTTGACCAATTAGTCAACCTAACCCGTTTTGACCCGAATCAACCCAAATTAAACCAAATGAACTTCAAATGACATGAAATTTGGGCCAACAAACTTTTAACCCATTTAAAATCTACTCAAATTAAATTCAATGTCAAATGATAACTTTGCCCTTAGGTCAAGGGCATTCCATGAGAAAAGACACTTTCCCAAGTGGTTATTTCTCTTCCTTGACCACTTGGCACTCATCCATTGGTCCACATAGGCACCAAAGACACTGATTTTTTTAACTCAAGGAGTGATTGGGGCATCCATGACTCATGGGGAGATAAAATCACCTCACCTCTTCCATTGGAACACTTGGCATGAAGGACACTCACCTCCCCTTGGCTAGGACACCCACTTGTCCTTCATGGCAACCACTTTCCATGCCTTGGAAAACCCTAGGGAGCCACCTAGGATGATTCTCATCCATCCCCAACCACCCCATGCAAAATAACATGAGTTTGGAGCCAAAATTTTAAACAAAAAGTGGATTTTAGTTCATTTTCATTCACTTTTCATTCTAAGACTTTAGAGGCTGAAGCAAACCCCCATTTCTCTCATTCTCCTTCTTCTAGAGCTCCCAAAGCCATTGGAAATCACCCCCACTTTATTTTGGCGAGAAATACTTCAAAATTAAGTGGATTTTGGCGAGGAAACGATGATCACCGGAGGAAACTTTTTTTCAACATGAAGGCGTGGATCTAAGCCCAACCTAAGGCTTCTTCCCTCATTCAACAGTGCACTTGAGTCACCACCACCACTAAAAATCATCCCCGGTGAGGTAACCTTCAAAAACCATAGCCAGCCTTGAAATTCCTCATTTTGTGATGGATTTTGCATGATTTTTTAGGAATCTACCCTTGATAATCTCACATTTTTACTTTAAATTATTCTAATTAAAAAATAAAATTTTTTTGGTGCAATCGATGCAAAAATGAGTCTATTTAGATAAGTTTTCACTTAGAAATCCTATTTTTCTTTTTAAAAAAATATTATTTTTACTGTTCACCGCTATCATCCGTTCCGGTACGTATTGCTATGGGGATTTATCATGACTTCGGGGCCTTGGTCACTTAATTTTATCAGTCCTTGTCTGATTGCATGATGTGTCAAATTGCGTGTTCATGTAAATCACCGGGGTATATGCGATCTGATTTGAACCGCCGATCTACAATTAGAAGGTCACGAATGAGCTGCGGTCTCTCCGCTAATTGGTCTTCCGCTCAAAGGGCGGCACGCGCGAATCACTACTCCTCTTGGCGCCGCGTGTGCCATGCGACCTATGTGTGTCAACATGGTTCCACATGGCGCCGTGCGGATTTTTTGATTTAAAAAATTGATTTAAATCACCTAAAACATTAAAAATTTATAGAAAATAAAATACTTAACCAAAAAATACAAATATGTGCTCGTTGGATTCGTCTTTATGAGAGGAATCCAACAAACTCAAAATCCCCAAAATTTATGGAATATTTTGAGCTTAATTTGAGTTTATTAAAAATAAAATTTCATTAATTAAACCAAAATTAAATGTCAGATTAAGTTTATATTTTAAAAGATTAGAATTGATGTTAAAATACACTAACCATAAAAATTTCAAGAAAAAATAACCTCTAGATTAAAAGATATTGAATTTTGAGTGTCAAATGATTTGTTTTAATAAAATATATTAGAAAAATTCATAAAAATCACTTAAATCAATTGAAACTTCCTAAATTCATAACTAATTATAGAAAAATCCAGAAAAAAAATGCAAACTCAAGTTCATTTTAAAGATAATTCAGAGGAGAATCCAATAAAATTGTTTTTAATTAAATTTAAATAGTAGATTTTCTTTAATTAAGGTTTATTTAAAAACTTAATAAACCTAATTACTCCCTAATGACTTCATTAATTAATTCCAAATTTCTCAGGCATGTTTAGTGGGATGACTTCTGCCTCCCCTATTTTCTTGGAATTTATTAATAAGTTAATCAAGAGAATTAATTAATGAACCCCTAATCACTCTCTTAATGTAATTCAGCTTAATTAAGCATGCGAATATTGGTTTAATTTCTTGATTAAGTTAATTAAACTTTGTTTAAGTGATAAGGAGGTTTATGGAATGATTTTGGGATATCTTCCTTAAGCTATTCCCTAAACCCCCTTTCTTCCTTAATCAAAATCTAATTAAGGGTTAATCCACTAATGATCTACTTAATTAATCAAATCAAATTCTCAAAACCAAAATTAATTTAGAAACTTAATCAATCCTTCTTGGGTAGATGCTTAGGTGTTCAATAACCTAAGTAAACTTAAGGAAATCATACCTAACCCATATGTGTGGGAAAGGTTATGAAAGTACTTAAATTAAATCCTTTAGCTTAATTAATTATTAAGTGTGAGCAAATTATATTAGATACCTTTCTTTCCTAAGATACATTGCTGATTTAAATTCCATGTGGTTTTATGTCATACATTGGCCCATATTTATTTGATTAAATATGTTAAAGTTGCATAGGTAAGGGGTAATTAATGAACTTAATCTACACCTTAACCTAACCAAAATATAAAATTAATCTAATCACCTAAAAATTAAACTAAAATAATACACACATTTGAGAATGTGTAAGGACCAGCAAACCTTCTCACCCTTTCCTAATTCAAATCAAACTCAAAATAAAATGAAAGTCTCTATGAACAACTTTTAATTCTCTTTAAATGATCTTACTTCATAAGATTGTCTGTAAGAATTAATTAGAGTGAATGGAATTACATGCTTACATTACTTTATTTATTTCCTAGCATGCTAAATGTGTATGTCATATAAAAATCATACATTCATGCTTTTCAAAAATCAAATTCAAAAAGAAATGTTTTCTTTATGTCAAATTGCATATTTTGGCTAAAGTAAAAAATATGAGTGGCTATTATCACTATTAAATTCAAAACTATTTTCAAAATCTATAAATCAAATACGTAAAACTAAAAGTGTGCTACTTATAATTATTTATAAGCTTGCATGTGGACATAAATATGAAGATGTGCATAGTGTGCTTTTCCTTCTCTTTTCTTTTAGCATAGTTTTGAGTAGGATTTGGCAAAGTATATAGTTCATTTAAAATAACATAACACTTGCCTAACTACATTCCTATTCATTCTTATGCTATTACTTAAAGAAGGACATCCACACCTACACATAAAAATTGCACAAACAAATCAAACAAACATAAACTTTTTTGCATGATTCTCTTTCCATGCATTTCTTTTTGTACATGCACATGTATTTAAGAAAAGTGGTATATTAGTTTGGACAACCCCGAGGTTGTGAGGCTTTAAGTAGCCCTAAGTAGGTATTGTACCTTACACCCCTAGTTAACAACAACATCGTACTCACTTATGTCTTTTATACTTATAAATTTGCATATGAAAAATGGATAAAAGAGTCACCCTCTTCTACTTAACAAACAAATATAAACTTTTTGCATGATTCTCTTTCCATGCATTTCTTTTTATACACACACATGTATTTAAGAAAGTGGTATATTAGTCTGGCCAATTCCACTTGGCAATCTTAATGTCTTCTTTTCTAAGGACTCAAGGAGTAGGAAGTGTCTGCAAGCCTAGTCTTTTGTGCTCGAACTCCAACAAGCATGAAAGGAAGGACAAGTCTAGGTATGAATCCTTTCATAGAGTGAGTCCTTTTGTAAGTATAAGGTAGCCATTTAAGGGATGCAATGAGTCTGTATGCAAAGCATCCTGTAAGAGTCCTCTTCTATAATAGGAACTCTTGGAAGCTCCTATCCTATAAGCAGAAGAAAATGAAGATTCGAAGTGAGTATTCCTCTTTAGTAGCCCTTCTGACAACATATTCAATTGCAGCAATTATTCTAATAGTGGAAATTGCTCATGGTTCTGCCCTATTATCTTCATTATGACCCAAGGCTCACTCCCTGCCCTAAGAAAAGTCTAGGAAGACTCCCCTTGCTTTTCAGAATTTTGGCTTATAGCCAAGCCGAGGCATGGAGCGAAGAATAAATCATTCAAGTGAGTGAGTCAAGGTGCATAACAAAGATAGTGAATGAAGTAAATGGAAGAGAATCATCTAGAGAAGATGAATGCTTAGCTTTAGCTATGATAATGATGGTAGCATAGCGTATTTGTGTAGAAGACACCGAGGTAAAGAAGGGAGGTTAAAGTAGCGCGACGGGGACAGAGATAGCAGTAGTGGTAAAGAGAGTTTTTGTCTACCATTGCTTTCTTCCTTCTAGTTAGAACTTTAGATAGTCTAAGTGGAAAAGGGCAATCATTATGGTGATGAAAGGCCAAAACCTAAATGCAGAGTAGGTTACACTAGCAGGTGCAAAAGGGATCTTGCAATAAGCAAGAAAAATGCTAATTATTCTCAATTTCTATGTACTTGTTTAAGTACTGACCAAACCCATAAGCCAAGCAGGCCTGAATCTTTCTTTCTTGAGAACTAGCATTTCCCAAAGTATAATTAGAACATGTGATCTTTTCTTATCCCAGGTTAAGCTAACTAGAAGACTCAGTAGCGATGAATTTATGGATCCCAAAGCAAGAACCACAGAATGAGGAAGATTCCTCTTTTGTTATCCTACTAAGAAATGACTTGCTTTTAGCTGCAACCCCATCAGCTATCTAACTTTCTATCTTCTTTCTAATCTCCTACTTTGTCCTTATTCCTCATGATGTCTATAGTACAGAAGACTTTCATACTAAAATTGATTCATGGAGCTTTTAGAAACAGTAGAGTAGAAGAGGTGAGACTATGAAGGAGCAAAGAGATCCCTCAAGGATCTGTATAGAAAGTAGCCTAAACAACCATACCATATGTTATTGACACATACGAGCTTATTTTAAGCTTAATTATGAAAGCTATTCGCTCGCATACCCACCTAAGGGGTTGTTAATTCTTTTATCTTGATTTTTAGTTTAAGATTTAAGTGAGGTTATGAGTCTTTATTTTTATTTTTGAATTGTTAAATTTGGTAAAATATTTATCTTTCTCTAAGAGCTTAATCGGCTTCCAGGACATACATAAAGCAAGGAAAAATCTAGGAAAAGGATGCCACTTAATGCACAAGCTTAAACAAATCATCAATCAATTTATAAAGCTAATCACAAAAGAATAAGAGGCCATTGAGGTCGGGTACCACCACACAAACCCAAAAATAAGTTGAGTAGCTGAGCTCTACCCTAATACAGCTCAGATTACAAATGAATTACATATAATTAAGCAAGGAACTCATTGTTATGGGGGGTCTTCAAGCTTCATTTCTTCATTCTTCTTTTCTTCTTTCTTCTTTGGTTCCTTCTTTCAGATGGTTGGAAGGTGGATGATCCAAAGGCTTCACCTGGTGCATAAGATGAGATCTTATGACCAATGTGCTCATCCTAATCCCCATAATAATCATTCTAAAATCCTAATTTAAAAAATTACATGAAAAGGAAAAGTAAATCTAGCTTACACTTGCAAACAAAGATTAGCGAAATAAACCACACAAATCTCAAGCATGTATATTGGACTTATCACCCCACACATGGATAACAAAATCCACTTGACCTATTGGATTATGCTTAGGGATATAAGCACCTACATAGTAAAAAGTAATTATATTTTTATTTATCACAGCGCCCCTTAAGCATAAGCCCCTGCAGAAAATAATGGTTAGACTAAGATCACCCTACCATTCATTCTATGCACTTATATCCTAGCATCCAAACTAAAATATATAACACAAAATAAAAGAAAGCAACAAACCATGAACTACCCTAACTTAAAGCTAGAAGTGGTGACTTAGCCTAATGTGTGTGCTTTAGAGGTTTGTGTGGTATGCTTAGCTATGGCTTTAAGTTAGAATTTTCTAAGTATGAAGAATGTTCAACTTAGAGGAGGCTTTCAATTAAGTGATTTAATTATTTTGGACTGATTTTAATTTTATGTTTTGATTGGGTTTAAATGAATCTTAGAATTAATTACTAAGTTATAAAGAGAGGGAAAGAGAAGAGGACTTCTCTTTCCTTCCTTAACCTAAGTAATTTCTAAAGTGGATTCATGTTTTAGTTTTGTTTAGTGAATATTTTAATTAAGTGTTTTAATTAATTCTAAGTTTATATGAACTCTAAACAAACTTATTCAAAAAGAAAGGCATTTCAAGATTAAGTAAAATGAACTAAAATCACAAAACATAGATCACTCCATTTCTTTCCCAACATGTACGACATGCATATTAATGAGTCCTAAGCATATCTATACATACAAATGGGACTATTTATCACACTTCATGATACATGCTAAGCAATTCATTTAAGAAAATTTGAATGTTTATGATGCATGATTCCTATTAAGTAGCAAAGGGGTTTCTTATCCAATTTTCACATGCACACATGAATGTATGAAAGGCATAAGTGATTACGACATTATTATTAAATAGGGGTGTAAGGTACAAACCTTCTTAGGGCTACATAAAGCCTCGCAACCCTGGGGTTGTCCAGATTAATATACTAGTTTCCTTAAATACAAGCATGTGTATAAAAGAAATGAATGGAAAAGAAAGAATGCAAAAATTTGTGTTAGTTTATTTATTTTTGTTTATGCAATTTATATGTGTAAGTATAAGTATCTTTCTTAAGTGATAGTATAGGAGTGAATAAGATATGAAATTAGGCAAGTGTTAGGTTCTTTTCAAATGAACCATACACTTTGCCAAACCCTATTCAAAATAATACTAAAAGAGAACAGAAAGAAAACCTACACTAAGCACATCCTTATATTTTTATTCACATGCAAACTTAGAAATAAGATATAAGTAACACACTTTTAATTTTGATAATTGATTCATATATTTTGAAAGTAATTTGGATTTAATAGTGATAATAGCTGCTCATATTCTTACTTTAGTCAACACATGCAATTTGACATAAAGGAAATATTTTCATTTTTTAAATTTAATTTTTGAAAAGCATGAATGTATGAAATCATATGGCACACATATTTAGCATGTTGGGGAAGAACTAAAGAAATTAAAGCATGTAAACACATTCACTTTAATTAAATCCTAAAGATAATCTTATGAAATAAGAAAGCTTAAAGTAAATCAAAGTTTATTTAATATAATTTTTATTTGATTTTGAATTTGATTTAATTTTGAAAATGTGAATTGAGTTTAGCATAGTTAGTCAAATAATTATGAGCCAATGAGATGACATAAAATACAAGGAATTTAAATTTGAAAGAAAAGGATTCTAATGCAATTTGGCTCATGTTTAATGATTAATTAAGCTAAGGGGTTTAACTTAAGTAATTTCAAAACACCCCTCACACATATGAGTTGAGTTTTGATTTTCTTAATTGAACTTAGGCTCTTGAACACCTAAGAATCTACCAAAAGTAGATTAATTAAGTTCTGGAAAGTTTTAAAATTTTAAGAAATTAATTAAGAGGATAATTAGTGAATTAGCCCTTAATTAAGAGAGGATTAAGAAAAAAGGGGCTTTAAGGGATAGCTTAGAGGAAATGCCCCCAAAATTATTCCCCAAATCTCTTATTCACTGAAATAGACCTTAATCAACTTCAACAAAGGATTAAACCACTAATCAAACCCTTAATTAACCTTAATTACATTAAGGGGGGTAATTAAGAAATGAATTAGCAATTTCCCCAATTAAGCCACCAATAAATCCTAAAAAAATTAGGGGAGGTAGAAGTCATCCCCTAAAATATACTCAAGAAGTTTTATATTAATCAATGGATTAATTAGGGAGTAATTAACAAATTAATATTTCTAATAAAACCCAAATTTAGAGAAAAGAGATATTTAAAATTAATGAAAATCAATTTTAGAATATTTTATTTTCAATTATCTTTCTAATGTATTTTATTTCATATTTTTTTTCTAGGTTGAGATATTAATTTTAGAAGTTCAGGTAATTAATTAGGAATTATTTAGACCTTAATTAATTCCCTAATCCTACGACGTGCCATGCATGCGGTTGATGCGACTGCACTTTTCACGCATCACTCCCTAATTGACATTTTAAAATGTCACATCACAATGCTATGTGGCGATGGCACTATGCGCTTTTCCCTCAATCGTTCGATCAAGGATCATACGATTGAGATTAAATTCACAAATCAGAGAGGATAAAATAGGATATAAAATATGTTTTAATTTTGGCCGTCCATCCAAAATGCATGGATGGATGACTAGAGATCTTCCTTGTTCTTCCTTGTGAAAAATGGGGACCATCCACTTTCAAAGTGAAGATCCAATTGAGCAAGCTCGGATTGGATTGAAAATCAACCACACCATCTAAACCTAATGGCAAGCACATATAATGGTCAAAATTCCATGGGATCAAAATTTCTTTCATAAATCTCGACACCACATTGAGTTTAATGATCAGAAAATGGCATACCTCACCAGAGGTGATCACCGGTGCTTGATTCTCTTGAAGAAGATTTGTCTGGTTGGGACGAAGCTTTAGTTACAGTTTTAGCTCTTGAGGTTGAGTGGATGGCTCTATGGACTAACTCCTTCTTAGCTTGAGTTTAGATTTTATTGCAATGGATATTCCCTTGCATCAAGAACTTTGAAGAAAGCTTAGGCAAGCTCGATTGGGTTCTCTGATGGAGTGTGCAAAGGGACTTTGGTTGAATTTGAGTGTAGTGGAAGTTGGCAATTCAATGGACCTCCCCTATTTTTACTTAAGGAAAAATAAGAAATGCTAATATCAATCTCCTTCTAGGAAGCTTTTGCCAATGACTCCTATCACTCTCTAGGCTTCAATTGATAATGGGGAAGTGAAGATTCAAATGAATTAGGGGGAGTAGATCTCCCACTATGGCAATCGGATGCCTGAGAAGGGAGGAGCCATTATGATTCAATTGAGCTTAGGAAGTGGGTTTGTTAGGCCATTTATGCTATCCTTGAGTTTTTTTAGGCTAGGGAGTAGATTAGTGGAGTAGCCATGTGCTCAAAACAAGTGGGAATAAGTTTGCCATGTGGCCATTTTAAGCCATGTGCTCAGTTTGGCCATATGGTGGAGTTGGGCTGACCCAAATTCATTGGGTTGGGTGCACCACCCTCCCTAGGGTTTACTTGACCTATTAGGAGAGTATCAAGTAGGTATGAATAGGGTTTGACCAAATTCCAAGTGGAATTGGCCAAAATTTGTTATATGGCCTAAGGGTAAAATGGTCATTTGGCTAATTTTTTAATTTGGATATGTTGGGTATGTTGAGAAAATAGGCTTGGCCAAGTTTCATTGGATTTGGAGTTTATTTGGTATGGTTTGGCTCATGTTGACCCATTTAGGTCAGAATGGGTCAACTTGGGTCAAGTTGACCAATTGGTCAAATTGGGTCAAACCAAAGGTTGGGCCAATTTCATATAACCATTTGAAATGTTTTGGTGGCTTTGGTTTGATTCAATTTGGTTTAGGTTTGAATTTGGTTCATATGACTTCATTTAGGTCAAGCGGGTGAAGTTGAACAATTTGACCCATTTGACCTATTTCAGTTAGATCATGGGTTGGTTTAGGTTTGGTTAGTCATATGAAGTGGATTGTATCTTTGTTTCCAATAAATTTTGGTTAAGTTTGAATTTGGCTCAACATGATCCTATAGGTCAAGTTGGGTTCAAGGTCAATCAGGCTAAGTTAGGTCTAGTTGGCCAATTGAGGCTTTGGGCAAGTTCAACAAGTGATTTGGAATGAACTTGACCCATTAGTTTCAATTAATTTGGCTTAGATTAAGTTTTGACATATTTTGACTTTCTATATCAAGTTTGGTCAACTTGGGTCAAGTGGCTAATTGGGCTTGGTTATGCTCAAATATTGACTTGGTCAAGTTTAAACATAGTTCATGAATGAACTTACATCAATGGGTTCAATCAATTTGCCTATAGTAGATTTTGGCTATGTTGGGTTTCATTTTGGCTAAGTGTTGACTTGATCAACCCTTAGGTTTGACTTGGTTTAACCCAATTTGATTGATTGATCATCTCATGATGATTGTTGATATCCATTTTGCAAGTGGTTTGAAGTCAAATAGTTTTGATTCATTTGACAATTTCAAGTTTAAAAGGGTAAAATGAAATAGATTTTGGCTTAATTTTTTAATTGAGTTTTGGTTAAGTGATTGAAGTTTGTATTTATATTTGGATTCATGATTGTAGGATTGATTGAATCATGAAGAAAAATCAAGAGTTTGGCTTGATTTGAAGATGATTTGGCTAAGTTTAAAATTTTGACTTGAAAGGCTTAGGTTAGATTTTGAAAGAGTTTGAGTTTGATTTTTTGGAAGTGGTTTTGATTGTTTGAATTTATATTTCATTTATATATGTGAATATAAATGACAATATAAATGGGTTATGAGAAGATTTCAAAGATTTGAAGTGATTTGATCTTGATCATGATCAAGGCTAAGTACTTAAGAGGAAATTAAAAGATTTAGGAAAGATTTGGAATTTTGGATTTAAGTTTTGAGTTTAGTTTGATTGATTTGAATTTATATTTCATTTATATATGTGAATATAAATGAAAATATAAATGAGTTATGAGAAAGTTTCATGAATTTGATTTAATTTAGGTATGATTTTGGCTAAGTCCTTAAGTGGAAATTTAAAGGACTTAAGAAAGTTTGGAGTTTTAGAATTGAATAATGGATTTAGTTTGATTGATTTATATTTACATTGCATTTATATATGTGAATATAAATGAGAATATAAATGAATTATGAGAAAATCTCATGAGTTTGAATTGATTTGAAGATGATTTAGGCTAAGTTCTTAAGGTGGAAATTAAAGAATGTTTGAGTTTTGGAATTAAATTTTGGATTTAGTTTGACTGATTTATATTTATATTTCATTTATTTATATGAATATAAATGAGTTATGAGAAAATCTCATGAGTTTGAATTGATTTGAAGATGATTTTGGCTAAGTCCTTAAGAGGGGATTAAGGACTTAAGAAGGATTTTAAATTTAGAATTTGAATTTGGATTTCATTTGATTGATTTCAATTTAGATTTTATTTATAAATGTGAATATAAACAAGAATATAAATTGGTTGTAAGAAAATCTCATGAGTTTCAATTGATTTGAACATGATTTAGGTTAAGTCTTTAAGGTGGAAATTAAAGACTTAGAAAAGATTTTGAATTTGGTATTTGAATATGGTATTTGAATATGGATTTGATTTGATTGATTTGAATTTATATTTCATTTATATATGTGAATATAAATGAAAATATAAATGGGTTGTAAGAAAATTTCAATGATTTGATTTGATTTGAAGATGATTTTGGCTAAGTCCTTTCGGTGGAAATTAAAGACTTAGAAAAGATTTTGATTTAGGAATTTGAATTTAGATTTTGATTTTATTGATTTGAATTTAGCATTCATTTATATATCTGAATATAAATGAGAATATAAATGGGTTGAAAGAAAATCTAATGAGTTTGAATTGATTTGAACATGATTTAGGTTAAGTCTTTAAGGTGGAAATTAAATACTTAAAAAAGATTTTGCATTAGGAATTTGAATTTGGATTATGATTTGATTGATTTGGATTTACATTTTATTTATATATGTGAATATAAATGAGAATGCAAATGAGTTATGAGAAAATTTCATGGATTTGATTTGATTTGAAGATGATTTTGGCTAAGAGGATTAAGGACTTAAGAAAAATTTGGTTTGAAATTTCATTCATGGGTTTCAATCATGTGGCATTGATTTGAGTTTGGAGAAAATAAAATAAGATTGATTTGGAGTTTTACCTGAAGGAAGGAAGGTGGGGAGTGGTTCAAGCTAAAGGTAGACAAATTTTCTTAACACCCTTAAGGCATGACCTATTCTTATGGCCAACTCTTCTAAGTCTCTAGGACTAGGTTGAGTGTCCACCTAATCACTAGATTTGTCTTAAGACTAAGGAACTCTTAAAGTCTAAGAGAAGTACTATGTCTAAAATGGAGGGGTTGAGAGCTCATCCTAAAAATGAGATCAATATGCTTCAACCCAGCTTGACGCATTTTTAGTGGATAAGATGGCTACGCTCTAGCTCACTGAAGAATGGGACGGTAGTGGTCTGCTGGCAAGCTCATTCTGATCTTAGACATTGTACATTGGAATCCTGAATACCACCATGAATGCTACCACGTGTGCACCTGCATTGCACTAAGACACCACACTGTTGTGCTAGCATCCAACTTCGGTGTGTTAGCTTAGTTATCCTCATCAAGCCATAACCTTGATGTATAGCTTCCCAACTGCTAAATGGTTCCATTTTCCCTAGATCCATGAAGAAGGGAGAAGTCAGTTGAATCTTTTGAAGAATCAGAAGTGAAGCGCTATGCTGGGCGAGGGGATGGAAACAAAAATTGCCCTAAAAAAAGAGATCAGGGTTCCCAATGATTCTCCACGCCCAATGAGATGCACCAACCTTAGGATGCTTTACTCTTAACCCCATGATGGTTCCAAGATGGAGCTTAACCTGAGTCTTGATTAAGAATAATGATTCCATGGATAATTTCATTCGACGTCATGATGGAGGACATAGCTTATGATCATTGGCTTTGATCATGCCACTGGGCATTTGATTAGGAGATGAGATAGACATTCATGTGAGAGAGAATCATGGCATGTTACTTTGGAAAGAATCTTTAAATGATTTGAGAATTATCATTGAAATCATGAAATATTTCTATTATTGACATGTATAAAAAAGCTATGGCGGAATATGAATTCCTAATTGACTGCGATACTAGAAAGATTTCAGGAGGATACTAATAAAATACCAACAAGTGGCGAACAACTTATTATAAGAGCTAAGCCTGCGTAGTCATTGCGGATTCTTAAGTTAGTCATAGGGATTCTATTTGAAACTTTCACAGATGAGGGCAGTTGTTGGGACTTCTTTTAGGAAATCTCCATGATATGATTAAAGAAATACTATCTACCCAATATGCTACCCAGAATAACTCAATCAAAAGGAGAGATGAGTTGATTAATTCATCAGATCGGGACTAACAGGGCTCGAACCAGCAGCTTCCACCTTGACAAGGCAGTGCTCTAACCGATTGAACTACAATCCTAGCTATATGCATGATATACAAAGTTCTATGATTTTAAAAGAGCATTCTCTTTGTCAGGTTGCAATAGAAACACAAATTATATAGGAATATCTTATTTGCATAGATATGGACTTTAGTGAGAGTGGCATAGATTACTAGAGTAATCTATGGTTATTTTTCTATATTTATCGTATTGCAAAGGAAAATAAAAAGAATGGATGAGAAAAAATGGAACTCTTTTTCTTTATTTTATACAAATTCGAGATTTTTGTTTCTATAGGATAAATTTTTTAGAACATTTTTAGATCTTATTCATGGAGTGACGAATTCTTGGGTCGACCTGGATTTGAACCATTGTAGACATCTCTCCAATGAATTTATAAGTTTCCCCATTAACTGCATGGGCATCGACCTAGGAAGAATGAATTCTAGGTTTACTGATAATCAATGGCCTACTTTCTTTCATAGTCCACTACCCCCACGAGAAGTCGAGTCCCCATTGCCTTTTTGAAAGGGTGATGTCCTGAACCACTAGACGATGAGGGCTTGCCCGCCCTGACTATCATCATACTATGATGATAGTATGAGCAATTTTTTTCATTGTCAATATATAAAATTAGAATCAAATGTATGAGTAGATCTGAGGTGTTTTTACTACTTTTATGTTTTGATTCCATAGAATTCTTTGGATTTGATGGTTTGTTCATGAATGAGCAACCTATATTCCCATAAATATTCTACTACCCTAGAACTATATATATATATATATATATATATATATATATATATATATATATTCATACTGCATATTTTGATATAACTAATATTCACATTTAATATAAGTTACTAATTTAGTAATATGAAAGTATGTTTCATATATGAAAGAATACGTGAGAAAGTCTTATAAAAAAAATATTTATGTATCGTTATTAAAGTATATGGTAATATTAAGTGTAATAATAGGAAAAGAAAGTAAAATTATAATTTTGTACAATAATGAAATATAATAAAAATAAAATAAAGTATAAGATCCCTTCAGCTTAGGGAGTTATTAGTCTGATAGAAAAGAGTCAAACTCTCATTTATTTTCTTCAATTTGAACTCATTGCTCCGTTCAACGTTATGATGAGTTATGCCTATCACTATCTCACACTAAGCAAAAAAGAATTGAAATATCTTCTTTTCAAAAGAATTCAGTTTAGGTTACGAATCCCCCATCACATGATTCAAGAAAAGATCTTCAATATATGTTAAAATTAGTGTATATATATATATATATATATATATATATATATATATATATATATATTAGTCAAGTGAATCTTTTTCTGATGAAAAAGTCAACAAAGCAAGTAAGATTTACTTTGAAACAATTTAATGCATTATTTTATTTTCTTTTTTACCAAAATATGAATCTAACCCACTTCCTATATAAGTCAAACTGATTGTTCCATTATTTGTATATGCACATACAATAGAATCACAATGAAAGATGAAGATGCATAATTCATGAATTGAAAAAGCAAAAGGCCCTTTTAACTCAATGGTAGAGTAACGCCATGGTAAGGCATAAGTCATCGGTTCAAATCTGATAAAGGGATTTTTCCACTAAACGCAATTCTGAGTTCAATTTTCAATGTGGAATAGAAATCTTTTTGATATTTCTAAAAAAGTAGAGTGGAAGTAGAACCAAGTTAAGATGACATGAATCACCCATTCTTCTTGCACCGAGAATCTTACTATCATTTTCGATGGAACTAGAGCTACTTTTCTTTTCCATTTCCATTCCAAAGTCTGATGTGTTTCCATGGCTTTTTCTTAGGAACACATATAATAAAAAAGGATAATGCCCACCATTAACTACTTCATTTTCATCTATGAATTGAATAGTAGTAAAAATACATGTCCTACCGAGATAGAGACAGAATTTATAACTTGCTATCCTCTTACCTAGCAGGCAAAGATGGACCCCCGTGGAAAGATTGATTCATTTGGATAGACATGAGGGTCCAATTCCAATGCATTGCCAGAATTCATGTTGTATATTTGAAGCAGTTAACCTCCTCACTTATAGTGCGACTTATTAGGCAAATTGGTCATATGGTATTTTCCCATTATCTCCCCCGATCGAGTCTTCTCTGTTTCGCCCAATCCAATAAATAGATATTCCATATTATCTTTATTGAACCATCAATAATTTGGAGCATGAAGCACAATAATTCCTATTGGGGATCTAGATTCTCTATTCAAATAATTGATGGTTTACTTAGACTGATAAACGAAAGTATCCAGGCTTCATTCAAAGAATACCAAATTGGACATGGTAAGAGTCAAAGTAATAGAATGGGAGTGTAAACATAGTAAGGAAAATATAAGGAAGAAATAGGAAAGAAAGAATTGGAACAAAAGAAAATATAATAAGAAAATAGATAAATTGAAAGCATTTTCATCCACCCGAAAAAGTCATAAACATGATTTCCCTTAGTGAAGTCGCATTTCCATATGAAACTTTTCATCCACCCATGGTCTTTTTGTATAAAACATATTTCATTACTTCAATTATATTATTTTAGAATTATTAAATATCTAGATTCAAAGGAGGGATGCATAGCAAAGAGATTAGTGTCATATTTACACTGAACGAAGATCTCCCCTTTCAAGTATAGGCCTAACATTACCACCTTGCCTCACGATTTCAATGTTGAAGTCCTTGCATTGGGATTAGGTAGCTCCGACAAATGTGGGTGGGAAAGGAATTGGTAGAGAAACTTGACTAAACATGAGGTTAGTTTTGGTTCGATCCACTATCATTTTGTAAGCGGATAGTTTACATTACTCATTCTAAAAAAAATTTGTAAAAGCCAACTCATCATGATGTTTCCACTCAATTTTCATTATGAAGATGTATCACGTTATGATCCGTTGCTCAAACTAAATCACCCCAATGTTATGGAAGTTTCTGGAGCATGTAAAATTAAATTAGTTCCAAATTTCAGAATCCTCTTTGGAAAAGTGGCTATGGAGATGATGTGTGGTTAGAGATTCTTTCAGACAAAAAGGGGATCTACTTTTTTCAAGAAAAGAAGAAAGTCATCTTGAGCTAGAGAGAAGGTTTTCGAGGTGAAAGAGAAGGCATGAAGTGACCTCTAATTATCTATATCCACGATGTGACCCAACTTTCATACAATGGATGCCGACTCCCCAAAAAACACCGTGTTCAAAGAATTCCAACCTTTTTTTCATCTACATTTTCACTTGACAAAAAAAATTTTAGAACAAATCTGACTCTGATGGCAGGTTAGACTAATTGATTGAGGCCATCCAACTATTTTGCAACCATCTAGCAAAGTAGCGTGAGTGAAGCACCATAAATGAGTTAAGGTGAAGCTCCATTATGGACGTGAGAATCCCGTTCTATCGAGCCTTCCCGATTATCCTCAAAACAACTCAGTTAGATTATGAGGTAGAAACCTAAGTCTAAACATCTTGCCATTTCAAGCTAGCCTATGATTTGGAAGGGGCTCAAACCATTGATCCTAAAAGGTTCTTGCTCCATGGTGTATTTTGTTGTTGCCTTATTGATGAACCAAACTTGCAACTGCATACCGCTTTTCTACCATCTTTCTTGGTTTTTTAAAAGCTTAGCGATAAGGAAGTCTAATGACTCTCAATTAGTGTTGGAAAAAAGAAAGAATAGCCTTTGATCAATTTGGCTAAGGCTAGTTAGCGAGATTTATTCCATCAGTTGCATTTCTCACGGGTTAATGCTGAAAAAAGTCATGGGAAAAAAATGGTTCTATCCGACAAAACACAAATAGATGAACACAATAAAAAAAGGCACTAGTGACTGTTTTAATACAAAGAGCCTGCCCATCTTATTAAAGTCTCTTTCTTCTTATGGTCTTTCAGTGACTCATGATAAAGGACTAGTCATTCGAGTGGCAATCCGCACCCCCTCACACTCCCCTTTCTCTAACAATGATTCATCATTGCAAAGGTTGGTGAGACATTCCTGACCCGAACTTTGCAATGAAACAATCAATGTTATTCTTGGTCATAAAAAGAAAGGTGGTGAAACCCAATAACCGGAGCAAGGTACCAAATAGGATGAGATGGCAACATGAATCTCACTTACTAAATTCAAGTACTATTATGCATACACAAAGATGTCACGTGATATGGATCATCCACTTTACATGAAATGAAGTCTAAATAGAAGTATATGCCAACATGACCTATAACTACAAATAGAATAAGACATGAAATAGTATATTGGTTAGATTACTAGGATAGACTCCTTTATCTAGACAAAAGGAATATAGAAATAGATGTAAAGCATTTATAGGATCTAAAAAAAGTTAAGGTTGGTAGGACATCATCATAGGGAATACTTATTAGTAAGGGCTATTGACAAGGCTAGATTAGGGAACTCCTTAGTGAGATAGATTTGCTGCTTTTGACTATCCCATTTTTTTTCTATTGATAAGTTAGATTTTTGGTTGAATATTAGGAAACCATCTAATGGAGTCTTCTAATGCCACGACTAGTGCTTTTTTAGATCTTTCTTAGGCTTTTTTTAGCAATATGTCTCCTCTCTTTGAGTGTACTAGTAAGCAAGTCAAATCCATAAGAAAATTAGTTTGAAAGTAGTCTTCTTTGAAATAGGAAAAGAAATTTGGAAGGAAAACATCTACAGATTGGAGTCATTCAGCAATCAAGTCAGAAAGTCAAGCTTTCCATCAGTCAAGCAGTAAAGACAAATGGGGATTCAATCGTTGTGTCTTTTCTTAATCTAAGTCAATTTGTGATGAACGAAATTCCTATTCTTTATCGCCTGAGAAAACTCAACTCACTTCATCCTCTTCTCTTGAACTCACTGAAACTAAGCCATTGGAGATTACAATGTAAGATGCTGACTGGGTATGAACACATCCCTTCTCTCTACTCTATCTAATGCTTATGGTTCTTTCTCTCATCTAGCAAAATGGTAATGGCATTAGAGTATGAGGGCCTTCCAAGGGCTAGCACACCATGAAAGAGAAATGCAGAATTGCTAGTCTAGAGGAAGATTCATTGTTCATCTATCCCAATCCCACTACTTTGATTCCGCTAATGCTAAGCGAGCATCTCTAACATTCTATAATATCCATTGGAGAAAGGGGGCTTTGGGGAATAAACTGTAGAAAAACCATAACACTTGGGAGAGGCTTACTAGTTGAAAATAACGTTTACAACCTAAGATGCGCATCTATTTGACTTGGATGGAGCTTTTACTTTCAAATGACATGCACGATTGAGATGTCTCGTAGGTAGGTCAAGGCCAAGCAATTCTCCTTTGAATACATTTTATCAAAAAATAGCTCGAACTCAGATTAGGGGACCTAATTAGGAGCTTCTTTCTTTTATAGATATGAAGATGCCTTGAATGAACCCAAGCAAGCCGAAATCTTAAACTCTAAGTATGAAGTGGACATCTATGATTTCATTGGAAACATCTCTTTCTATTTAGCCAATTTTGTGGCAGAGTGAGCACCTTCACTAAGATAAATTGACTCTTTTTTATTCTTGCTGTCGGGATAGCCTAAGTGGAGTGAACCTCTTTTGCAATAGCTTCTCATTTTTCAAAAGTCAAAGATCAAGATGACCTCTCTCACAACTGAATTCCCTGTATAGAATGGAAAAGAAGGCTTGAACTCTCATAGGCCCCTACAGTTTAGTTTGTAGAAATCTTTCTCCCCTCTTGCAACTTTGATTGAGTACACGACCCTAAAATAGATTAAAGAATTCACTCTCTTCTTGCCTTTAAGTCTTCAAGAAAGACTGTCATGGTTGAAATCCTATGATAATCAATTTTACTTTAGGGTTTCTGATGAGATTCTTTAGCCTCTTTCATGTGCCAGTTTGAAGTCAGTTCACACACCTAAATTAATCGATAAAAGTATAGTAAGTGCAAGACACTCTAGTTATTCTTCTTAATTGGGCTCTTCCGATTCCTATACAAGTAAGGGTCACTTATTTGTCAACTTTTTCACTAAATCAATGCTATTTCTATCTTGGTGGCCTATCATATCGAGAGTTCTATTCTTTCTTCTTCACTTAGAGTTCTACCTTGATTATGATAAAAAAGAATCTCCCAAGTCAATAGTGGTCATCTTCTTACTTCATTGTAGCCTTGGGTTTAGAATTAGTTAACATGTCCTCTTTCTAGTGCCTATACCTGCTTTACTTAGGTCTAAAAGCAGCCTTTGGCTAAGTGCTCTTAAGAAAAAAGATTCCTGGGTCAAGACTGCTACTCGAAGATAGCCAAGTCTACAGTCCCTGTTGAACTGCATTAGATGACATATAAAAGGAAGTCATAATATTGCAACATTGCCTAAGCTTTTAGCCTAAAACTCTTCCTTCTCTTCTTGTCTACCTACGCATTCTTTGCTTTTGAAAGAGAACTTCACCACATTCAAAACTATTGCAGATTTAATCAAGAACTATGGTTACACCTTATCAAGTAGCAGATTCGCTAACAAATCCAGAGTTTGACTATTACCTACTTGACTGACTGAATGGAAGAACTCCTCCTATTTATAGAAGGCTCAAGGGCCTTAGCTATAGATAAGAAAGATGCAATGTGCTTCATCAGCAATCAGCATAAGAAAAATGAGATTCGGTACACATTGATCAATAAAACCTGCCTAGAAACCAATCAATTTACACACTACCTGCTATAAGGTCTGGCACTGATAGTTGGTTGGCTAGATCTATTTCAATCTCTTTTTTTATCGCCCTTCTCATTCCCAACTTAGGTGGTAATATTTCTTCTTCTACTAGAGCATTCCTTTTGATGAAGAAGGAGAATTTCTGGGTTGTTCAGTGCGATGTTGGATTGCATGGAAATCCTTAAGCTACTTTTGTGCTTAATGATGAGATGGACACCGGATAGGAGGAGACTTAAAAAAGGGCCATCTTTCTCTCAAATAGATCATGTAGCTTATTCCACAAGGATTTATAACTCACTTCATTCGATATATGGTGTAAGAGAAGATTCTAAAATAAAGACACTTACTTTTTAGAGGTTACTTTCTCTTTCTAGTATAGCATGTATTTTTGCTTTCATCCAAAGAACATCATAAGAATAAGAAAACTTCCATAAGATAAGGCAGTGGGGGCACAAAATCTTATTATGCCCACTAAAAAAGAAAATGCAGGAGCGAGTCAGAGATCTATGATAACGACAGGATGCATATAGGTGCTATATTTTTCATTTCTATTTTCTAAATAAAAGAGTCGATAACCCGAGAGCAATGATGAAAAGGGGTCATGAAACCTCCCAGCAATCCACTCTTGGAAAAATGGTTTCCATATGTTCCACTAAAAGTTAAGTTTGATACTTTTGCTTCTTAAACCTTTTCATGCCTAAATTTCTTTGCTAGATTAAAATAAAAGTTAAGGCCTTATATTAAGGAGGGAGTTGCATCTGATATGGATATGGAAGAGTCTCTACACTCTACGAGTGCCGATCAAGAAGAAATCCAAAGCTTTTTTGGGATATGGTAACCAAACCGGCATTAACTTCTCAAGCTAATCATAGAAACCTGATGTGATACTCAAACTTAAGGTTTTCTTTCGTTCCTAGACAATCTACCCTCAATTTATGTATCACAGCTAGCTCATACCATGGAATCAACTATAGCATTCCCTCTGTGTCAAGCTAGATTTAATATGCTATGGCTAACTAAACTAGGACAATTTGAAATATGAGGCTTTCAGATGTGCTATTTTTGGGGAGAAGATGGGATTCGCTCGACCATAAGATAAGGTGTTAGGATGAGGTTCACATAGCTAGCCCTAATGCTAACCTCTAGTATTTGTTCTCTCTAGAAATGCATGGAATGTCCTAAACTCTTTTTATTAGAATTCTAGTCTTTTATAAAGCACATCACTGCTTCTTTCTCGTAAGTCATAAGTCTACGAAAATAAAAATCTATTCGAAAGTTGCGTCCCTCCTCTTTCTCTTTCCAAAGCATAGGCTACCTTAATAAAATAGAATGGCTGATCCTCATCCTCCTCTTTTGGGGCATGCTCATTCGGATTTCACGCTATTTACTCTACTTATCATACATAGTTTTGAGTAGAATGGATTCCATCTTGGATCCCTCCCTATTTCTTTAAAAAGTGAAGGTGCTTGTCCGAATGAGTCGAGCTTCTCTTCTTGAAGAAAATTTCATCTCCAATCCCGTTACTAAGTAAAAGAAGTAGAGCTAATTGAACAACTTATTTGATAAGATCAGTGCCTTTACTTGAAAAGAAAGAAAAGGTTCTATCTGGAAAGGGACTTCCATTAGGGCTAGGGACACCGAGCCTTCTCTTTTGAAAAGAAGGTATATCTATTCTCATTCAAAATAGCAACAATAGTAAACCAAAAAGTGATTGCATTCACTTGAAAGGCTCTCTTCCATAGCGGATGGGTATTGTTATTCCATTCAACAAAAATAAAGAAAATAAAGAGAGCATCAGATCTTGCATAAATGTACACATATGATTTGTTCACATCTTGAAGCTTAGCGCCCTTTGTGAAATTATACACTCTTCCCCGAGGTTGAGAAGTGTTATTTCCTTTGGTCTATTGAGGTACCCTAAAATCGATCATGATCATCAAAAATAAGCATGACTCAGCAAAGGATTGCTTGAACAAGCCAATCAACATATATATAGTATTAGCACTGCTGGCAAAGTGTCAGTAGCAGCTTAAATGTCAAATGAATGCAAATGCATCTTTCCATTGAGCAGGTAGAAATTGATCGAAAGTCCCATCAGTGGCAAGGTGACTAAGGACCTCTATCACCTAATCATGCAAAGGTCTTAACAAGACCTTCCATATTGGATTACCAAATTGCAAACACTCACATCTTGCAACTACTCTATAACTTCACCTCAAATCTCCTCGCTTCTGGCCATGTATTCATTGTATCCCACTCTTTATTAGCTAGCTTAGGCCTAAGGTACCTTCCCTACACAGAGCAAAGGATCATCATAACTAGAGGTCACGGGCACCTCATGATCAAAGAACCAAAAAGACTTTCGAGCTTGGCAAGCTACTTGGGTTGGTATAGTGTCAAAAGCGCACTAGCACTGGTTAGGTGTGCCACACGCTCAGATGCTTACTCACTTCTGAGATGTCTACATCCTTTGCCTCATAAATATGGTGAATGTAGGTCTTAGGAGTAGACAACCAAAACCAAGTTGAATTGGAATTTTGAAATCAGAGGGTACATATGTGAAAAGCATTCAAGCAGACTTGGTCAATAACTCGACATAGTTCTACTTACAATGCTCCCCAGGGGTGTAATATGGTATATGTATGGTATGGTTTTTAGAGAGACTTTTGGTCCCTTCGACCATGCTCATATTCTCTTTTAGAAAGAGCAAAGACTCTATACCAACTTAGCAATCCTATGATTACTTCACCTTTTTAAAGACTTTTCTAAGGAGAAAGAAATGTGATAGACTACAAACCTGTCAAGAACACAGACGTGAATTTGCAACTTTGTGGAGTGGACTCCTCTCGAGTATCGCATGAGGTTATGATCTACATGTTTGATATACTGCCCAGTAAAAAGGGCTCCATAACACGTATAAAGATGCCTTATCTGCAGCACCACAAGGTACACCCCAAGGCTATGTTTCATAGTCAGCTAGAAAGGGAGAATCTTGGTATTAGAAAGATTCACATCTCCCCTCAGTTAAAGTTATAACACTACTTTAGAATCCACTTAGTTGTAGAAATCTCCTAAATGAGGGGAAACTGTAGGTTATGTTGCTAGGCACGCTCCTAGGAATGCTGCTAGTGAAATCAGTTTTAAGGAAGATAGGCGAATTGGTAGTACTAATACTTTTGATAAAAGGTCTGCAATTGGAAAATTTGACAAATTGGTCAACTTGACCCAACTTAACCTAATTTGATAAGTCTAGAAGTCAGCAATTTATTCTCTATTGTTGAGGTAAACCCTTATGTTCACCTGTAACTTAGATTTAGGTCGTGCTTTAGCTCACACTAAAGCTCACTAGATTTAGGATCCAAGGTAGCTATTTTCTTCAAGCTACAAGTATAAATCCTCACCTCTTAAGCATTCCCATAACCTTGTATTGGTGGATTATAAACCCTAGTAATCTAATTAAATTTCAACTCAAAAATATAAATCTCCTCAACTTCAAAATTATAAAGCCCAACCATAGGATAGATTGTAATGCTCACTAGGCTTCCTAGTATCATGAGCATTTCTTACTTATTTCATTAGGAATCCAAAAATAAGTCTTCTCCTTGAACTTTCCTAATTGAATTTCCAAATACAACCAATCCCTTGACATAGTCCATAGGACAGGTGGGCTTGGCAAGCAACTAATGCTAAGCCCATATGTTTGTAAAATATAAACTGCTTTGTGTGCTGTGTGTATTTCCTAACATATATTTTGCAGGGCTTATGATTTATTTTTGAATTTTAAATGTAAATTTGAGCTTAGAATTATGTTAGGATCTATGGGGTCTAAGATTAGTAGGAGCTGACCTAACCAGGAGATGGTGCGGTGGTTCCCTGTGGAGCCTAATGGATGTCCCTAAAGAAGGAGACTTTCTTAGAAAGAAGACTCATAGATCTAAACTTATAGTTCTAGGCCGGGTTGTATAAGTACAGAACTCGGCTGCCCATTATTTCTTTCTTTCATGGATTATAGCAGTACCCGACTGTATTGGCCTTTTTCATATATAATTTAATTTGGCTTGATTTATTTTGGGTGTGCAATAGAAACAACATGCTTTTCTTAGGTTTCTTTTTGTGATATGTTTTATGTTGTGATGAATGCCTGAACGTAAGCTCATAGAAAAAACTAAATTTTCTACCTAACTAAATCAATTGAAACATAAAAATAAATATAATTCATAATCTTCATAGAAAATCCTAGGCCATTAAAATAAGATAAAATATGTAGCAACCCCTTAGCTGGATGTTCTAATACCATGCATAAATCATATTGTTTCTCCCTTGATTAATGAAGGACTTCCATCCTTACCTAGGCTTGACCTTTGAGAGCCTATGATGGAAGTACACCTTCTTCTATTCTGATTTGTCCCATAATCTTTTTCTAATTGCATGCATTAGGCATAAATTGCATTCATATGACCTAAATGAATCCTGAGTCAAAATTTATAAAAATTCAAAAAAAAAATGCATTAGTTAGGTACAACTTCATACCCTACATAATCTTAGGGGTTAGGGAGTAAGTCTAGGTTCATAGATTTCTTTCCTAAAATTGTAATAGCCTAGCCATCTTGCATTCATATGGCTTAGCCTCATGGTTTTAAAATTCACTTAGGTGGTGTTATCTGGCAGCCTTCTTCAGGCCAGTTGTAAGTCTAGAAGAGTCAGGGATAAGTTAGTTCCCTCAAGTGAGGAGAATGGCCAAAGATTTGCAAGGATAGAATTAGGTCTAGCATTTGACATGTGGTAGAAGCACCTGTAGACTAGGTTCTGAAGCATCCTTTTAGGCATAAGTCTTCAACCCTAGGCATTTCTGTAGTCTTGTGCTGCTAGAATCTAAGCCCTAGATTTCTAAGAAAATGACAACTTGAAATTTAAAACTAAATCCCAAATTTGAAATCCAATCATAGGATAGATGAAATATCTACTGGGCATCCCAGTATCAATAAACATTTCCTACTCTATTTCATTTGACTCTTAAAAATAACTCTCTCACTTTGGACCTCTCCCAATTGAATTTCCAAGAATCAATCCTTTGAAAGCTACCTTAGTAGTCTTTAGGAATAACCCTTTATTTCTTTAATCGAGAGTATTCTTAGGAAAATACCCTTCCTAAGATGTAATTAACTATAGAGGCTTGCCTTTATAGGGAACCATGATCCCAGGATAAAATAGACCTTGTTCTACTTTTCCATGTAGTTCAAGGGAAAATGCTCTGGTACACGAAAGACCCATTATTGTTAAGAGTCTTTTATTGAAATGATCAAATCCGTTACAGGAAAGCATGTTTATCTTTTGAGATAATATGTTTATTCCTTAATGTCATATTTGATCATCTAAATAAAATACTCCTAAACTCTATGTGGTGTCATTTCTTTTCTCTATTCCAGAGCAAATGAAAAAAGAACCCTACATCTGACAGTGACTCACCCGGTGGATACACCACTCTTGACAGATGTGAGTCCCTGTGCTTTCTCCTTGAGTTGGACACTGAATACCTATTAGATATATGACTAACCACGTCATTTTCTCTAGGGTTTTGGATTAAGCCCTTAGCGGCCCCATCCTCTGTGGGCACTCTATTTAGATCACGTCCTTTACGATCCCATCTAGATACTACCCGGGTTACTCTTGGTTTGACAATCTCTCTTTCCTAGTAGCCACCCCTGTGGTTAGAGAATTTGTTCAGTAGATGCGCAAATTCTCCCTTGGTTTAGTAAATTTGAGATAGGTCTAGGCTGATATAAGCTCCTTCTCAATTTGATCCCTTGTAAACTAACAGGGTCCATGATAAACAAACTAAACAAAATAAATAAAATATTCACTTATGGATTAGAATTCAAGCCCTTAAAAGGCCCCTTTTCCCAAGCAGGCATCCTACCTTTAGGGAAGTGTCAGCAGAACTCCTTATAGGAAATGGCTAAATAGTTGAGTTGAGATAAGTCCCTGGGTCAGCACTCACTCCGTAGTCACCCTTAGGTCAGGTTCAATCTATTTTTCCATAAGCAGGTTACCCTGACAGTCATCCCACTTTGAAAGATGTAAGACTATGATGCATTCTTTCAAGCATGATTATCGGGCAGCCTTAGGTCAGGTTTGATTTGTTGGCCAAAGCAACAGTTCACCCCAATGGTATTTTGTAGTGGAAGATGTGAGTCTTCAAGCTTTCTTCCCTTTAATTGATCATTGCAAACTAAAAGGCACTCCTTTGGTCGGATAGTTCTCCCATTGGCAGAGAAGCTACTCCCTTTGGTTCAGTAAATCTAAGATAGGTCTAGGTTCATATAAGCTCCTTCTCAGTATGATCCATTGCAAACCAATGGAATCCATCAAAATAAATCTAAAAATGAAATTAATCTTGAATATCCTTGAGTTGATTTAAGTCCCCTAATGAAATTCACTCAATAGTCAGCCTTAGGTTCGGTTCAATCTATTTCCTTACCACTAGATTACCCCAACAACTGGTCCCTACTTTGGAGGATGCAAGTCTACTATGCTTTCTTCCTAGTACAGATGCTGCATACTGAAAGGCATAAATTTGGTTGGCTAGTCTTACTATATGTTTAGTAGACTACCCCTTTGGTTCAGTAAATCTAAGATAGGTCTAAGTTGGTATAAGCTCCTTCTCAATATGATCCATTGCAAACTAACATAATCCATCAAAACAAATCTAAAAATGAAATTAATCTTGACTATCCTTGAGTTAATTTAAGTCTCCCAGCAGCATTCACTCAATAGTCAGCCCTAGGTTGGGTTTAATCTGTTGTCTTGCCAATAGATTATCCCAACAACAGGTCTCTACTTTGGAGGATGCAAGTCTACTATGCTTTCTTCCTAGTACAGCTGCTACATACTAAAAGGCATCCCCTTGGTTGGCTAGTCCTACTAGGTGTTTAGTAGACTACCTCTTTGGATTGGTAAATCTGAATTAGGTCTAGGCCTCCATGGCTCCTTCTCAGTATGATCCATTGTAAACCAACAAAATCCATCAAAATAAATCTAAAAATAAAATTAATCTTGACTATCCTTGAGTTTATCTAAGTCCCCTAACAACATTCACTCAATAGCTAGCCGTTGGTTAGGTCCAATTTATTATTTTGCTAATAGATTACCCCAACGACTGGTCTCTACTTTAAAGGATGTAAGTCTACTACGCTTTCTTCTTGATGCAGTTGATGCATACCAAAAGGCATCTCTTTGGTTGGCTAGTCTGACTACGTGTTTAGTAGACAACTCCTTTAGATTAGTGAATCTGATTTAGGTCTTGCCCTCCATGGCTCATTCTCAGTGCGATCCATCATAAACAAACTAGGCCCATCTCAAAATCCAAATCTAAAAATTGAAATGAATTTAATCCTCTTCCCCAGTGGAAATTTCTCCTCAATGATACTTAAATTAAATCAAACTCCTCATCCCCTTGTGGATGACTTGAACCTGCTTCCCTAGTGGAAGGTTCATATACTCTATCCCTTAGTAGATTCCTCCCTCTCTAAGTAGAGCCACATTGCACTAAGTTTTGGATTCATTCTACACCTTGGGTTTGGTATAGATTATTTCTGTTGGTGCTTCTGATCTTTCGGTGTTGTTGATCATTTCGGTCAACACCAATATGTGCGGTGTTCCTTGTCAGTCACACCACATCTATTGGGCGCCCTTTATTGACCTCACTTTTAGGATGAGCTCTCAACCCCTCCATCTTAGACACAGGACTTCTCATAGACTTTAAGAGTTTTTTAGTCAAAAGACACATCTAGTGATTAGGTGGACAATCAACTTTGCCCTAGAGACTTAGAAGAGTTGGCCGTAGAAATAGGTTATGCCTTAGGGGTGTTAGGAAAATTTGCCTACCCTTAGCTTGAAACACTCCTCACCTTCCTTCGTTCAAGTCAAACTACAAATCAATCTGATTTGATTTTCTATAAACTCAAATCAATGTCACATGATTGAAATCCATGATTGAAATACATGATTTAAACCCATGAATGAAATTTTAAATTCTATATTTTTCTAAAGTCCTTAATCCTCTCTTAAGGACTTTGCCAAAATCATCTTCAAATCAAATCAAATCCTTGAAATTTTCTCATAACTCATTTACATTCTCATTTATATTCACATATATAAATGAAATGTAAATTCAAATCAATCAAATCAAAATCAAAATCAAAATACAAATTTATAATTCAAAATCTTTTCTAATTCTTTAATTTCCTCCTTAAAGCCTTAACTTAAATGATGATCAAATCAATTCAAACTCATGTGATTTTCTTAAAACCCATTTATATTCTCATTTATATTCACATATATAAGTGAAATATAAATTCAAATCAATCAAATCAAAATCCAAATTCAAATTCTTAATTCAAAATCTTTTCTAAGTCTTTAAATCCACCTTAAGGACTTAGCCAAAATCATCTTCAAATCAAATCAAATCCAAGATCAAATTCCAAATTCAAAATATTTTCTAAGTCTTTAATTTCCACCTTAAAGACTTAACCTAAATCATGTTCAAATCAATTCAAACTCATGAGATTTTCTTACAACCTATTTATATTCTCATTTATATTCACATATATAAATGAAATATAAATTCAAATTAATCAAATCAAATCCAAATTCAAATTCCAAATTTAAGATCCTTCTTAAGTCCTTAACCCCCTCTTATGTACTTAGCCAAAATCATCTTCAAATCAATTCAAACTCATGAGATTTTTTCATAACTCATTTATATTTTCATTTATATCACATATATAAATGAAATATAAATATAAATCAATCAAATGAAATCCAAAATTGAATTCCAAAACTCTAAAATTTTCTAAGACTTTAATTTCCACCTTAAGGACTTAGCCTAAATCATCTTTAAATCAATTCAAACTCATGAGATTTTCTCATAACTCATTTATATTCACATATATAAATGAAATATAAATATAAATCAATCAAACTAAATCCATAATTCAATTCTAAAACTCTAAAATTTTCTAAGTCCTTTAAATTTCCTCTTAAGGACTTAGCCAAAATCATGCCTAAATCAAATTAAATCCAAGAAATTTTCTCATAACTCATTTATATTTTTATTTATATTCACATATATAATGAAATATAAATTCAAATCAATCAAACTAAACTCAAAACTCAATTCCAAAATTCCAAATCTTTCCTAAATCCTTTAATTTCCTATTAAGGACTTAGTCTAGATCATGATCAAATCACTTAAAATCTTTGATATTTTCTCATAACCCATTTATATTCTCATTTATATTCACACAATCAAAACCAGTTCTAAAAATCAAACTCAAACTCATTCAAAATCCAACCTAAGCTTTTCAAGTCAAAAGTTTGAACTTAGCCAAATGAACCTCAAATCAAGCCAAACTCTTGATTTTTCTTCATGATTCAATCAATCCTACAATCATGAATCCAAATATAAATACAAACATTAATCACTTGACTAAAAATCAATTCAAAAATCAAGCCAAAATCCATTTCCTTTTGAACTTGAAATTGTCAAATGAATCAAAACCTATTTGACTTCAAATCACTTGCAAATGGATTTATACTTCAATCATAAGTCCATATACAAGTTTAATCAAACTCAAATCAAGCTTTGACCAAGCCATTTGACCATTTAGGCTCACTTGACCCATAGTGACCCAAAGTACCCTTATTAGCCAAATTCTAATCCTAACCAAATTGGATTGAATCAAACTCACCAATGCCTCTCATCATGATCAACAATCATCATGAGATGATCAATCAATTAAATTGGGTCAAACCAAGTCAAACCTAAGGGTTGACCAAGTCAACACTTAGCCAAAATGAAGCCCAACATTGCCAAAATCCACCATAGGCCAAATTGATTGAAACCATTGATCTAAGTTCATTCATGAACTATGTTTGAACTTGACCAAGTCAATATTTGAGCCTAACTTAGCCCAATTGGCCACTTGACCCAAGTTGACCCAACTTGACCTAAAAAGTCAAAATATGTCAAAACTTGATCTAAGCCAAATTGATTGAAACTAATGGGTCAAGTTCATTCCAAATCATTTGTTGAACTTGACCAAAGCCTCAATTGGCCAACTATACCTAACCTAGCCCAATTGATCTTGAACCCAACTTGACATAAAGGGTCATGTTGCGCTAAATTCAAACTGAACCAAAATTGATTTGAAACAAAGATACAAATCCACTTCATATGACTAACCAAACCTAAACCTACCCGTGACCTAGCTCAAATAGGTCAAATGGGTAAAATTGGTTAAGTTGACCCATTTGACCTAAATGAAGTCATATGAACTACATTCAAACCTAAACCAAATTGAATCAAACTAAAGCCACCAAAACATTTCAATTGGTCATATGAACTTGACCCAACCCTTGGTTTGACCCAATTTGACCAATTGGTCAACTTGACCCAAGTTGACCCATTTTGACCTAAATAGATCAACATGAGCCAAACCATACCAAATGAACTCCAAATCCAATGAAACTTGGCCAAGCCTATTTTTGCAACATACCCAACATATTCAAATTCAAAAATTAGCCAAATAACCATTTTACCCCTAGGCCATAGAACAAATTTTGGCCAATTCCACTTGGAATTTGGTCAAACCCTCTTCATACCTACTTGATACTCTACTAATAGGTCAAGTAAACCCTAGGGAGGGTGCTGCACCCATCCCAATGGGTTTAGGTCAGCCCTACTCCATGATATGGCCAAACCGAGCACATGGCTTGAAATGGCCACATGGCAAACCTCTTCCCACTTATTTTGAGCACATGGCTACTCCACTAATACACTCCCTAGCCTAAAATGAACTCAAAGATAGCCTAAACAGCCTAACAAACCCACTACCTAAGCTAAAATTGGATCAAAATGGCTCCTCCCTTCTCGGTCGTCTGATTTCCATAGGGGGAGATATACTCCCCCTAATTCATTTGAATCTTCACTTCCCCATTGTCGATTGAAGCCAAGAGAGTGATAGGAGTCATTGGCAAGAGTTCCTAAGCTTCCTAAAAGGAGATTGAATTTGGCATTTATTGGTTTTCCTTAAGTAAAAGTAGGGGAGGTCCATTGAATTGCCAACTTCAACTACACTCAAATTCAACCAAATTCTCTTTGCACACTCCATTAGAGAACCCAATCGAGCTTGCCTAAGCTTTCTTCCAAGTTCTTGAAGCAAGGGAAGATCCATTTCAATCAAAATTAAACTCAAGCTAAGGAGGAGTTAGTCCATAGAGCCATCCACTCAACCTCAAGAGCTAAAACTTTCACCAAAGCTTTGTCTCAACTAGACAAAGTTTCTCCAAGGAAATCAAGCACCGGTGATCACCTCTGATGAGGTATGCCAATTTTTGGGCATTAAACTCAATGTGGTGTGGAGCTTTCTGAAAGAAATTTTGATCCCATAGAATTTTGACCATTAGATGTGCTTGCCATTAAGTTTATATGGTGTGGGTTGATTTTAAATCCAATCCAAACTCACTTGAGCTAGGATCTTCACTTTGAAAGTGGACGGTCCCCATTTTTCATAGGAAAGAATAGGGAAGATCTCTGGCCATCCATCCGCACATTTTGGATGGATGACCGAGATTAAAACACATTTTATATCCTATTTTATCCTCTATGATTTGTGGATTTAATCTCAACCATCAGTTCCTTAATCAGACGGTTGAGGGAAAAGCGCATAGCGCTGCCACCACGTTATGCTATGATGTGAAATTTTAAAATGTGAATCAAGGAGTGATGCATGTAAAGTGCAGCTACGTCAGTCGCATGCATGGCACTCCGTAAGATTAGGGAATTAATTAAGGTTTAAATTATTCTTAATTAATTACCTAAACTTCTAAAATTCATATCTCAACCTAGAAAAAGAAAGAAAATATGAAATAAATTGCATTAGAAAGATATTTGAACATAGAATATTCTAAAATTTATTTTGATTAATTTTGAGTATTTCTTTTCTTTGAATTTGGGTTTTATTAGAAATCTTAATTTGCTAATTACTTCCTAATTAATCCACTGATTAATCTCAAACTTCTTGATTGTATTTTAGGGGATGACTTATGCCTCCCTGAATTTTCTTGGGATTTATTAGTGGCTTAATTGGGGAAATTGCTAATTCATTTTCTAATTACTCCCATAATGTAATTAAGGTTAATTAAGAGTTTGCTTAGTGGTTTAATCCCTTGTTTAAGTTGATTAAGGTCTGTTTCAGTGAATAGGAGGTTTAGGAAATAATTTTAGGGCATTTCCCCTAACCTATCCCTTAAGCCCCTTTTTCTTTCTTAATCTTCTCATAATTAAGGGCTAATTCACTAATTAACCTCTTAATTAATTTCTTAAAATTTTAAAACTTTCTAGAACATAATTAATATACTTTGGGTAGATGCTTAACTATTAAAGAGCCTAAGTTCAATTAAGGAAATCAAAACTCAACTCATATGTGTGAGGGGTGTTTTTGAAATTTCTTAAGTTAAACCCCTTAGCATAATTAATCATTAATCATGAGCCAAATTACATTAGGCCACTTTTTCTTTAAAGGTGCATTAAAAATTTAAATTCCTTGTGATGTTTTATATCATCTCATTGGATCATAATTATATGACTAACTATGCTATGGTGGTATAGGTAAGGGGTAATTAACATGTTTAATTCATACCTTAACCTAATCAAAATATAAAATGAATCTAATCATCTAAAAATTGAACAAAAATATCAAATATATGTGGAATGGGTTAGGAATAGCAAACTCAATACAAATTTTCAAAATTAAATCAAATAAAAATCATATTAAATAAACTTTGATTTACTTTAAGCTTTCTTATTTAATAAGATTGTCTTTATGAATTAATTAAAGTGAATGTATTTACATGCTTTCATTGATTTAGTTCTTCCCCAACATGCTAAATATGTGTGCCATATGATTTCATACATTCATGATTTTTAAAAATTAAATTTAAAAAATAAAAAATATTTTCTTTTATGTCAAATTACATGTGTTGACTAAAGTAAGAATATGAGTGGCTATTATCACTATTAAATCCAAATTATTTTCAAATTATATGAATCAATTATCAAAAAGAAAGCATGTTACTTATATCTTATTTATAAGTTTGCATCTGAGTAAAAATATAAGGATGTGCTTAGTGTAGGTTTTACTTATCTTCTCTTTTAGTATAGTTTTGAATAAGGTTTGACAAAGTGTATGACTTATTTGAAAAGAACCTAACACTTGCCTAATTTCATATCTTATTCATTCCTATACTATCACTTAAGAAGGATACTTATACTTGCACATATAAATTTCATAAATAAAAATAAATCAACTAACATAAATTTTTTGCATTCTTTCTTTTCCATTCATTCCTTTTGTACACTTGCTTGTATTTAAGGAAAGTAGTATATTAGTCTGGACAACCTCGGGGTTACGAGACTTTAAGTATCCCTAAGTAGTTCTTGTACCTTACATCCTTGGTTAATAATGATGGCGTACTGACTTATGCCTTTCATACATTCATGTGTGCATGTGAAAATTGGATAAGAAACCCCTTTGCTACTTAATAAGAATCATCCATCATAAACATTCAAATTTTATTAAATGAATTTCTTAGCATGTATCATGAAGTGTGCTAAATATTCCCAGTTGTATGTATAGATATGCTTAATACTCATTCATATGAATGTCATACATGTTGGGAAAGAAATGAAGTGGTGTATGTTTTGTGAATTTAGTTCATTTTATTTAATCTTAAAATGCCTTTCTTTTTGAATATGTTTGTTTAAAGTTCATCTAAACTTATGATTAATTAAAACACTTAATTAAAATATTTATTAAACAAAACTAAAATATGAATCAACTTTAGAAATTACTTAGGTTAGGGAAGCAAAGAGAAGTTCTCTTCTCTTTCCCTCTCTTTATAACTTAGTAATTAATTCTTAGATTCATTTAAACCCAATAAAAACATAAAAATAAAATCAATCCAAAACAATTAAATTACTTAAATGTAATCCTCCTCTAAGTTGAACATTTTTCATACTTAGAAAATTCTAACTTGAAGCCATAGCTAAGCATACTACACAAACCTCTAAAGCACACACATTATGCTAAGTCACAACTTCTTGCTTTAGGTTAGGGCAGTGCATGGTTTGATGCTTTCTTTTGTTTTGTGATATATGTTTTAGTCTGAATGTTAGGATGTATGTGAATAGAATGAATGGTAGGGCGATCTTAGTCTAACCATTATTTTTTGCAAGGGATTGTGCTTAAGGGGTGTTGTGATAAATAAAAATATAAATACTTTTTGTTGTGCAGGTGCTTATACCCCTAAGCATAATCTAATAGGCCAGGTGGAATTAGTCATCCATGTGTGGGGTGATAAGTCCAATATACATGCTTCGAATTTGTGTGGTTCATTTAGCTAATCTCTGTTTTGCAGGTGTTACTTAGATTTACTTTTCCTTTTCATGTAATTTTTTCAATTAGGATTTTGAAATTATTGCTATGGGGATTAGGATGAGCATATTGGTCATAAGATCTCATCTTATGCACCATGTGATGCCTTTGGACCATCCACCTTCCAACCATCCAAAAGAAGGAACCAAAGAAGAAACAAGAAAAGAAGAATGAAGAAATGAAGCTTGAACACCCCCATAATAATGAGTTCCTTGCTTAATTGTATGTAATTCATTTATAATTCGGGTTGTATAAGGGTAGAGCTTGACTACTCAACTTGTTTATGGGTTTGTACGGTGGTACCCAACCACAATGGCCTCTTTTTATTTTACGATTAACTTTACAAATTGATTGATGATTTGTTTAAGCTTGTGCATTAAGTGTCATCCTTTTCCTAATTTCTTTCTTATTTTATGTATTGCTTGGATGTGGATTAAACTCATAGGGAAAAATAAATATTTTAACAAATTTAACAATTCAAAACTAAAAATAATGAACACATAACCTCACCTAAAGCTTAGGCTAAAAATCAAGATAAAAGAATTAGCAACCCCTTAGCTGGATGAGTACTTCTTTTGTAACATCATGCACAAATGCGTATTATGTTCACTCTTGATCAGAGGGCTTCCACCTCTGCTAGAAAAACTTAGCTTGACCTTTGAGAGCCATGGTGGAAATACACATTCTCTCTTCTCACTGATTTTGGCCAATAATCTCATTTCTCATGCATTAGGCATATGAATCCTATTAGCTTGAGTCAAAAATAATTGTCCAAAAATAAAAAAGAAATTGAAAATCTAAATTGCATTAGATTTAGATCATTTGAAGCATACCCTTACATGATTTAGTCTCTTTAGGGAGTGAGTTTAAGAACTTAGTATCTTTCTAAATAAATAACAGCCTAACTATCTTGCATAAAGAATATAACTTGCCTATATGAATTTAAAACTGTAGGAGGAGTTAGTTGGCAGCCACCCCCAGGCAGTTGTAAGTCCAAACAGTCGAGTGGTGTGTCCTCTCTTATGGAGGCAAACCAAATACCCACTTTTGACTTTGATTTAGGTTATACTTTCAGCCCTCACCAAAGCTCCCTAGATTTAGGTTCTAAGGTTGCTTTTACCCTTTGTGGGCCATAAGCTTAAATACTCACTTCTTAGGCATTTCCTTAATCTTGTGTTATGGAATCATAAGCCATAAATTTCTTATGAAAAGTTCAACTTAAATAAATTAAATCAATTTCAAAAATGTAGAGCCCAATCATAAGATAGTTTGAGATGCTCGCTGGGTTTCCTAGCATCGTGGGCATCTCCTACTTATCTTCCTTTGGCTTCGATAATAACTCCCTCTCTTTGATCAATCTCATTTGATCTTCCAAAATAAACTAATTTATTGATAGTCCTACCTATTAAAATCTTTTGAGATAATGATCATTTACTTTAATCGAGAGTATTCCAAAGGGATCTCATTCCTTAGGATGTAATTAACTATGGGGGCTTGCTCCTGTAGAGAACTTAACAAACCTGATTTAAAATAAATCTTACTTTACTTTTTCATGTAAAGTAGAAAAAGAATCATTGGTACATATGCAGACCTATTATCCTTAGGAGTCCTTGTTGAGGTAATTAGGTCCATTGTAGGGTGGTGACTTCTATATTTTGGGATAGTACACCTCTCCTCAATGTCATACCTGATCACCCTCAATAAGAAAATCTACGGATCTACGTGATGTCAAAAATGCATAAAGAAAAAGAAGATGTATGTTTCCATCCATATTTTATTCTGCATAGAGTGAAGATGGAAGTATACATCTTATTCTCTTAAAAAAAATTTATGAAATTTTACCACAAAGCACTGAAAGAAAAGGATGGGAAACACGGTGGCATAGGAACCACAGGAACCCAGGAGGGAGAAAGATGATGTACAGGATATGTGATCCTCATAGTAGGTTGGACAAAAATCCAGCTGAGAGAGGGCAGCTTTTAGAAGCAAAACCAAGAGAATGCTTCATGTTTTCTTAGATTGTTTCTGTGGGAGTAGCATAAGGATTAGCATTCTTTACCCCATGAGAAAGAACTAACACCTTCCTTGTTGGAGCTAGGCTTTGCGCACTGGGAAAAGGCTTTCACGATAGGAAACTGGACACTAGTGATGAAGTGAACCCCATAGAGCGGTATCGAGAGGTCTTTCACATTCAAGTGCAAGATAATTTCCCTCTTATTAGTAAAGTACCCCTCTTCCTATTTAGGGGGTGTTGACCTCATTTTTGGAATGCGCTCTCAATCCCTCCATCTTATGACACATCTAGTAATTAGGTGGACACTCAACCTAACCCTAAAGGCTTAGAAGAGTTAGCCATAGAAATAGGTCATGCCTTAGGAGTGTTAGGAAAATTTGCGTACCCTATAGCTTTAAATCCTCACTTCCTCCTTTCAAGTCAAACTCCAAATCAAATCAACTTCAAATCTCAAATCACTTCCAAATTTAATTAATTTTTCTCAAACTTTAATCAATTCCAACTTAATTGATTTTCTTAAACTTAAATCAATTTCAAATGATTGAAAACCATGATTGAATTCCAAATTTCAAAAGAAAAAAAAGAAATAAATCGTTCCTAAGAGACTTTGATTCTATCTTATGAACTTAGCCTAAATCAAATCCAAATCAATTTAAATTCAAAATATTTTCTCAAAACCCATTTATATTCTCATTTATAATCACAAATAAATATAAAATATAAATTCAAATATCCAAAACTAAATTCAAAAATCAAATTGAAATTCAACCAAAGTTCAACCTAAGCCTTTCAAGTCAAAATCTTGAACTTAGCCAAATAAAATTAAAATCAAGCCAAATGCTTGATTTTCTTCATGATTCAATCAATCCTTCAATCATGAATTCAAATATAAACATAAACTTCAATCATCAAACTAAAAGTAAATTCAAAAATCAAATCCAAATCAAACTCATGTTCACCCTTTGAACTTGAAATTTTCAAATGAATCAAAACCCATTTGACTCCACATCATTTGCAAATGGATTTATATTTCAATCATAAGTCCATATGTGAGTTCAATAAAACTTGATTCAAGCTTTGATCAAGTCAATTGAACCACTTAGGCTCACTTGACCCAAAGTGACCTAAAGTACCCCTTTTGAGCCAAATTCTAATCCTACCAAAATTGTCATTCAAGTTGAAATAAACTGCTTTGCACCTTATCAAAGAGGGGCCCATAGCTTAGTGAGTGGGGCTGAAAAACAAAAGAAGAAAAAAGAAAAAGCGGGAACTAGCCATCCGTGAAGGATCACAGTTTAGTCGGGTCACTGAAGGATTTTATGTTCTTTGCTACGCATCTTTTCCATTCTGTTTGCTAAGCATAGGTTCGTTCATCATTACCGACTTGCCTAAGAAAGTTGATTTTGAGTCAGCACCTTTCATCTACCATTTTCTATCTTTCTTGCACGGGGGGCTTGACGGCTTTGTTCGGACATCATGAGTGGGGCGATCTGGTCTCCCCATTGCCCGGGGTCTTCCTTCAGATCATTCGATGATATGTATTTTACTATTGGGATGAAAATAATTGCATCAACATTAAAGGTTGTATATTTTGTAGGCTATCTGGAATTATGCCCATTGCCTCAATAGTATGATTCATTTGCATACACCCTCTTAAAAGATGCATCATTACTACATGTCTAATTTTAGAAAGAAAGTTTGACATTTTTTATTTTTATTGTAGCTCCTCTGCATTCATTCCTTGAAGAAAGTGATCCATTATCCTATCTCTTCCCAAAAAAAAGAGTTGAACTAATACTTTAGTGTTCACCAAAGTTTGAGTCCTTGGCCAGTGCATCTCTTCCTAGAAGACTCATTTACATGATCAAAGTCCACAGTGTCATGTCGATATCCCCAGCACCTCTCACTCACCCTAATCTAAAGGTTGGAATCGCACATCTAACCCCTAGAGAGGCTTCATTTAGGAACTTCTTTTTGGTCTGGTGGGCGCTTGAGATCCTTTTTCATCAAGTCCATCTCTCCTACCAACAGTTCCTTGTGGCTCCTCATTTATGCCTTCAGCAACCCCATCCATCACCTTTGTGAATTCCAGTGTTCATTTTTTTCTACTTGAAGTTAATCAACTAGTACATACTTTCCACTTTCTAAATGTTTCAATGATTTGATGTACTGTAACACCTTGGCATATGTAAACCAGTCTATAAGGAAGGTGGTTTCCAATCTAGGAATGCGATCATGCTTAATCCAGACTTAAAGTAGATCACACATTCTTCTACCTACGTAATTTGATGAATCAATAAAAAAGCATTAGTGATCATGAATATCTAACCTTCCTGGCTTTTTACTTTCAAAGAAGTTGCTAGTGATGACCTCATCTTATTCTAGGTCCTGACTCATCCGAAGAATGCTATCACCTTCTCTTCTAGAAAAAATAATGTGACTTGTTTGGGTGAGGGGATCGATAGGCGACTGAGCGGATGACAGGAAAATGAAGCAGCGAAGGAATTAGAGGTGTCACTCTCCCAAGAGCACAGCGTGGCATGCACGAAGACAAGGCTTATGCATCAGGGATGAAATCATAGGGAACTATGTTTATTCTTTTGTTTAGTGCTTCTATTTGAAAAGAAACAATAAAAAAAGTTCAAAACTTCTTAGTCGCGCCTTTCTTTCTTCTCGCATTAGCCCAATCAAACTCCTGAATTGGTGAATGCAGAAATTATGTCACTATTTTTCTATGCAACCTTGGTCTCGAGCTTCCATTAGGATCACTTTCATTTAACTTTCCTTCAACCTTTGTGGCTGTTAGTGAAGTGGCAACTAGATTGCATAGTTAAATGCTATATTGATTTTAACTAGATAGATCAAACTTCAGACTAGGAGTTGCCATTGGTGGGATAGATATCGTTCACTCTTGAGTTGAAATGCATGCTCGATTGTAGCCATCTTGCTCTGTGGATTGTTAGCCAGTAGCTTTTTCTTTGCTATGCACCTTGACTCTTATAGAATGGAAGCCTCAAGCCTATTTCTTTCGAGACATGATTGAAGAAAAGGCTAATGTCCTGACTCTTATGGACTTAATCCTAATGCAATGGCTATGCTATCCATTCTTACCTTAAATGCAGTGAAGTTAGCAACCAACTTTTAAATCATCTGACTTGAAGATAAGTCGATTAGATAAGTTCCCTAAGGCCCCAGAGTGACCAGCTAAGTATCTGATGAGAGGAGTCTCTTTCATGATTTTGAATGAGAAACTAGTGGTTGAAAGCTAGAAAGAATGAGGATGATCGAATTCATCTTTTATCACAAAACATACTGACTCATCTTAGAAATTTTTCTAAAATAAAATAAGAAGAAAAGAGATCCTACATGAAACGATCGCTATATAGTGAATAGACCATCTTTTCACTAAGAAGGTGATAATTTGATTTTTTTTCAAAAGTGGTTAGTGTTAGACTTTGTTTGGAAGTAATACCTATTGATTCAAAGCTAAAAATCATTTTCAAGAAGGGTGAAATCCTTCCATTCATGCATAAAAATATGGATGTCATTGTCAACAACTATGTAGTAGTAAGGAGCATGTATATCTGGTAAAGTAAGAAGGAGCAAGGTGAGAATGCAATGGATAGCTTGCTATGGTATAATCCCAAACAAAGGTATTGTTATTGCCTCAATTCAGTTGATTTGGATGCCTTTTTGAAGGTCAAACCCCCATTTCCCCTCTTTCTTTTATTTCTATTTCTTTTTTTCTATTCTTATGTGAATGCATGAATGAGAGGTTGATGTGCCTGACCCCCGGGACATGCATTTTATTTTAGGCCAACCCTAGTTAGCAATGAACTGAACAAAAGTGAAACATTCAGTAGCCCCATTGTAGCTACTTACTCACACTTTCGTATGACCATAGACTGCTTGACTATAAGTAGAGTTTAAGGTGCATAATGTTCTCACCCAAAATGCATTTTGGAGCCAGTGAAGTGTGAGAACCTGGGACCAGCCGGGGTAGGAGGTGAATAATGAAAGTTGTGGTTTTTCGAAATGAGAATCCATATATATAAGCCCTTAATGAATAACATCCAAAGCATACTTCATTTTATTCCAGTCTTTATTGCATTGCTTATAGCTCAACACTCAACATCAATGACCATCTTAGAGTAATCTTTCTTAGAAAAAGCAAGAAGCATTTTGCCATTGACTACCTCGGCTCCTGTGGTGGGCCATTAACTAGACTATTCTAATAATTTGGGAACCGGACTTACTACTCAAGTCAACATTGATCTTTGGCACTGAAGGCTATTGAAGTTAGAAGATCATTTTTGACAGAACCTTTCTTCTTGTAATTTCTTTGCTTGAATGAGACCTTGTTGATGGATGTGTACTTGGCCTACCTATAAGCTAAACATGTGGAGTCCTAGAGGCTACATACATAATGTAGCAGCCCTAGGTCAAAAAGCCAGTTTCATTGTAAATAGGCATGGTATCAGCCCATTGATTGGTCAGAAAAAGACCATGTTTTGAGAACCGCTAGATGGGCCAAAGCCTTGATCCTAGGTGCTGATGGAAATAATGTTAGCCCTCGCACTCAGCTAAGCCTTTGAATGTATCTCTAAATAATTTCAAAAACCCTTTATTCCCTAAAAACTTGAGTCCTTAGTTAGTGACTCAACTCAGATCGATTGGACTTTTTAATATAGTTTGACAAATCTTGTCCAAACATCTGGTCAAAAGAAGAAGGTCATTTATAAATCAAGTCATGGAAGAGAAAGATTTCCTCTATGCACAAAAGGCATTCGATTAGACAAAAGACTTTTGCCAATCTTTCTAACAAAAGCCCTATTTTTAAAAAAACTAAAGTAAGTATAGAATGAGAGAAGCCGTGAAGCTATTATGAAATTCATAGATAAGAGAAAATAGAGAAAAGCAAGGAAAGTAGAACAGAAGACTAAGATAGTGAAAAGAGATTTCTCTAGAAAAGAATTCCTATTACACAGGGCAAAGCGCTCTCATGAAACCAACCCGTAACTTCTTTTCAAGACTTTCTTCCACTCAATTTCTAAGAAAAAGTCATTCTATATTCATACTAGGAGAGTTCCAACCTTCCATGAAAATCTAGGCAAAGTCCTTACCAGCCCAAGCTCTGAGCGAGAATGACTTGGCAAGACATCCATCTCTCTCTTCCTTTCACAATTACTTTCGATGTCAAAGAGTCAACTATAGAAATTCTTGGGCTTCTATGATTTTTCTTTCTTTATTTTCTATGCAACCTTTCCTTTCACTCTAATTAGTATTCAATAGGAAGGCAACTATTCTAGCTCTTTTGGAACTTGGGCATAGACGGTTTGGTGTCCACGTATGCTTATGGTGTGCATGGCTCTTGATTGATTGCTCTTCTTTCATAAGCAAATGCTGTCAAATCTTTCCCACCTTTTTCTAATTCTAAGGCATAAAGCATTCACTTAGATAGTGAAAAGAATGGATAGAGTCATGCTTCCCTATTTTTAGAATATAACACATGAATCCGTAGAAGAAGTAGATGGACCAGAATTGGATGTGTGAGGAGAGAGTATAGACAAGAATGAGTCAGATCTATGTTTACCAGAGAGTGAAGATGGAATGATTTTATTCCCACTCCTATCCTAACATGCTAAGCTTTTGATTCCTAGCATGCCAAGCCAGTTCTCCCTCTCCCACAGCTATCAGTCTAGTACCATTAGCTCTCCAAAGCAATCCATTCTTTCTAGGCAAGCTAGTTCCTTATCTTCATTCTATCTAATCGGCGGCTTGGTTGAGGAAGCTGGAGATGGAGCAGATGTTGAAAGAGTTAGGATAATAATCAGTTGGGGAATCTGTATTAGCGATCAAAGGATTGATTTCTAGTCTATTAGCAAAGATATATTTGAGATTCAATGTGGGAGAAGCTAGAGTAGAATGATATACTTCTCATACCTATGGTCCTATGGAAAGAAGGTGAATTCTTTATAGAAAGTAGCCTAATCTATCTCTCAATCAAGTCTATCCAATAAAGTCCTTGCTCTTCTCATATATGATATTCTATCTGAAAGAATAGGCTATCTATGAAGGTGGTCTTATCTCTTTGACTTGTTCAAAAATTGGATGTTATCAACTAGGTTCTTCTCTTTGCAACTTCATCTTATTGTCTAGCAGCTTCAATAAAGGAAGAATTCCTTTTCCTAAGAGAGAATCCAAATAGCTGGCCAACGGTTGCAACTAAGCCAATCAAAAAGGAAGCAAAGGAGCCAAGCAAGGTAAATTAGCAGTGAAGATGCTCTTTCAGCTAATCTCCATGGAATCTGATGTAGTTAGCTAGAGTCATGGTAGTTTAGTTCGTCTATTCAGCTTGATTGGTAAGCCCATCCAGTGTTGAATAAAAAAGTCCAGTTCCAATTGACTAAATTACAGTCCTTCTTATGTACAAATGACTTCATGCTTGAAGATAAGTGGGAGTCTAATTTGAAATTGTTGGGGGTACAGGCATATGCGAGTGAATAGCTTTCATAAACAAATCTTAAAATAAGCTCATAGGTGGAAATAACATATGGTATGGTCATTTAGGCTTCTTTCTATACCGATCCTCAAGGGATCTCTTTACTCCTTGATAATCTCTCCTCTTCTACTCTACTATTTCTAAAAGCCCCGTGAATCAATTTCAGTATGAAAGTCTTCTCTGCTATAGATATCACGAGGAGTAAGGACAAAGCAAGAGATTAGAAAGAAGATAGAAAGTCAGATAGCTGATGGGGCTACAACTAAGAGCTAGTCATTTTTTATTGGGATAAAAGAAAAGAGGAATCTTCCTCATTCCATGGTTCTTGCTTTGGGATCCATAAATTCATCGCTACTGAGCCTTCTAGTTAGCTTAGCCTAGTATAAGAAAAGATCCCCTGTTCTGATTCTACTTTGGGCAATGCGAGTTCTCAAGAAAGAAAGATTTAATCCAGCTTGGCTTATGAGTTTTGGTCAGTACCTAAACAGGTACATTGAAATTGAGAACAAATAACATTTTTCCTACTTATTGCAGGATTCCTTTTTCCCTCACTAGTGCAACTTTCTCTGCATTTAGGGTTCTGGCTTTCATCAGCATAACGACTGCTCTTTTGCACTTAGACTATCCAAAGTTCTGACTAGAAGGAAGGAAGCAATGGTAGACAAAAACTCTCTTCGCCACTATTGCTATCTCTGTCCCCATCGTGCTACTCTAACCTCCCTTCTTTGCCTTAGTATATTCTACATGAATATGCTATGCTATGATCAGTATCATAGCTAAAGCTAAGTGCTTATCTTCTCTTGCTAATTCTCTTCCATTTACTTCATTCTCTATCTTTGCTACGTACCTTAACTCACCCACTTGAATGATTTATTCATCGCTCTGTGACTTTAAACCGCTCCACACCTTAGCTTGGCTATAAGCCAGAACTCTAAAAAGCAAGGGGAGTCTTCCTAGACTTTGCATAGGGCAGTGAGTGAGCTTTAGGTCATAATGAAGATAGTAGGGAAGAACCATGGGCAATTTCCACTGTTATAATAACTACTTCAATTGAATTTGTTGTCGGAAGGGCTACTAAAGAGGAAGGCTTGCTCTAGATCTTCATTTTCTTCTGCTTATAGGATAGGAGCTTCAAAGAGTTCCTATTACATAAGAGGACTCTTACAAGATGCTTTGCATATAGGCTCATTGCATCCCTTAGATGGGTACCTTATACTTACAAAAGGACTTTCTCTATGAAAGGATTCATACTTAGACTAGCCCTACCTTTCATGCTTGTTGGAGTCCGAACACAAAGGACTAGGCTTGCAGACACTTCCTACTCCTTGAGTCCTTAGAAAAGGAGACATTAAGATTGCAAAGAGGAATCTCTTCCAAGCTAAAATTTAATCTGATGCAATTGATATGAGAGCAATGATAGATGAAAGAGTGAAGCGAAAGGCATTGCTTTCAAATTTGATTTCCAAGTACCAAAAAAAACTAGTACTTCCAATCATCTTTTTGGTAATTCAACATCTAGTTATAAAGAACTGCCTACTCCCACCTCGAACGAAAAAGAGATCAAAGGCTTAAAGCTTACTATTCTATATATAGATTCTACTTTTCATTATGCGCATAAGGATGGAAGATAAAAATCTTACGTAGAGTTCTGGAATGGAGATTCTTTGACTAGAATAAATGATCGTAATGGATGTAAGCTCAATCTAAAGGAACAAAAGCTTTATAGAATTATTAGAAAGCTATGGGACCAGAAATTGATCCTTATGATCAAAGTTATATACTCTATAACATAGGTCTTATATGCACAAACAACGGAGAACATACAAAAGCTCTGAAATATTCTTTTCAGGCACTAGAACAAAACATTATTACCAAAAAAAATGTCATTACAAATAATGAGTTACTATAAAGTGTCACACAATATGTATATTCTTTTTCAATGAGGTATTATAGTTAAAGGATAAGCGGTAAGCGGTTCCCTTCTCTAATAGGGTAGGGTTGATCATGTATCTACTTTCGGGCTTTCCCGTCCCAAAATTCCATCTTCTTGATAGCACAAAAATGTGACTCAGATTGATCGCATCAACACTTCCTTTTTTTCTATCTCAGATGGTACGAGAAGAAAAAGATACTTGCTACGCTTCTCCATCGTTGGCCATTGGAAATGGAAAATCAGTTCCTTTCCTACCCCAACATCGAAGGTTTGTAGCACACTCTTCACTTTCTGTCAAGTAGTGTACACCGCCAATAAAGACAAGCAATACATGGTCTTCAAATTAGAGGTTAGGTTGCTAGCTTTAGAAGTGGCACCAAAGCACTTGGCTAAATCATCATTGGTAGATCAAAGCACAGTAAATAGAGCCCAGGTGCAGGAGAGGGAAAGGTAGCAAGATCTAAGAAAAATTGACATAGGAATGATTGAAGCGATTGGACAACTTTCCTTGGCCTTAATCATATCCCTTCCTTTCAAGAGTGAAGTTTGAAGGAGAGAGAAAGTGATTTTCTCAAATAGTCTAGCTTCACTAATGAAATTGACTATCAAAATAGAAACCATACTACCTGAAAGCATACCGCCCAAATAAAGGATACCATCTCAGACATAGCAAAAGGCAATGGTCAACAAAACTATTCTACCCCAGCCACCCAAGCTGATATCACCGACAAAGATGAAAGGTGGCCTTGGCTTCCAACTTGGCTGGGTCAGGCTCTCTGAAGCAGTCGATCTTAGCCTCTGGGACTAGCCTAAGGCACTATGGGAAGAGCTTTCTTGATCCACTATACTTCAAATAGAAGAAAAAGTTCACTTTTCTTTCTATATTCTAGAATCAGAATATCTCCCAAAGAAGAAGACACACACACACACATAAGCACAATCAAAGAAAGAGGAAAGGTTGGTTGGCAGTAAAGGCTATTCCTTATCTTTGGGAGCTACTATAAGTAGCCATGTAGGCAACTGAACCCAATTCCTTTGGGAAGGCTTTCATCGGCCTTTGGTACCTAGATACTTTCAATCCCTGATTCCCCTCATACCAAGGAAGAGTTTTTTATCGACTATTTGTCTAGTTGAAAAATCAAGATAGGTACATGAGATGAAAGAAAGGATAAATTCCATAAAAAGAGAAGGAGCTACTTGAGAATTTTCTTTAAAATCAAAAGGCTATCTAATGGGGTGATAGCAGACAGATCAGAAGTGACGATGGTGCTAAATCTAGCACTAGTAATCAAAGAAATATCCAATTGCAGGGGAAGGAGATGGCACAAGTGAATCAGTTGTGAGGACTTCTTGAAGGCTACTAGCTTGAGAAGATAAGAGATGACACTAGGAATAGCATTGAGTTAGATTCTTTCCCCTGATGATATTGAATAAGAACTAGTTTAGAATCTTGCATAGAAGGGGTGCCAAAGGAGAGACTTCCTCTATTGAGTCTGGGGAGTGAGCTAGCTACACTTTCTATGTTCTCATCTTTTTTCTCCTAATTCAGACATTATTGGCCAAAAAAGAAGCAAAGGAATGATTCTCCAACCATAACCAATCAATTTTAAAATAGAAACATCTTATCAATAAGGGAGAAGATGGATGGTGAGGACAAATGATACGGGTAGGTGGAAGAGAAGCAAGAGCTAAACATTTTGCATTGAGATTTTCTTCTTTGTCTCCCCTCTTTCCTTCATTGCAATGGGCTGGCTGTGTGCCTAATAAGATTAAAAAGTGTTCACTAAGGGAAGGAATAACTTAGTATTAGAAGGAACCAAGCTATGCAGACATTCTACCACTGCACGATTACTTAACTTAGGGTTCTCCTACTAACATTCTGGCTTCCTTAGTGATGGATATAGTCTCGATGGCTTTTCGTAAGTCCCTTGCTTGAAGGACTATCATACTTTTAATAATACTGAGACTATACCTACCACTACCCTTTGGAAAGCCAGTATCTCTAGTGTAGAAAGAAATATCATATCATAGAGTATGAAAAAACTAGTAGCTTTGAGTGTTCATGACCCGAATCAGCATGAGGAGATGTTGACGAGGGTACAATACAAAAAGAATTAACTTTAGTTAGAGCTTGAATCAGAATATCCTTTAGTCACCCTAGGTGGGGATTTCTACAAGCCAAAAAGATAGATTGAGTTTAGCCTCTTGATTGAAAGATGTCGGTAGCAAAAGAAGTGGCATCAGTGTTTTAGTTAACTACTTTTAGGTCTAGAGATTCATCCCCTAGTCTATGAGAAAAAGGAACTACTGGCTTTCATTTCAGTCAGGCTTATAGCCATCCATCTTTCCTTCCATTTTGTAAGGTTTTTCCTGTGCTACTGTATAAGAAGCCTAGAGTAGGATGTTATTAAATCTAACTATCCAGAAGTGACATACTTCATATACGAATTAATAGGAAGAGAAAGAGATTAATGAAACATACCTATTCTTCACACTGAGGAAAGGTTTAGGTAATCTCATGATCTCCATGGGCCTGTAACCAGAATCACACCTCGGGGAACCGGTATGAAAGATTGTCTATAGGTTTTTTCCTCCCACACCAATACTGTAATCAGGTTAGATTACGCTTTCTTAAGAGGAAGAGCGTAAGTAAGCCAACCTTTTCTTTATCAGCTGATGATTCCCATCAAGATATCCATTTCAAAGTGACAACTGCTTTGTAGTCAAGAGGATGAGTGATTCAGAGTTGACTTGCTTGTCTAAGACATGTTTGTTATGCTAGTTCCTTTATAGAGCGGCAAGAGCAATCCTTGGTCCAAGCTTTCTGTAAGCTAGAAACTCGAAAGAGATGAGCTGGTAGAGCACCTGTCTTAAAGAGCTTTAGGTTGTAGAATAATAAATTATTGGATGAAATTCCTTTTAGAAATTGAATCAACTCTTAGTGATGAATAAGAAGAAGGTGTTGTCAAGATGGGAATGATTGCACTAGTCCCACACCCACGGAATGAGTAATGAAGTCTATTTAGATCCCCACCTTTGAGCATATTCATGGAGTAGCTCGCTCGTGGTTTCATTTCACATTGATGTTGTAGATCAAAATATTACTTGCCTTGCTAATACTTAACTTGTAGGATTGCACACTTGAAAAACCTTTAGAGAAAGAGATGAACCCACATACCAATGTCTGTCTTTAAATTCCTTCTGGGGACTTGGTTGGATAAACATTTGGAAAGGAGCCAGCTGACCTACCCTCCTTGGTTGAATTCTCTATTGGGTGGATTAATAGTTATTTGATGGGAACTTCCCTAATCATATGAATTTAACCTTTTTTTTTAGTCTCATTCCTAAATATGATTGTTGGAGCCCCAGGACCAATTGACTTAACCATTTATTTCGAAATGAATTTAAAACATTCTACTTGATTGGCTAGATAATGGAATGGAGAATCTAGACTATCTTCGACTGCTAGTTTAATGATAGATTAGGATGGGGGTTCTCCCTTCGATTCAATCCTTTCTGTGATCCATGGTCTCTTCATCTCTTCCCGTTGAATTAGATATTCTGATGAAAGATGATTCTCTTTCTGTACCTCATCATCGAGAGGAAGAGTCACTATCTATCTATCCATATACATATCAACAAATGTGATTCCAAGGATTGGTTGATTTTCCCTCACCAGCAGCTAGAGGAGGAGAAACAAATGATGTTTGGCCTGGGTACATATAAGCCAACTATTAACTCTCTTCTGCTTAGTGAATTTGAAGTAGAGCATGGATTCAACCTTCTATTACTCTCATCACCCTTCCTGATAACCTAGATGGGTTGACCCCAAAAGTCCTCCCCTATGTTTGGTTTGTGGGAGGTAGTCTAATTGGATTGGTACCTCATTGAGCTAAGGTAAGTTAAGGTTAGCCACTCCACAGTTTGCTTTATAGTTATGGCCTTAAAATCTAATTGAATCATAAAGTGCCTACAAAACTAATCCTTCGTGCCTCAACAACCACTATGAATATACTTGTTTGTCTTTATACCTGCTTTGCTTTCAAATTTCTAGATTTGGTCCCCAACTTTGGTGATCCGACTTGGCTAACTCTAGATTTCTATGTTCTACGCCCTTTGCCACATAGTTCAAACCATGGTAAATATTCCTATCAAAATTGGTAATTGTATGGAGATTGGATCTTAAGTAGCTATAGGATGCTTGGATTGAATGAACAATCCAAAGAATTCTCTATAGCAAGAGCACACAAGATTGACCATTTCTTATCACAACCTTTCTTTGTGGCAGAAATCTTTACTAGTTCTCCAAGGAAATATGTTGGTCTCACAGAAATAATTAGGGGGGTTTCATTTCATCCTTTCTGGAGAATTAGATGATCTTCTTGAGCAGGTCTTTTCTTTGGTGGGTAACATCGATGATGCTACCATGAAAGCTATAAACTTAGAAGAGAAGATAAATTGAAGAAATAACTTGAAATCTTTGTGTACTGACTTCTAATTGAATAATTTGGGATTTTGAAGTGAATGAGACTCTTTTCTCTACTAAGAGTGGGCAAATTAGGATATTACCAAACCATGCCCCCATTGCCATGGCTATAGACATAAGTCTTTTGAGAAGATGGCTAAATGACTGATTGTTCAATAAGATTTTAGGTCTAATGATAGATCAAGAAGCTCAATTAGAAGAGGGGAAATTTGTTGTTATATATGGTGATTCTCCCAGCTTCTCTCAAATTTACTATTTGTAAAATAGAGAGGAGAAGTGAATTATAGAACTCTTCCTTTATTAGTTCCCTGGAATAAAAGAGTAAAAATTGATTCATGAGGAGTGAGCTAGCTGCACTTTTTATCTTCTCATCTTCTTTCTCCCGATTCGGACATTGTAGGCAAAGAAAGAAGCAAAAGAATGATTCTCCAACCATAACCAATTGATTTTCAAATAGAAACATCTGATCAATAAGGGAGAAGATGGATGGTGATGACAAATGATCCGGGTAGGTGGAAGAGAAGCAAGAGCTAAAGCTTTTGCATTGAGATTTTCTACTTTGTCTCCCCTCTTTTCTTTCTTGCAACAGGCTGCCTGTGTGGATAATAAGATTGAAAAAGGTGCACTAAGGGAAGGAATGACTTAGTATTATAAGGAACCAGGCTATGCAGACATTGTTCCACTGAATGATTACTTAACCTAGGGTTCGCCTACTAACATTCTTGCTTCATTGGTGATGGATATAGTCTCGATGGATTTTCCTAAGTCCCTTGCTTGAAGGACTATCGCACTTTTAGTGGTACTGTGATTGTACCTTTCACTACTCTTTAGAAAGCTATTATCTCAAGAGTAGAAAGAAATATCATATCATAGAGTATGATAGAATTAGTAGCATTGAGTGTTCATGACCCGAATCAGCATAAGGAGATGTTGATGAGGGTAGAATATAAAAAAGAATTAGCTTTAGTTTAGAGCTTGAATCAGAATATCCTTCAAGTCACCCCAGGTGAGTAGTTCGATAAGCCAAAAAGATCGATTGAGCTTAACCACTTGATTGAAAGAAGTCGGTAGCAAAAGAAGTGGCATCATTGTTTTAGATAACTACTTTTAGGTCCAGAATTCATCACCTAGTCTATGAGGAAAAGGAACTACTGGCTTTCATTTCAGTCAAGCTTAGAGCTATCCATTTTTTTCACCTATTCGTAAGGGCTTTCCTTTGCTACCATATAAGAAGCCCACAATAGGCTGTTATTAAATCTAGCTATCCAAAAGTGACATACTTCAAATACAAATTAATAGGAAGAGAAAGAGATTAATGAAACATAGCTATTCTTCACATCGAGAAAAGATTTAGGTAATCTCATGATCTTCATGGGCCTGGACCCAGAATCACACCTCAGGGAACCAGTACAAAAGATCATCTGTAGGTTTCTTCCTCCCACACCCATACTGTAGTCAGGTTAAATTAAGCTTTCTTAAGAGGAAGAGCATAGGTAAGCCAACCTTTCCTTCATCAGCCGATGATTCCCATCAGGATAGCCATTTCAAAGTGACAGTTGCTTTGTAGTCAAGAGGATGAGTGATTCAGAGTTATCTTGCTTGTCAAAGTCATGTATGTTATGCTAGTTCCTTTATAGAGCAGTAAGAGCAATCCTTGGTCCAGGCTTTTCGTAAGCTAGATACTTGAAACAGTTAAGCTGGTACAAAGCACCTGTCTTAAGGGTAAGAAACTATTAGAGGAAATGTCTTATTAGCAATTGAATCAACTCCTGGTGATGAATAAGAAGAAGGTGCTATTAAGAAGGGAATGATTGCACTAGTCCCACACCCACAAAATGAGTAATAAGGTATATTTAGATCCCCACCTTGAGCATTTTCATGGAGTAGCTCGCTCGTGATTTCATTTCACATTGATGTTGAAGATCAAAATCATACTTGCCTTGATAAAACTTAACTTGCAAGATTGCACACTTAAAAACCTTTAGATTAAGAGATGAACTCGCATACTAATGTCTATCTTTAAACTCCTTCTAGGACTTGGTTGGATAAATGTATGGAAAGGAGCCAGCTGACCTACCCTGCTTGGTTGAATTTTCCATTGGGTGGATTGATAGTTACTTGACTAGAACTTCCCTAAGCATATGAATCTAACCCCCTTTTTAATCTCATTCCTAAATATGGTTGTAGAAGCCCCGAGACCAACTGACTTAACCGTTTTTTCCAGACTGACTTCAAAACCTTCTGCTTGATTGGCTAGATAGTGAAATGGAAGAATCTAGCCTGTCTTCGACTGCTGGTTTAATGACAGATTAGACGGGGGGTTCTCCCTTCGATCTGATCCTTTCTGTACCCATGGTATATTCGCCTCTTACCGTTGAATCGGATATTCTGATGAAATATGATTCTCTTTATGTACCTTATCATCGAGAGGAAGAGTCACTATCTATCTATCCATATACATATCAATAAATATGATTCCAAGGATTGGTACATTGTCCCTCACCAGTAGCTAGAAAAGGAGAAACAAATGATTTCCCGGCCTGGGCACCTATAAGCAAACTATTCCCTCTCTTCTGCTTAGTGACCTTGAATTGGAGCATGGATTCGACCTTCCATTCCTCTCATCACCCTTCCTGATTGACTAGATGGGTCGATCCTAGAAGTCTTCCCCTAAGTTTGGTTTGTGGGTGGTAGTCTAACTGGATTGGTACCTCATTGAGCTAAGGTAAGTTAAGGTTTGCCACTCCACGGTTTGCTCTATAGTTATGGCCTTAAAAGCTAATCGAGTCACAAGGTGTGTAGAAAACTAATCCTTTGTGCCTCAACAACCACTATGAATATGCTTTTTTATCTTTATACCTGACCCTACTTTCAAATTTCTAGCTTTGCTCCCCTACTTTGGTGACCCGGCTTGCCTAACTCTGGATTTCTATGTTCTACACCCTTTGCCACCTGGTTCAAACCATGGTCGTTCTTCCTACCAAAACTGGTAATTGTATGGATATTGGATTCTAAGTAGCTATAGGATGCTTAGGTTGGACGAACAATCCAAAGAATTCACTATAGTAAGAACACGCAAGATTGAGCATTTTTTATCACAACCTTTCTTTCTGGCAGAAGTCTTTACTGGTTCTCAAAGGAAATATGTTGGTCTTGTAAAAATAATTCAGGGGTTTCAATTCTTCATTTCCAGAGAATTAAACATACTTCATGAGCAGGTCTTTTCTTTGGTAGGTAATATCGATGATGCTACCGTGAAAGCTATGAACTTAAAAGATGAGAGAAATTGAAGAAATGTCTTGAAATCTATGTACTGACTCCTAATTGAATAATTTTGGATTTTGAATGAGATTCTTTTTTCTACTAAGAGTGGACAAATTAGGTTATTACCAAACCATGCCCCCATTGCCATGGCTATAGACATAAATCTTTTGAGAAGATGGCTAAATGATCGGTTGTTCAATAAGACTTTAGGTGGAATGGGAATTATAGTTCTTTCTACTTCTCGAGGTATAATGACAAATCTAGAAGCTCTACTAGAAAAGGAGAAATTTGTTGTTATATATGGTGATTCTCCTGGCTTCTATCAGACTTACTATCTATAAAATAGAGAGGATAAGTGAATTATAGAACTCTTCCTCTATTAGTTCCCTGGATGAAAGAATAAAAATTGATTCATGAGGGTTTCATTACTGAATTACTTCCTAATGGTATGTTTTGTGTTCGATTAGATAATGAAGATCTAATTCTAGGTTAGATTCTAGGGAGAATCTGGTGCAGTTTTATAGGTATACTACCCGGAGATAGAGTCAAAATCAAAATGAGTCGTTATGATTCAACTAGGGGACGTCTAATTTATTGACTTCGCAAAAAAGATTCAAATGATTAGATCATTCTTTGAAACATCCTTTTTGTAGGAAGAAGTTCGAAAATGCAAGAAACTAATTTTTTTCCAAAAAAAAAAAGAGATTCAGAATGAGAATAAGAAATATGAAAATAAGGTTTTCTATTTGTCAAATTTGTGAAAAATATCACTTGATTCATAGGGGTGAATTATATTCATTTGTTCCAATCAAGACATAAAAGAGATAGGTAATCCTTCTCAAGTTTTGAATCAAGAACTTTTTCAAAGAAAAAACCCATGTACATGTAAAAACAAAGAAGAAAAATTCATTTTTATATGAAATGGATATCCCCGTATCTTACTATCGATTTATGATTATTTTTTTCTTTTCTTCTTATGAATATGATCTAAGAAAATATGACACAACCTATAAAAAATTAGTTTACATAAGAATGCATGTATTGGATCAAAAAAGAATGAACATAGAGTACCAAAAGAAGTAATTCATGTTCAAGCGAGTTTCCACAAGATTATTATAACTGTTATAGATGTATGAGGTCGGGTGGTTTCTTGGGCCTCCACAAGTACTTCTAGATTCGGAGGCACAAGAAAAGGAACACCCTATGCTGCTCAATCCATGGCATTTCAATGTATTCATACATTAGTTGATTAGGATGTGCAACTTTTCATTTGTATGATAAAGGGTCCAGGTCTCGGAAGAGATGCGGCATTACAAGCCATTCATAGAAATGGGATGTTATGATGTTTTGCACGTGATGTAACACCCATGACGCATAATGGATGTTTCCCCTTAAATAAAGTTGCTTGTAAAAAGAAGAATTCATAAGATTTCAAGAGAAAGAAATGATTTAATGATCTGATCCAAAAGGAAAAGAAGAGTATGGTTTGAGAAGAAGTAGCATGATCCACTCAAACACTACAATGAAAATGTGTTAAATCAGAAGTAGAAAGCAAGCATTTTTCTTATGGTCATCTCGTTCTGGCACCACTTATGAAAGGTCAAGCTGATACCATAGGTATTGCCATATGAAGAACTCTACTTGGAGAAATAGAAGGAACATGTATCGGAGTGCAACATTTAAAAATCAAAAATGAATATTCTATGATAGCATGTATTAAAGAATCAATACATGAGATTTAATGAAATTTGAAAGAGATTGTATTGAGAAGTAATCTCTGTGGAGTTAGGGATGCATCCATTTGCATCAGGGGTCCCAAATACATAACACCTCAAGATATAATCTCACCACCTTATGTACAAATAGTTGACATGACATTGCATATAGCTAACCTGACAGAACCAACTGATTTGTGTATTGAATTTCAAATCAAGAGAGGTCATGGATATCATCTAAAATTGGAAATTTTTTTAAACTAAGTATGGTTAGAAGCTTAATTAGGTAATTAAGTATTAATAAAAAAAATAGAGAATAGGTATAGTTGCCCTAGTGGGCACACCACACGCTGACTGACATGGCGTGCAATGAAGTCAAGCCGCCGCCTAATTGTCGCAACACTATTAGGGTCAATCGGTCGGCCTCAATTTGTTTTGACTTGGCTCCTCCGTGACTCCTCCACGATTCCTCCCCCCTCTCAAGCTCGAGCGCGCAACATCCCCGTTCCACTGCCGTTCTCACAACATTGGAGCTTCCCGACACCCGTCGGCGTATCTCCAACCCTTGCATTGTACCATATCCCTCAGGTATTTGAAATAAACTTATTTTTCTTGCCAACAGTCTCGTTTACGATGTTTGACACTTTCCTCTCTCATATAGCAGGGTTTGGAAGCCAACAATAACTTCCGGTGGTGATTCCGGTGGCTCCATTTTATTTAGGGAAGTTTCCTATGGTGAATTCGACTTATTTTTGCACACATCCTCATCGTTATTTGTAAACTCATGGTAAATCCCTACTTCTATCAATTTATAAAGTAATAGAGTATGTATGGTAGGAATTTGAGTAGTATTTTTAGACTTTTGTTTAGGATTTGAGTTGTATGTTTGCAGGCATTCATTCGTAGCTATATAGTTTGTTTGGCAAGAATGAATAGAGAATTTGTTTTATTGATCCTTTTCTATGGAGGCGAACTAAGTATCGATGAGCAATTTAGTCTAAGTTACGTGGGAGGTTAAAATCATCTAGTTAAGGTTCTGCGTCACAGCACCTTACTAAAATTGAAGTAACGAATTATGAGAATCTTGCACATTGATCCAGAGCTCTACACAGTCACTCTAATAGATCGTTATGCAGTGGGTAGCATCTGTAATATCTAACGATGATGTTTGCGAAGTTACACTTGCCGAAGCTTCCCATCAGATGTTGGTGTTGTATGTCAAAGTGGAAGATGTTAATATTACATCCACATCAACTGATCCAGTAGTAAGGTCAGTAGATATACCGTTAACGCATACACAGGATTTCATCGCACAAGCACTTTCGGGGATACAACACAGCTTTGATGAATTGATTCCCAGGTAGTATATGATCAACATTTATCTGATTATACTTGTAATAATTAATATGATAATTTGTTGCTCAACTTATAAGTTATATGGCGTGATGATGTTGTCATCGCTCGGATGAACCGTATGTGCCTCGAGTGCCGCAAAGAAGATGAGTATTAGACTATGAGAAGTGGCTCAAGTAGTGAGTCTGAGTAAGATATTAGTGATGATGACTGTTCAGTCGGGTTAGAAGTTACTGTGCTTGAGAATATAGACAGTTATAATCTGTTGAAAAATCACTCATTTTATAATATTGACAGTGAGAGTCATATGTTGTCCAAAATGAGTATGTCCGGATGTGTGAAACTATGAGAGAGTGGGACAATGATGTTTACTTTGACAGCCCATCCGATGAAACTGCCCTAGCAGATGAAATTGAAATTCCAAATGACCTTGTTGAAGGTATGTGTTTCACAAGTAAACGAAGTCTGCAATTTTCTATTATTGGGTGGTGTATAGTAAATAATGTTCAATTCCAAACAGTTACCTCTAATCAGAAGAACTACACGGTTGTATGTGTACACCACGATAGTCCTACAAGGCCCCGGCATTTCATTTTCATTGTAAAGAGACACTTAGGGGTGCTTGGAGAATATCAAGAGTTGGTGAAAATCATAGATGTGTCAATGCAAGTGCATTGGTCATCGCCAGGTAGTTCAAAATTCATAGTACATCATCATACATGATCGCACCGATTGATCCAAGCCTAGAGATTATAGGTAGAATGGAGTCAAAATTCAATGTTAAAGTTTCATATATGAAAGCTTGGGATGCAAGGCGTATGGCCATAAAAGCAATATTCTAGGGAAGAGTCCTATAGGACTCTCAGTCTTTATATGGAATGGTAGTACTTTACTGCACGCCTACAAAATTCAATCTACCACTATGCAGCATTTCTAGAGACTTGTTTGGGCCTTTGGACCTTCAATAATGGGATGGAGTAGCTGTCGACCAATGTTGAGCTTAGACGGTACTTTTTTGTTGGGCAAGTATCGGTACATTAATGTACCGTAGAATCGACGGCAATAATGGCTTGTTTCCTCTAGCTTTTTCTAATGTGGAATCTGAGAATGTTGATTCATGGTTGTGGTTCTTGTTGTGCTTGCATGATGTGTTGTCCGTAGTGTCTACTAGACGTGATTTGTGCATAATATCTGATAAACATGGTGGTATGTTACCTGGATGCAAAGAGATTTTTCCATGGGCAGCTCACAGGCATTGTTTATGCCATTTACGTAAAAATTTTAAAAAGGTTGTACGCAAGTTGGGGATTGGTGATGTTGAGTTTTTATTCCAAAAGATGTATATGGTAGGTAATACTGATGATATTCATCTGTTCAATCATTTAATGTTAGATATTAAAAATGTTAAAGAAGAAGCGTACAATTGGCTTGTAGAGCATGACCCTGTAAAATGGTCTCTTGTGCACGATGGTGGTATGCGTTATGGGATAATGATGATGAATGCATCTGAGTGTTTTAATGGTGTCCTGAAATGGGCATGTGGTTTACCGATTCAGGCTTTAATCACTGTTATCTATTACAACTTAGTAGCCTTGTTCATGAAACGGTTATCCACTACTACTCAGCAAGAGGAAGTCAGCTTGTCTATTTATACTCAAAGGATGTCCACACTGTTATAGCATACTAAAAATGAGGCTAGGAATTTCCCTGAACCTATAAATATCAACCCACGTGAGATGCAGGTTTTTGACAGGTCCAGTCGATCATTCAGAGTTGATTTGCTAGATAATGGCCTCTGTGATTATAATTATGGCAGAAGGATCATATATCATTGTCCATGCCCACATGTGATTGCTGTATTAGGATTTTTACGGTTGAACCATCTCACGTGTGTGCCACAAAACTACACTCTACAATTGTATAAGCTGACATACATAAATGAATTTCATACTCTACCAGATCGTTCGATTATCTCAGCATGGACTATACCACCTAACTTTCGCAGAAGGTCAGGCCAACCTCGAACAAATAGATTCAAAAATATAATGCATGAAAATGTAGGTAGCAGTAGTAGAACTTGTAGCATATGCAAAATAGCTGGTCACTACAGGTCATCGTGCCCTCATAATATTAACAGTCGATGGTATATTTTCCCTTTTACTTATAGGCTGTTAGATTTTACACATAGAATAATGCTTATCTTTCTCTTTCTGGTTGTACTGCACTACTTAGATTTTACAATATTAACACTATTATATTTATGCTTTTTTTTGATAGTAATGACAGGAGCACCGCCGCCACGTCGGGCGATGTAGCCATGTTTGGAGGCCACCCACCATTGGAGGCTACACTGCCGAGGTTCATCCTAGCATTGCTGCGGGCACATCGAGCTCACCTCGATCGTAAGTGATTTTTATTTTTTATTTCTGTGACGCCTGCTTACCTTTTATTTTAGTTAGTGACATTATTTTTTTTTTGCAGAGCACCATACTTGAGGCCGCATCACACTTGCTTATGCTGAAGGAGTGGCCCATCACGTTTAGATGATTCATCCATGGGCTAGAGCAGGTGGGCCTGCATTGTGCTAGTCAGCTACGCTTCATCCGGCTAGATCATCATTTGCTGACCGCCTTGGTTTGGAGATGGTCTCCGCAGACCAATGCCTTCCACCTTACTGTAGGTGAGATGACTGTGACGCTCCAAGACATGGCGATGATCCTGGGACTACAGGTTAATGGGCCACCTATCATAGGCCCAATTGTGATTGGCGAGGGGAAGAGATGGCACACTTGGCCTGATTGTTGCGATGATTTGTTGGGATGACACCCCTTACCAGACGTGATGTATCATGATCCGATCAGTCTGTAGATCAGATCAACATTTAGGATGGGTCAGGCACACGCGCAGACATGCATGCCACTAAGGTGGCTCAGGTGAACTTTCTATAGGGAGTCATACACCAGTCTGAGCATGGAGGAGTTCTTTCGTCACTTGCATGCTTATATTTTATTTCTGATTGGCTGCTACTTACTTCCTGATACTTCTGGTTTAGAGGTCCACCTGTAGTATTTACCACTCTTGGATGACCTGATTCCTTTAGCATGATGTCTATGGGTGGAGCAGTTCTAGCTCATCTATATAGGGAGCTGCACGAGTCGACTAGGCCCAATAGGGCCAACATGGTTGGTTGCCTACACCTCCTTTAGATTTGGGCTTGGGAGCATATTCATGTGGGCAGACCAACTCTACATGTTCCATATCATACTGAGCTTGTTGGTCTCAGTGCTGGTTTGAGGTAAGTGTTATTAATTATACTTTCAAATTATGCAGCTTATATATATGTTTAAACTATTTTCTGTGTGCAGATGGAATGAGAAGTATGTTAAATAATGGTGAATGTTGCAGGTAATGAATGAGCTAGATGGCTTGCGATAAACATAGGTTGGATTTGCAGATAACACTTTAGTTCAAATATCTGTAATACAGATTATGTTTTAACATAATTTTTACTATATGTATAGGTGATCTGGGAGCCGTACAGTGAGCAGATCACAACACATCTATTAGATACATGCTTAGTAGACTCTGATATATGGTTAGCATGAGTCCCTCTTATCAGCTGGAAGAGGGTTGAGTGGCATTTACCAGATAGAGTGCTGCGATAGTTCAGCCTTATTCCTAGAGTAGATGTAGCCCCAGTTGACCCTAGTTTCAAAAGGGTCGATGGTCGAGATAAAGTGGATGTCGACTCGGTTGATTACCACCAATCACGCATTGTTGCTTGGGAGAGGCGGAGGGATTGCCTCGTCAAGGGCCTGGGAGAATGTGACAGAAGACAACTATCACCGTACATGTGCCGGTTCGATCGCTTCTATATTTATTGGTACAGATCCTCCTCCAACCACTTACTATGCTAGAGCACCAGTGGAGCGTATTTATGTAAGTCCTGATATAAGTATTCATCTGAATTCAATATTTATGTAGGTGCTAATTTTACATACTATTTTTCATGTAGCTAAGCATATCAGCGACTCGTGACATCTTTCATACTTGCTATGGATGATCACCCCTTACAGGTATGAGTTGATATGTAGAGACTTAGATGAGCGTGTACATATTGGTGACACATATTATGGATCGGTGCCTACAGAGGGTGTCGCACACCATGACTGGAGTGTCGGGCCATCTACTTCCGCTGATCCAGGTCCTTCTGCATATGCTGATCTAGGTCCTTCTACATATCAGCCTACGTATGAGTCGTAGCCACCTATCTTTCAGTCACAGGATGATATGATGCACACTACCAAGGATCTTGCAATAGAGGGCCACCATCAGCTGCATGATTGTCCATCCCGTGCACCTGACCAGTACACACTTGGGAGTGGTGCGATTCCATGCAGAAGCCGGAGGAAGATAATTGTCACATAGTTTAGAGTTCAGGACAATATACTTTTGTACTGTACTACATTTTATTTATCTATTTCATTACAAACTTAAGAGTCATGTACATGGTAAATTTGGTTATGTCATAATGAACTTCTTATTATTTGTCCATTTCTGAAATGAATTTGTTAACTTCATATGATTTGTCATCCATTAAACTATTATCAACTTGATGCGAGCACGAACCATTTCAAGTTTAAACTGCACTTTTTTTTCTTTGTTTTTAAAGTAGGTTTATTACTCTCTACTTTTTAGAAGAACAAAAATTGAAGAATTAAGATTTGTTTGATGAGTACGAACTCTATGTAAAAAATCGGTTCTTTTCATAGCCCTAAATCGTGATGCTTACTTATCTCACACAAATCACACCTTAAAATAACCGTCCATCCAATTAGTGGGCTGACCGGCTTCGTGACTTAACGTAATACGCCACGTGAGTCGACGTGGATGGCCGCCACTAATTGATTATATCTATTCTTAAATTTTTTATTAATACTTAATTACCTAATTAAGCTTCTAACCATACTTAGTTTAAAAAAATTGCCTCTAAAATTCACAAATGACTCTCATAATGAAAGTTATCCTATAGATATTGTATCTATGCCTAGTTAAAATGCAAATCATAATGTTCATTCTTATGGGAATGGGAATGAAAAATAAGAGAGACACTATCTATAAATATTGACAAATGGAAGTTTCTTTCCTAAAGAAGCACTTTATGAAGCTTCTCATAATTTGATTAATTTATTGATCCTTTTCTACATGCAGAGGAATAGGACATGAATTTCAAGAAAAATGAAAACATATGGAATCCACCCCTTTTTCATTTCAAGATATATTCACTTATCTCAAGAAAAATAAAAATAATAATTCCATTGACATGTCTTTTTATTGACCAATCAGAATTGTCTTTTAGGACTTATAATTTTCTCAAAAAGTCTAATATACATACATTCTTAGACCTTTTGAATCACAGTCAAGAAGATCTTATGAGAATGGAAGATTTTCTTATAGAAGATATTGGCAAGAGAACTAGCACTTTCTTTCCCAAGGGATTACCTTAAGACTCGAAATGCAATAAGGTATGCTTGCTTACCAGATTGCCTATAAGACCTAGAAAATCCTCCTAAAAGGAGAATAGCAGGAACTGAAATTGGATCTCAAATTGTAGGTAAGGAAACTACATCCAATGCAAGCTTTGAGGGATTTCACTGATTTACCTAGGAAAAAAGAAAGAAGCGCGGTCATCTTTTTTCATGAATCAGGAAAGGAAAATCTGACCTAATGGAGTGTGGCCAAGCAATGACCTTACCTTAAGTGGAGTAACCAGTGAAAGAAAGAGGAGCTAAGCATGAAGCAAACTCTGCTTTGAATGCTTATCCCAGCAAGAAAGGAAGCTCATAACCAAGGCACTAGTGCTCTCTACTTCTTTACTATGTATAAACTAGGCAAAACCTCTTTGGAAAGCTAGTAGAGTCAAAGGATAGGTAGGTCAAGCTTCCAGTGAGATAGTTTGTTTCATTTCATTAAGTTATTTTTTCATAGCTCATAGCAGATTACTTGTACCCTCCTTGAAAGACTAGCGCCTTCTATTCAAATGATATTCTTCTTATTATTATGTATGTAGGAATCCTACTATTCCAACAATCAATATAGAACATGCCTCATTCACCTTCTATTCTAATGCTGATATCTTTTTCTTTCCTTCTCGAGCTAATAGTAGATGGCCAGAGGAGTTAGAGAATGGGTTGGCATACGAGGCACGTAGTTTCTTTGTAGATGAGTTTCTAGCTTCATATTTCTTAATAGTGCATATTCCTTATCAGTCAGACCTTGTTCTAGTTGAAGTTTTCATCTAGTGCCATTGAAAATTGGAATGTAAAGCCAGTTCATGGGTAGATCAAAAGCTCTTTTTGGGTCCTTCCTTAAGTCAAGTGATTTGAGATCTAGTTTCAGTAGTGGCATTACTTGTATCCATAATAGTATAGAATCTTGAAGTTGTGTTCCATTCAATTCGAGTTATGTTTCGAAGGCGATAGATCTATGAGTCTATTACAGTGAGTGAGGCAAGAAGTTTTAATGCTACTTTTTATTTATTTAGAGATGCAGTTTCAGTGGCAGTCTCTTTAGGTTGAGTAAGAAGCTTTATCTCTATAGGTTGTGCTCATCTTGAGGCTTCTTCAGCAAGAAGTCATAATGTAACTAGTAACTTTCAAATGCATTAAAATGCATCTTTTTTAGCTTCTACATGCGCCCCTACCTAAGCTTTACACAAATCAAAAACTAAGGGCCCAAAAGCATATTAATTGAACACTAAGTCTTTTTTATGCTTGTTCATTGTGTCTCTCAACTCTAGGGGTCCTGCTCCTCTAAGAGGGGACAATTGAAGAAGAATGAAGAGAGAGATTAAGTTCTTATAGAAACATTTACATGGAATCGAGAACTAATAGACCTATTCTCCAATAAGTTGGAGATTGCTCTTCTTTTTAGATTCGATAGTAGTCAATCAGTCGGAGTTGGAGTCTTAGTTCAGTCCTTTCTTTTACCTGAATGGCTTGGTGGTACAATTTTGTTTGACTTGATAAGATCAGTTATGTTTATGTTTATTATGGAATCGATTGCACTTGACTCTATTTGTCAGTGGACCAGCCAGGCCTTTTGAAAGATACTATGATGTTTAGATTGACTTCCCTCTTTGAAAGCATCTTTCCTTCCCATTGATGCCCACTTATTCATCATCAGCGAAGATAGTGACTAGCTTATCATCGATAACGAGCACGAACTTGACAATTTTTTATTTTTATGGGTAGATGGGGAAGGGCCCAGTTGAATGGGGTAAAATTCTTTCAAATAAGAAAGTGAACGATGCTACCACATTGAAATGGATTGGATCTTGAGACCCGATCACAAGGTTAATAAGAAGGACTCTACTCAACCCTCCATGTTGATGGAGGTTAGATTCTCTATGTAATGTAAGTTAGCTTTCATGTTAGCTTCACGGGTTAATGAAAGTAGAGAAAAACTAATTCTCAATAGAGCTTTAAGCTAATAAATGTCTTTGGAAGACTAAGCATGATTACAAGTCTTAATGTGAAGACTAGTGTTCCCATTTTATCCACCTTATAGTTTGTTAAGGGAGTCAAGAAGGATGAAGAAATCTTTGTGGTTTCTGAAACCCCCTCTTCTCGGGCGATAGGGTTTCCTCTTTAGACTTCGAGACTTGATTTTGATCATAGTTCTTTTAGGACAGGGGTCCCCTCCTGTAGTATGGCAAGAAAGTGTAAGTGATGGTTGTCATAATTTGATCCTTTTTTAGATTCTCAACCTCAAGGAGTGCAATATGTTCCATTGAGATTGAAAGACTTTCTAGCCCAAACAAGCTCCTTAGAGCTTGTGGAATTCTCACCAATTTCAACTTAGCCTCCAAAATAGATATCTTGAATTTTCCACCCCCGGGGGTGGTCTCAAGTAGTCCTAAATTAGGTGTTAGTTCTAATGCCAGAACGGGTTGAAATCCAATTGAGACATTCTATCAAGAATTTTTCATTTGATTTTTTTAATTCTGTCTATTTCCTTGTCCGAAAAAATGATACTCCTTTGACCTATGCAATGCATAAGAAGTATATCTTTCATTATCTTCCTCACAGAGTCTAGATTAAGTTTAGGCAGAATAGCCTGGATGGGATTATCATGAGGGTTTGAATGGGAGACTTCTTCATCAAGAAAGGGCTCTTCTAAGACTCTAGATCAAAGAAAGATAATATTTTTGCATCTTTCTTTGCTACACAACCTTTTGGTCAAGAACTCAAAAACTAGATAGTTATTCACTGACTACTCGTACAAGAAGAAGTCCTTTTCTATCTAGAGGTTGATTTGTTCAAAATAGAATATCAACTGGATAAATTGACTTATTTGACACAATTCTTCTGGTTATGCCTTCTCTTTTTTTTACTTTTATATTTTTATATGCAATGATGGAGATGGAATACTTGTGTTATATACTATGATATGATTAAACAAATTTCAAACTTTTTTGTTACTTGATTTTGATTAGCATTTTGTCCATAGGTTTATTTATTTTAGGCTTCGATTCACATCTCATTTTTCTAAAATTGGAATCTTTTTGGAAACAGGCACTCCATTTCATTACAAAAGGGTGGGAAGTAGGTCCCTTTTTATCAACCCTTTTCGCTCTGCTAAATCTATAGGATGCAACCACTCTAGGTAACATTAACATGATGTTTTTATACAGTGATTCTACTTCGAGCCCAAAATTGGCTCTTCCCACCTCATCACCTGTACCCTCAATATCAAGTGGGGATAAATCACTATTTGAGCAATGATTTGGTACCAAAAAAGAAGCATCCTCTTCGGTTGGGTCAGCTATGGTATGAAAGAAGGTGGTCCACCAACCTAACCCTCTTCCTCTTCTCCTGCCATAGGGCTCCAAGTTCCTGATGGCCCTACAGTCTAGGATGTGAAATCAAAGGTGGAAGAACTGGTTTCTTCATATAGAAATAGAGGGTGCAAAAGGGAGTTCATCAAGAAGATTCAGTTCATCTGACCTTCTTTAGGCTTCTCGAGAAAAGCTTTGAAAGATTTTTAAAGTTATTGAGGAACTCTTGTCTCGATAAGTGAAAGCTCGGCTCAAAATGCTGCGGTGAGGCTGGCTCTTCGAATCCAAAAATGGAAAAGAGAAAGAGGGAGGTCCATATTACAAGATGGAGTCATATGACCCAAGAGTCTCACGTACGGGTCCTTTAAGAAGGGTTTGATTATAGTGTTCAGTCTATCTTGATGAGAATGAAGCAGTCAATAGCGCGATAGCAAACAACAAAGAAAGCTAAGCATGAAACAAGTAATCTCGGCTCTGGGGTAGGTGGGAAGGGCCGTGAGTGGAAAGCTCTTTCTCCAGTATAGCATGTGGTAGGAAATGATCTTAGTGAGAGGCCCTTGCTCCTGCAGGCACCTAAAGGTACATTGTCTAAAAGCTTGGTAATGAATGCTACTTTTAGCTATTGTAACGACTCAACAGCATCAATTATGGGAATAAGAAACCTACTAATAGTTTCTTATCTGATCGACATATCATTTATTATTGAATCAACTACTTAGGAAGGTTTGCTGGAAATGAATCAGACATATTAAAAGAATGTGGAAAGGTAAGTGATAGTAGCCTTCTTCAAACCATTGCCCACTTGTATAGCAGATATCATCCCATGCCTTGCTCTTTTGCCTTTGCCTGGAAGGCTACATCTAGGCACAAGTTGCCTCTCATCCACGATCACCATCCCACCAAGGTGAGGTTGTAGCGCCACTTTACAGCCACAAAGAAGTCATTGCCCAATATGATACCAAAATCCTCTAATGACACTACCCTTTTTTTAGATTCAATTGTCTGCTCCAAGCACCAATGCTTATGTGCTCACCATAGGCCATACCCAGGGCTACCGAATTGACATCTTGCATGGATTCTGACCCACCAGGTCTGCACCATCCATTTAGCCACAAAATTTTGCATCCCTGTGTCAACCATAGCCAACACATCATTCCCATTAAGAAAAACCTTAATGTACAAGATGAGAGGACCCCGTATGGATGACATTTAATAATTATAGAGGATTTACTCGTGTTTGGATCTCCGAGTCAGATTCCACTTCCTTTGTTCGACAACTAAGGCACAACTTCTCTAGCTTTGGATAGTCTTTTGCCTGATGGGGACCATTACAAATGAAAGAGATAGAGTTTGTCTTTCCTGTGCTCTCTTGTCCATCTACTTTAGGCTTAGCTTTGCCACCATCTTTCTCTTTCTTCCCTCATCTTAATCTTGTCCTTTGACTTGGGCTTACTGACATCAAATTCAAAAGACTTCCCAAGCTTATAAGAAACCAAACTATTCGCAGCATCCCTGGCTAAGTGCAAATCCTTCACACCCTAGCTCCTTAGTTCAATGCCCACCCATGATTGGAGACCTGGCATGAAATTGAAGAGCTTGTTCTCAGTGGACATATTATTTTCTTGATGTCAAGCATCAAGGAATTGAATTCTTTCACATATTCCCTCACCGTGCTAGTATTCTTCAATTTCTTTAGTGAGTCTCTTGCAACCAATGTTATCTTGCAACAAAGGAATTGATCCTTCAATTAAATTCTTTCTTCCCATCTTTTAATTGTAAGATAGCCAACATAAGCATCATCCTCCATCCATCTTCTCCACCACAGTTTGTTGGCATCCTCGCTGAGATAAATGCTGGTGACTTTGACCTTTTCTTCCTCTAGAACACAAACAACCTTGAAGTACTCCTCCATATCCTAGAGGAAGTTCTCCAAGTCGTTATCATTTTGAGTGCCACTGAATGATTTTGGGTATGGGATAGTAGAATCGAGAGCCTCTGTTCAATCTCCCTCACATCTGCCACCTATATTCTACTTGGGTTCTTCCCAGGATATGCTATTCAACATATCTTCTTTTATCAAAGCTTATATCTTCGACTTCATATCTAGAAAAAAAATATTCCTCTTGCGATATATGGATTTTTTGCTCTTCGAATCAACGCTAAGTCAAATGATGATGAAGTCTATAATTAATGGATAGGATTCCTCTTACGCGGACAATGGAAGGCTCTTTCATGCAATGCAACATTTCTTCAAGCATTGTACTACAATTCCTTTACTTTATATCTGAGAATTTGAATCTCTATGACCATAAATGATGCCATCAAAGACTGGATTAGAACCTGGAATGATCTTCCACTTGTTTGTCAGGAAATCTCACCTCATAGTGGGCTTCTATTTCCTTGGTCAACTTCAAAGGATCCCTTAAGAGTGAAACTCTCTGTCCCCTTCTTTTAGCATCATAGCCTATTTTATTCTCTACTATATTCTAGCTTCTGAAATAAGTTCTATAGCCAAACGAATGGGATTGATCTCCTCTACTATTATCTTTGCTTTAAATCTTTCTAACCTTACCTCAAAATAATGGCATTAAGCTTCCTCGATCCCGACATGACTGACTGGGCTAGAAATAATAGCGGAGGCAACCTCCACTCAGATCAACTACTTTTACTTTAGAGATGGGAAATGAGTAAGAATTGATAGCCATTTCCCCTGAGCCAAGCGAGGATGAAATTCATGCCTTTTTTATACCCAACCCACCAATACATATAGCCCTTACTCCAACATATTCAAAGTTGGTAGACCTTTTGATTAGATAATTCCTACTGCTGTGCTAAAGGTTAGAGAGGCAAGAAGAAGGCCATCTCTTCCTTAATGAATTTTTGAAGGAACTATAACTACTTTCTTTTTATTTCCATTCCAAAGTTCCTGTGTTTCCACACCCTTTTCTTAGGAACACATACAATAAAAAAGGATAACACCCACCATTAACTACTTCTTCTTCATTTATGAATTGAATAGTAATAGAAATACATAGATAGAGACAGTATTTATAACTTGTTATCCTCTTGCCTAGCAGGGAAAGATGGACCCCACATAGAAAGACTGATTCATTTGAATTGACATGAGGGTCCAACTCCATTGCATTGCCAAAATTGATGTGGTATATTTGAAGTAGTTGACCTCATTGGTTCTCTCATGGTACAACTCTCTTTGTGCAGAGCCCCCTTTCTCCTCGATCCACAAAGACAAAATGTAGGACTAGTGCAAACAATTCATCATGGAAGAAAGGACTCGCCGAGCCGAGATCATTAACTAATACTAAAACAAAGACTATAAGACTAATCTAACTAATCTAATTAGAAATAATTTGAATAATTAGATAATTAGAATATATATAATAGAATAATCTAATACTACATAATAGAAAAGATAGAATAGAAAATAACTGTCTTTTGTTTCCTTGATTCCGTTTCTATCGTGACCCTTACGTAAACGATCAGATCATATAGATTTCAACACAACATAGGTCATCGAAAGGATCTTGGATGACTCACCAAAGCACGAAAGCTAGGATCTTTTAGAAAATGGATTCTTATTTGAAGAGTGCATAACCGCATGGATAAGATCACACTAACCTGTTCTTTTCAAGTCCAATTCAGGATTTTCCTTTGGAGGTATTGGGAAGCAATTGGAATGTCAGAATATCGATTCATACCGAAGAAAAGGTTATTGATGTTCTCTATTGATTTAAATGTTATACCTATAGGATATAGGGATAAAGGAGGAGGAAAACCTGAAGATTTCACATAGTGCTTTTGATCTAACAGGAAAAAAGAAGATATAAGAGCCCAAATTCCAAATGAACAAATTCAAACTCGAAAATGATCTTTCCGATTCTCGAAGAATGAGGGAAAAGGGATTGATCAAGAAAGATCTCTTCTTATTCTTATAATTAGAAGATCATGATTTGATCCACATAGGTTTTGTAAAAAGAAGAATCTTCTCCTTTGATCATAAATTAAAAGTGTTCAATTAGAACATGAAGATGTGAATAAATTTGTCTAAGTTACTTATTGGGATGGAGTAGAAGAAGGGAGGAGATTCTCAAACTAAGAAAAGGATCCAATTACTTCAAAAGAATTGAACGAGGAGCTGCACGAGGTGAAAATCTCATGTATGGTCCTATAGAGTGATAGTAAGGGTGATATATTTATTAGCTTTTCTACTATCACCCCTAAAAAACTAAACTCTGCCTTAAGTTGCTATATTATGATTTAACTTTGGATTTGAAATCACTACTTTTATACCTGGTATTGGCCATAATTCACATGAACATTTTGTAGTATTAATAACAGAAGGAAGGGTTAAGGATTTACCCAGTGTGAGATATCATATTGTTTGAGGAACCCTAGAAGTTGTCAGAGTAAAGGATCACCAACAAGGAGTTCTAGTTCATTGTAGATTATTATCCAAGACTTGTTTCATTTGATCACTAGAAACATGTGAAGTGTATGGCTAACCAAATAACAAAAATTTTGAAACAAGATTGGAGCAGGCTACCATGAGACAAAGTATCTTCTTTATAAAGAGATTCGATTCAAAACTGCTATATGTTCAAGGTCAAATATTGGAATAATTTTAGAGGTTTCCCCTTTCTTTGTCCATGCCAACAAACAATTTGAAATACCTTGACTTTTTCATAGTAGTTCTTAGTCCAATAGCAATGATTCAAAGCACTTCTTTTTTCCATTACACTATTTCAAAACCCAAGGACTCCATCGTATGGATATGTAAAATACATGATTTTTAATCCTAATAGGAAAAGGAGGGAAATCAATACTCAATTGAAAGTGAAAGTGAGTAAATAGAATTTTATACTTGATCTCATAGATACATATAGGATTCTCTAGAATTGTATTCGATGAAAGTCATATGTACGACTTGGTGGGAGATTTTTCATATCTTTTGAAATCCACCCTATAATGTGGGATCAAAAAGCCAAAAGAAGTGATTCATTTTTATCCCTTATAAAAAAATTGATTCTCTAGATAACTACAAACTTTATCATCAATCAATCAATTCTTGTCTATAGCGCTTTCTTCTCACAACCTAGATTCAAGAGGAAGATTGTCATGGGGAATAAGATTCCATAGTTAAGGCTAAGATAGACCAATTGTTTACTTTGCGATAGGCTTAGCTCAACATTTTTAATCCATACTCTACCCAAATGGATTTGAAACTCATCTAGTGCTTATATATCAAAAATCTAAGGTTTGAAATTGGTAATAGAATTTGGTAACCAATCTCTTTCCTGGCAAGAAGAGAAAATCCTTCAGGCAAGTTCAACTATAATTGGAAATGGTACGGACCATAAACTTCATGCTATATTCTACTCTCTCTACGCGCTTAGCTTTGTTTTCTCTCTTTGTCCGACTACAAGAAAGGAAATCCTTGCTATAGGTGTGTATGTACATAAATGAGCTTGTGAGAACTATCTAGCTCATGTCTGTGGGATGAGGTTGCCCGACTTACAGAGGTCTCATAGGTATAGTTAAGGTGCAACTTTTCTAACCTTAAACCCTTATTTTTCTTTATATCTAACTTTCAACCCTCAACTAATATCATAATCGAGCTTCTTTTTATCTGGTGAGATATCCACCTTCTATAAAATGATTCCTGCTTTCATCAAGGCTTCTTCATCTGCCAGTTTTCACCAACTACATACATACTTTTATGCCAACCCATTTCATCCATACCATACCGAACACAACTCAGCCAGTCAGCTGGGGAGGGGAAGTTGGATTGCAAGATCGTTCCTAGGCCACTTGAGTTGTGATAAAAATCAATATAGGCTCAGTATTCTAAAGCATACTGGTTCAAGTGGAGTGAACTTTACCAAAGAAAACCTTACTTTATGTGTTAGAACTCAGACTTCCTTTGAGATGCGTCTAACTTCTCGGTGAGTTGGCTAACCATTGCCCCACCTAAAAAAAATGAAACCTACACATACATTTTGATCAGTTTATTCATGTAGAGAAAACTAAAATGTAGTTTTTGAAATAACATATCTACTTATAAGTTTGCCAAAACTTTGATTTCATCACTAGAGCTTACCTTCTTTTTTAAAGCAGAGTTAGAATCCTCTATTTCAAATCGGAGGGTGAATCTCTTTTGGATGAAATTATGGTCCTTAATTAAAAAGATAGAACTTTCAAAATAGAATTCTAATTTGTAGGACTTCACTTCAATTTCAATATTGACTTCTGTAAATTAAGATTTTACTTCTGAAAGGAAAACTCAAAGAAAAAAAGAGTAAAGTAAAGGTGTTAAAGAAGCCAGTCATTCTTTCACATAAGTTCTTTCTTCCTACTTCTAGTCACTTCAAAGGGTCCCGCACTTGCTTCCTTTGGGTAATAGAAGAGTTCCTGTGCCAAGCCTCTTTCTTATGCTTACATCGCTAACTCCATTTGATTCTCTTTAATTCCCCAGGCCTGGAATCGATAGCACTATCATCTTTCTAGGCTCACTTCTCCAACACCTCACACCTTAAAGAAATTTCACTTCCAATAACATTCAATTCCCCTATGCGCCTATGTGAAGCAAACTGATGCTAGAGCTGAGACTGGAAATTCAAATCTTGTTCCTGAGGATATGGTAAGTTAGTCAGTTTTTCTTTAATTGGTATGTATTGCGTTGCATCAAGCTAGCAATAGCTAAGCTCTTCCTTATTCCTATCCGTCGTTGTGGATGTTATCAAGAAGTCCAAGGTGCATAAGCCTACTCCTCAACACTAAAGCCTTATTCATCTTCTTGTTTGATAATCTCTTGCTGGTTCTCTTCCTTCCTCACCTTGAGTCCTCCTTCTAGGCCAGTAATTTCCTCTCTATGGAACCTATCTGATCCATCTCCAAAGAGATCTCCTTGGTGGTGATGTGATGAAACTAGGAATGAAGTCCAATCCATCTTGAGCATCTCTCAACCCAGTGGAAAACCTATAAGCCGGGGAATCATCAATCCGATAGAAATTCTCGTTCATTTGAGCATTAGCAAGTAGGTCTCTAACATACTTCTCTTGATATGGAGTTTTTTAAAAGCACAAAATCAAGATCCAATTCACTAGTCTTCTGAGGATCTGGATGTTACGAACATAAAAATAAGGACTCCAGATTCTTATCTTGGCAAAATAACTATTAAACTTTCATTTTATTGTTTTTATTTTTGCATTACTACACTTCCGAAGCCCCACTCCTGGCGGGTTCTAGCGAAAAGTCTCGCTTCTTCAAATCTAGATTTAGGCAATTTAGTGCCTCTCTATTATGTTCATAGCACAGTCAATTTTGAGATAACCATGAAAGTCAAGTATAAAGAGAGGGAGTGCTTAGCTAACACATGAGCTAGAGAGGAGTCATTAGGCCACTCAACTAAACACCTACCCAATCTATCATTTATTGATACAAAATTTCCATACAATGATTGGAATTTGATATAAAATTTCTTTTGTTGATACATTTTGTTGATAATTGATTGGAAAATGATTGGAATTTATTTTTATAATTCACCTTTCAATTATTCACTCCTAAAAATCTGTGTCAAGTTTGAGAAGTACTTACACCAAGCCGATACCAACTTCGCTAGACCATTTTAGTCCTTAAGGCTAGACTCTATTGGGCACCAGCTTATCATAAACAAACAACAAAGTAGATTTAGTAGAACTAAATGATTGTTATATATGAAATTGCATATAGAAAGAAACTTAAAGGAGAGGTAAGCTTGCTATACTCGACTAAAAGGAGAGGTGAGCTTGCTATACAAAATTAAAAGAAGAGGTGAGATTATTATACTCGACTGAAAGGAGTGTTGAGTGAGTAAAGCCTGGAAGATGGCCCTATCAAAGAAAGCGAGTCTCATTCTTTTTGGGAAATTCATAGTATTCTAACAACCTAGCTAACCTATCTCAGATTCCATTCCTTTGAATCTATGATTTCTGGACTTTTTTTCACGTTTCTATTTAGGTGAATCTTATCAACATGCCACCACACATACAAAAACTGATATTTCCTTTCTCCAGATTGGCATACAACTCTTCTCTTCATCCCTCAATCTCCTTTAAACGGCAGGTGTGTATCATTGTATTTAGACCATTTCAAAATTCTTTTTATCGATGAGTCAGACTTCTCAAACTTTAGATACCCTATTTTATGGCCATTTCTATAGTTTCATCTTTGATTTCTCCCAATGCTTAGAAAATAAAAGGGTGGCTAACAATTTCATCAACTTGTTAGACCTGAATTTGAACCATGCATTACTTTGAATGTTTTCTTGAAGGTGTTTGTCCTTAATGGATTCTTATTTTATGCCATCACTACCAGCACATAATTTGGAAAACTCGCCTATCTATGAACAACCTCAGTATAGGAAACCTGTACTTGACAGTGATCTTCTTCAATGTCCATGCACACATCACATATTTCATGATGATCTTTTGTGCCACGATGGTCTACTGCTTACTTCATATGGGGGAGACATTTCCTTGTAGAAAATTAATCTAGGAGAATTTTATCGGGAGTGCTTTCACTGCTCTCATCATCTTATGTTGTCGACGGTGCAGTTTCCACCTTCTTTCTTAACTTCTCATCTAGGTGATCATTGGATTTTACTTATGCTCTTTGCTGCTCTTTCCAGGAAAAAAGGTGAACCCTAGCCCAGACTCCATGACTATGGATCACATATGGTTATCAAGCTCTCGTCGCTTTGAAAATAAGTACAAGTACCTGCAACTACCGAGAATAAGAGTGAGAATTGATAATGTTTCAAAAGCAAAATCAGTCAGAGGCATATAAGCTAAGCTGCCAATGAAGAGCACAAATCTACTTTCTATTACTAAAATATGAATTCACATTGATCCTACTCCATTTCACTCAACTCTCATCTTTTTTTCTTTTTGCATACATCAAACTTTCCTTTTAAGGAGACTAACCTTTTTCACCTATCCAAAATGGCAAAGCTCTCATTTTCTTCCCACTTTATGATTTTGATATCCGACAAGAAGAAGAAGAATCAAAGTCCAGGTTGGTTGGTGAGCCTAGTGATAGGAGACTATCTAGCTTGATTTAGAGATAGTGAGGGATTTTCTTTTTGAATTGTCATGAAATAAAAATTTCCCTTTTTGATACGCAGATCATAGCATAGAGAACTTCTTTAGCGTAATTCTAACCCACTGCCATTCCTTGAAACAACATCTAAGTTCTTATCGGGGATGTCTCTTTCTTCTTGTTTCAATGTTTTCTGAAAAATGGTTTCAATGTATGAAGAAGGAAGCCTATGTAGGGAAGGAAGAACTATGACTCGATTTGTGTGAATTAGAGATTCTCTTATGGTTAAAGTAATGTTTCAATTTTCAATCACAACATAACCAGTCTATGTTCACAATGCTAGATTCATCTTTAACCAATGTAATTCATTCCTTTCATGAATATATGATGTAGGAAAAACTTGCAGAGATTAGTGCATGAAACCACACAAACTGACATTGATGCATGAGACTCCTTCAAGGAATGTTTTGTTTTAAAGAACCAAGCTCTAGGTGAGCTTTTATAATGCATACCAACCATTCTAGTTTAAATAACCCTTCTTTGATCAGAAAGACATTATTAGTTGATATATCCCAAACCAAGTTTGAAATCAATGGAATGCGAACCTTCTCCATACTTTCATTTCTCATGCCTATTGACCCTCAACCCTCAGTTAAGGTAAGGGTAAGATGAGGTGCATAGCAAGAGGGCAATTTAGAGCTCATTCCCAGAAAAGAGAAATTATAAAACTATACTAGCTTCCAACTTTGAAGATGATGGGGCTATGAGACTCGACTCAGAGCAAGCCTCCTAGTTAGCTAGGGAAACTTGAGTTTCACTAGGCTCAGTAGAAGTCTAGCAAAGTAGCGCAATGAGATAGAAAATGTAGATAAGCATCAAAACCTCTTTGAACTTTAATTAGTCCTTGGGATGGATCAATAAGTAGTGGAGCCTCAACAATCAAGTAATATATAGAAATTGAAACTGATTGATTGCCTCATCTTTCAATTAGGATTTTTTTGAGATGAGTTGAAGATCAAAGATAAGAATGGGACTTCATGGAGCTAATCTCTTTCATCAAATGAAAGAACTTTTTCTTACTTAATGCTCACCGCACCCTAGGCTCACTGGACTAGAAAGGAAGGAATTGGTCTCACCTGGCCTACCAACATGCACGAAGCTTACAACCTTTGTATGACTTTAGAAAAAGCCAATTTTGAGATAAAGAATAGTGTTTGGGCGGGCTCCATGGAATAGCTATTGGATGGTCAGGACATCCTATATATATATATATATATATATATATATATATATATATATATATATATATATATATATATTTTGTGAAGGTGTATGCCTACTTTATGAAGTCATTTTAGTAGATGTGTTCGAGTCAATGTTATCAAGATTCTCAGAAGTGACTGACCAAGAAGACTGAGAGTCGGTAGCTGCCCTGAGAGATGAATATAAAAAAAAGCCTGATTCTATATCGTTTATAGGCTCAACCTTCAATTCAAAGGTATGAAGTGAATTTGTCCTCTCATTCTTTCATAGTTGAACTCCACCTTAGTTTAAGCTAAGTCTCGATCTAGACCTTATCTCAATGCTTTCACTACATGGAACTTACCCTACCCACATATTCTTATCACTATGGCCAGTTTCCTAAGGAAAAATAAAGGTGCTAGAAAAGGTTGGCTCTCTTGGTCTGGTAGTCCAACACTGCCTCTTGAGATCGCTACTTACATTAAAAAAAGGAAGAAGAAGTTTGCCCTTCTTGTTTTCAATCGATAAGCTATCGCAACAAATCAAAGACTTTTTCTTTCACTTTGATTTTGATCTTCTTTTCAAAGTTTTCTTGACCTGCTACTACACCCCTTTGACAGGCTAAACTGACTGCTATAGAGGGCACACCCTTCACTTCATTTTAGAACTAGTTACTCTTCAATCTTATGGATATTGAGTTAGTTCATGGGAAACTAATATTCTTTGGATTCTATGCTATGTCAAGATCTAGTCAAACCTTAATTTTCAGGTTTCAATTATTCCTTAAGTTTTGAGCTAGATATCCCATTGATCATCGCTGAAAACTTTAGGTCACTCTCTTTTCTTAGCAAAGTCAAAAACAAACCTTAGTGTCCGGATCAAGGTGATGAAGCAGAAGACTGAACCCTTAATAGACTACTCAAAAATTATTTTTGTAAGGTGCTCATGAATATAAGAATTACCTGCTCCACCGTTGTGATAACTCAGATAGCCCAAAAAAAGAATGAAGTCATGCTTGTACCAAAAAAAACTAGCGACTCTTCTTTTCACCTCCTCCATGGATGAACAAGCTTGAATCTTTTCACTAAAGCACATCCACCTGGAAACTGGGACTTAGCTTCCAAACTTTGTATTTGAGGTGGGTCTTCAGGATGATGCACAAACATAATGACCTAGCCTCAAAAGTAGCACCAGGCTTGTTGGATTATGGAGAAAAACCACAAAAGATCATAAACCTTCTAAGGAAACCAAGGTCAGTGTCAGCATGCCTCTTTCTTTTCCTCCGATTAAGCTAGGTTTTTCATGCGAGTGTTTATGCTAATTGGTTCCCTTTGAACTTTAGGACCAGTTGGGTTTTTAATTGCTATCAATCCGATCCTAAAGGAAGGGAAACTCACCATTACTTGAGCTCGCAGCTAAGGAAGATAGAGAGCTGAGTGATATCTTCCCATAGTGTTTTTAGACTTTAGAAAGCTATAGGCATAGAAAAAGTAGGAATCTCAAGGAGTCTCAGGTACTGCCTAGGTAGAGAAAGTGCTGACAAAAAGGAACTCTCAAAGCATGGGCACTCCTACACAAAAGAAAACTAAGAATATAAGAAAGAACTTTGATAAGGAGAGAGTAGGCTTCTAAATGAACTAAAAATTGAATTCAGAACCATGATCTTCTTTAAAAAGAGGTTTATGAATGAAATCTAGCTTTGCCCAGGAACAGTCGACATCTACTTTCTTTGCTACTAAGTTGGTAACTTACAGAGTGTTGAGGCATTTTTTGTAGCAAGAACATCGAGCACATGTCACACGCTCAGGACACCACACCTATCTATCTTAGTCAGTATCACAGAAGTATCAGTTAGCTTTCTCTATAATAAAGAAAAGAATATTTTCAAAATAGATATGCAAAACACATAGTTTTTGGAGTCAATCACAATCATCCCGCAGTTCTGAAAGGGACCAGATCGCTAAAGGTTTGGCCACCTCATAGTCCCCAAAAGAATGAAATCATGAGATCTAACATTGGTCACCTCCCAACCTCCAATAAAGCAATCAAATTATAGGATCCAACCCTGGTAATCTCCCAGCCCCCAAAAAAAATAAATTATTAGTGGGATCCAGCCGCATCCCTCACATGAGGGTGGAGGAAACCAAAAGGCTTGTAGAACCTAGCCTTGGAAGCCATGCAACTCCCTGCTGAAGAAGAAAGCCAAAGAAACCACATGAGCTTAAGGAGTCTAGGTGGCAGGCAATCTACCCAACTCAAATGCCCCTCAAAGAATATATCTAAAGAGGTAGTCCTTAAATCAAGAAAGAAGCATCAATCCTCCAAGGACTAAGAATGATGCACTCAAAGTCAAAGGGTAAATCTCTCCATCTCACCAAAACTTTGATAGCTGAGTCACAGAAGCCCTGAAATTTGACAAGCGTAGTCCTCAAAGTCCTAGGACTAGATCTGTTTCCCCTCAGAAGCATAAGGCAATCATACAAAGAGTGATAAGGACAAACAACATACTCACGAAACACAGCAAAAAAAAACTAAGTTTTGATCGAAAGAGAAAAGGTATAAGCCTACATCAGTACAAGTATGCTATAAAAATGAAAGGAAATAGTTTTCTTATTCAATAAGAAAAGGGAGGTACATCAGGGGAGCCAAGCCTGCAAAATCTATGATCGAGCCCTAGCATCTTCCAACATCGCATACTTCTCCTCAACTACCTCTAAAGCCTCCGACATGTGCATAGCATCAAGCATCACCGATGCCAACAAAGATCACGTATCTCTTGAGACTACCCGATCAGCCTCATAGCAATCCCTTTGAGATCTTGTGCTGCATTTCATAGCATCTCTATTCTCTTTCTAAAGGGACCACATCTTTGCAGTAAGGTTGTCCATTCGAGAAGACCACTTACCTACTACAACCTGCTAGTACAATCTCGGTGCTCTCCTAAGAATCTCGATGAGCTCTATCCATAATAGCCCATAAAGTTGTAACACTCTCTCGCAGCATGGACAGAGACATTTGTTTACTGGAACTTGGAACATATCTAAACTGTTGCACTAAGAACTCTGCCTCTCGGCACATCGAATCCCAAAATTGGAGCTCTTACTCCTCCAAGCCGAAGTGTGCTAGGTAGTCAAGTAGCATATTGGCATCAATTTTGAACTGATGGAATAACTCTAGAATGTAGGGGTCTCTACTAGCAACTACCTCAAAAACACATGTTCATGCCATGAAGTGAGGCATGCCTCAGATCAGCATGTGGCATCGGCCTGAAGTAAATATCTGAGACATAATCTAACAGTTCCAAGCCTGCATGATGAAAACAATGGTGTTGGCACACAGAAACTATAAAAGAAAAAAAAATGTGAACACAATCATATGTACCTAGAGCTATGCCTTCGCAACCCTGAAGGGGTGGGTTCATCTGAAGGGACACCTAAGGAGAAGGAAGCACTGGAGCCATCAGAGTATACTCAGGTACTCTGAATAATATTGAAAAGAAAGAGGCCTCCGACTCTGATGTCTTTCCTGGCTAATAGATGGGACTCTTCACCGGAGGAAGAACGATATGTGAGGTGAGGTACCCAAGTCTAGACTCGCGGGAGCAAGAAAATGCAGCACGGAAGGGCCCGAAAGACCCAAAAGAGGTGCATTCTCCACCAAACGGGGATGTTGCAGCTCTTCTTCCTCATCAAGTGTGAGAAGTTGATGGTATGATGGATTGGCACTCCAATCCATAGAAGCATATATTCACACCTACAAAATCAAGAAACAAGTCCACATCTCCTAAAGCAAACTAATAATAAAACTAAAAAACTAAAAAAAACTAACTAAAACCACTAAGTAAACTAAACTAATAAAAAACTAACTAAAACTAACTAAACTAATAATAACTAAAACTAAATGAATTAAACTAAACTAATAATAATAACTAACTAATAAAATAAATAAACTAATAATAAATAATAAAGCAAACTAAACTAAATAACTATAATAAAAAAATAATAAACTAAATAAAATAAAATTAACTAAACCAAACCTAATAACTAATAAAAATGAATAAAACTAATAATAACAAACTAACAATAAAACTAAATAATAACTAATAAACTAATAAAATAAAACTAATAACTAAATCTAATAACTAAAAAAACTAACTAACTAATAACTATAAACTAATAAACTAATAACTAAATAATAAACTAACTAACTAATAAACTAATAACTAAATAACTAACTAATAACTAATAAAACCTAATAAACTAAATAATTAAATAAATAAATAACTAAATAACTAACTAAAACTAATAACTAATAGCTAATAACAAAAACTAATAACTAAAACTAATTAATAAAAACTAAACTAACAAAACTAATAAATAACTAATAACTAAACTAATGACTAAAACCATAAACTAATAAAAACTAATAATAAACTAATAATAATAACTAAAATAAATAACTAAAATAATAATAAACTAAAAAACTAAATAATAATAATAATAATAATTTATTAGAAACCAATAAAACTAATAACTAAACAAACCAAATAATAATAAACTAAAACCCGATAAAACTAATAATAACTAATAAACTTAATACCAATAATAATAACTAACTAATAATAACTAAACTAATAACTCATAATAAAACTAATAATAACTAATAAACTAATAACTAAACTAACTAATAACTAAAAACTAACTAAACTAACAAATAATAATAATAACTAACTAAAAAACTAAACTAATAAATAACTAATAAATAAACTAATAACTAATAATAAAATAAACTAATAATAACTAAAACTAATAACTAACAATAATAACTAAAAAACTAAACTAATAACTAATAACTAATAAAACCTAATAAATAAACTAATTAAACTAATAAACAAAGTTAATAAAACAAATAAATAACTAATAAATAACTAACTAAAAACTAACTGATAACTAATAAACTAATAAAACTAACTAATAACTAAAATAATAACTAAAAAATTTAAATAAAACTAAACAAATAACCAAATAACTAATAATAATAATAATAACTAACTAACCAAAAAAAAAAACTAATAATAAAACTAACCAAAACTAACTAATAATACTAACTAACTAATAAACTAACTAATAATAACTAATAACTAAAACTAAATAACTAAGCTAAAACTAATAATAATAAACCTAATAAAACTAAACTAAAACTAATAAAACTAAATAACTAAATAACTAAACTAAAACTAAAAAATTAAATAACTAACTAATAACTAATAACTAAAAAATAAATAACTAACTAAACAAAAACTAATAAATAATAAACTAATAACTAAATAATAACTAAACTAATAATAACTAATAACTAAAACTAATAATAGTTAAATAATAACTAATAAAACTAATAATAACCCTTTTTAAGTTCTAATGATCCACTTAAATAGAAAAGGAAGTAGGCTAGGGTTGGCCAAGGTATGATGGTATTGAAGGGAAGTTAATATTGGAAAGGATTTGAGTTGGGTTTCATGAATTAAAAGAAATAAAAGATTCAATCCTTAATGGTTTCGGCCAAGAGAAAAAGAGAGGAAAAATATATTAGAAAATAATTCAAATTTAATGGAATGAGGCAAAGAGGTTGGGTCAAGGAGGTTATGGAGAGAGAGAGGGAGAGAGAGAGAGAGAGAGAGGAGAGAGAATTTCTAAATCACACTAAAAGATTATGAGGATATAATTGGCCAAAGAAAGAAATAAATTGGAGATGATGGGGGTCCAGCAAGCTCAATACAATGTGAGGAATCAATGCAAGATATCATGAAGATATTTAATTAAATAAAAAAATTAATGAATAAAGAGGAATATAAATTAATTTGAATAAAATAATTTCTAGAAAGGGATCGAAGAGAATTTTGCCCAACACTAGTTTCCTAAAATAGGATTTTATCAATTTAATGCAATGAATCAATTAGGATTAAGGTTGATTATTTAATATAATTTTGAGTATTAAATAATACTAAAATTAATTTAATTTTGAATTATTTTGTCCTTCCCAAAACAATTTTCTAAAGAGGTTTAATTTAAAATAAATTATTGTAAATAAAGGTTGATTTAAATTTAATTTTAAAATAACAAAGTAACATAATTAAACTCCATATAATTAAAATAAATCATGCTTGGGACGTTCGAAACATTCCATAAAATATTAGATTTAATTTAGCAAGGATATTGCATGATTGAAGCACTTTCAATTCAAAACAATTCAAATTCAAAAATTCAAATTAATGAACTTTTAAATTATGAAAATTTAGAGAATTATACATGAAAAATATTTTAAATAGATTTACCATGATTTAATAGCTAAAATTCAATGAAAAAAATTTTCTAAAATAATGTAAAGATGGTAAGGATGATAAGAGAGAGAATAAAGAATAATAGGAGAGAGAAAGTAGAATAAAAGAATAATTTCAGGATGATTTAGTTTTCATGCACTTAACATATGAATGAAAAATATGATCACCATGAAAATAATTTAATAAAGTTTATAATTAATTTTCTTGCTTGGACACACATTTAATGGAACATAACTCATGCATTAGTTCATATTAACCAAAATGGATCATTTAAGGAATAATTGTAATTTTAAGATATATAAAATAAAAAATGATTTTAAAATAATTTATTTTGAAATGAAATAATAATTTATTTTATTTATGTGAGCTTTTCAATTGCCTTAATATAGTAATTCCTACAAAAATTTTGATCCAATTCATGTCCAACAGCTTTAGCTTTCAGAATTGACTAAAGAATCTAGAGTTGAAGAATTTCTCTACACACTTGAATTTAAACTAATTAATATCATTTGAACATTGTCAACCTCATTTTTAGATGAGGTTAATACCATTTCTAAAATTAGTAATTCGAACACCTGATCCTAGATTAGAAGCCTCTTAATTATCCGCTTAGAACTCTATACCTATTGACCCAATGCATCTTCCTTGCGTTTGATCTAATCTAATGGGTTTAGGTAGACTTAACCCAAATTCTGAACTTGAATAAAAAAAAAAAATCCAAATAAACCAAAATGATTTCAAATTAAAGAAAATGAATGAATCCAAAATCAAATCAAAATCAAATCTAGTCAACCTTTTGACAGACTCATGTAGGTCCCACCAAGTTAAAAGTCAACCCACCAAAAATTTGACAAAATAAAATTATTATAAATAATAAAAATGATAAAATAAATATGTTTAATTATGAATCTAAATAAATTTAAATTTTTTTAGGCCTTACATAGGTTGATTAGACCACTCAATGTAAATGGGCCTAAATGAGTCCTATTAGGTTCAAACCCAAATCAAATTAAAATCAACACAATTTGATTATTCATAATCATTTAGAAATGATCACTAAACATAATCTAAACAATCATTGGGTCTAATTTGATCAAATTGATCATTTGACTCAAATGAAACCAAGCTTAACCCATTAAACCCAATTTCGGTCAAATGGGTTCAAATTGAAATAAAATTAAAATCAAATAAAATTAATCTCTCCAAATTATCTCACACATGTGATTAGACATGATTAGAATTTAAACAAAATTTAATTAAGTCCAATGGGTCATTTGAACCTAATTGAAATCAACCTTAACCCATTTAAGCCTAAATGGGTAAAAATGAAATGAAATCTAAAACCAACTCAAATCCTAAAGGAATTAATTAAATCAAAACTTGGTAAATCATCAATTAAAAAATAATTGAATCTAAAATTAAAATAAATTAAATCAAAATAAAAAAGTTAAAATACTTTGAATCCAAATGCCATGAATTGGGTTCACCTCCAATCTAACTCAAATGGATTTGATTCACCTAAAACTCACATTGGTTTTATTTGGCCAACCAAGGGTTGTGGTGGGGATGCCTAAAGACATAAGTCAAAGGGAGATGAGTTAAAGTTTCAATAATTAAAGATTTTGTGATTCTTCCTCCATCATCCAAACTCCCTTGGATTTTACCCAAATCATTTGACCAGAAGATGATTCAAAGGTTGGAATAAAGTGGTTAGCCCATTAAAAAGGAGACTTGGCTTCTTCCATGAGGGAAAAAGAAAGAGAAGAGAGAAGCCATGGAGGTCTCTCTTAGCTAAGGAAGGAAAAGGAGGAAGTCCAAGAGGTTGGAATCAAGTGGATAGCCCATTAGCAAAGGAGACTTGGCTTCTTCCATGAGGAAAAAGAAAAGAAGAAGAGAGAAGCCATGAAGGTCTCTCTCAAAGGAAAGAAAGGGGATGAAATGACTTCCTCCTCTCAAACTCTCATAAGACCAAGAGGGACTAAACCAACCCACTAGCCAAGCCCCTCACCACATGGTAATTCACCCACCTAAAGCTCCATATGCACTCTCACCATGCATGGAAAGAGGAGAGAGGCCCTAACTTCTCCATATTCTCATCCTAAATCATTCACAAGGTGAAGAAAAGGAAATTTGAAGCATTCCCCGACCTCTCACTAGCAACAAGCCAGAATTCAACCAAAGTAGACAACCAATCTCTCAACCTCCATTGGGAAAATGAGAAGAGAGTATTTCACCTTAAATTGAACATCCCAACACATTCTAAAAAGATGATTTTAATTGAATCTTCAGACTCATCACCATCAATGAGTAGGAGAACGATCAAACCCGATGGGAAATAGTCTCTAGTTGGTCTCCAAGGCATTTTGGGAGTCAAGCCACCAAAATCACATCCACGCCTTTGTCTCATGGGTGAATGTGCTCAGCACAGAACTGGATCACCTTTGATGAGGTATGCCTCACAACTGACCCTTTTATCAAAATTCTTTGGTCCTTTGTAAGATCCCCAAGGAGATCAAACTATTTTAATTGATTGCAAATCGATCTTTGATGGATTTATAATCAAAATCATGTCAAATTTGTCCTGAGATCACCAGAAATCTATCGAATTTAACAGATGACTTCCATCTCTCAAGAGAATAGGAACCATCTTCGCATTCATTATTCTACTTAGAATAGATGGTTGAGATCTAGCCACACAATTTCATTAAATTACTATAGGAAACTATGGACAAAATCATACCATTGAGATCAATCCAGCCTGGTTGCCACTTTTTATGTGGTATCCATGTGGATCACACATGGCCCAATGTCGCCACATCAGCACCACCATTTAAAATAAGATTTTCAATTTTAAATTATTAAAAAAATTGGTAAAAAAATACCAAAACTTTAAAAAATCATAAAAATAAAATAGAAATCCAAAAAATGTAAATGAGGGCTCTATGGATTCATCTCAATGAGTAAAATCCATTAAACCCAAACTCCCCAATTAATTTAGTGTAATTTTGGATTAATTTGATTTTAAATAAAATTAATTAAACTCAAATTAATCATAAATCATTAATCCAATTGAAATGAAACTTTGAGGAACTGAAATTGAGGTTAAAATGCACTATAGGATAAATTTTCATTATTTATCTCAAAGTACATCAAAAGATATTAAATTTCAAACTCTAAACTTCAATTTTAATGAAATAAATTAATATTAAATGAAATAAATCATCAAAATTGATCAAATGACTTTGAATCAACATAACAAACCCTAATGAAATGAACACATCATTGAAACTCACATAACTTAATAAATCACAAAAATTTGGTAATTAATTGAGTTAATCAATTCAATTAATTATCTAGAACTTGGAAAATCATAATGAATCACGTTTCTCAAAATTTTGAATAAACCCTCTATGAATGCATATTCTAAAGAGGAATTTAGGAAAAATAAAACCCTTACATAATGCTTCTTAAATTAAGCTTAATTTGAGTTTTAACAAAATATTTAAAATGTTAATTACACCCCAATCATACATCTAATTGAAATGAAATTTTATGAAAATAGAATTAGCAAGGAACCCCACGTGCTTTAAAAATTTCAATTCCAATTGATTTATCAATTGGAAATTATTGAATTTCCAAGTCTCTAAGTCAATATAAATTAAATAATAAATTAAAAAAATTCATTAGATCATAAAATTCATAAAAGTAACTTGAAGCACCTTCATCAACTCCATAACACTTAAAAAATAATTCTCCAACATTTTAAATCAAAGAATTTAATCACTTACATACTTAAGGTTTAAAGAAAATAATAATGAATATTAAGTTTAATTAAACCTTAAGGCTAATAAATTTATAATCAAACATTTAATGAAATCTTAATCCACTACTAATGCAATTTAAGATTGGATTAAAACACTAACCTAAATGTGTTAAGTTAATATAATTCAAACTAAATAAACATGAATTCAATAAACATTAACATATTTCAAACTAAGCATTAAGGAAACAAATGTTAAATCAAGCTTAAGAAAACAAATATTAAACCCATCCAATCTAAAACAAATCAAATTAAAAATAAGTTAAATAAAAAAGATTTAATCAAATCAAAGAAATGAAATGAAGAATAAAATCTCAAAGACAAAATTGAAATAATAATCCAAATTAAACTCAAACCCAAATCATCTAAATGAATCTAAAAGGTACTAATTAAGATACTTAAAAATCTTAGTTAGGCCTTTAGGATAAATCTTCATCTTAAGATGAAGGTTTCATTCTATTAAGAAGATGTTGAATAGAATGGGTTTTAATCTTCATTCTTGAAAACCTAAACTTCACTTTAACAAATAAATAAATAAATAAATAAATTTGAAAATAAAAATAAAATTATAAATCATTAAAACATTTGAACTGAAACCATCCAAAGGTAAAAATAGACAAACTTTAAAACCCAAATTAAAACTTGAAATAAAAAGGCCTAGCAAAGTCTTACCACACAAGCCTATTTTCTTGACACACTAGATCATTAAGTCATGAACCCTAGACTTAAGTTTGATTTGTGATATCTATGATACTCTATGTTATAATGTGATGTGATGTACTATTTTACATCTCTAGGATTGTTTGCCCGTATTTGGATGGTAGGACATTCTCTTTAGAACTAAAGTTGTCTTCTATAGGGGCTATGCTATAAAGGATTATTATCATAAATAAATTATAAATGCTATTTTTGGTATGCTTATGTCCTTAAGCATAGCCTAATAGGAAGCGGCAAGCAACTAATGCTATGCATGTATGTTTGAAAAATATAAATGTGTGTATTTGTATTTTTTTACATCTATGGTTTAGGATTTATTTTGAATTTGAATTAAAACTTTGAGCTTACAATTAGGTTAAGATTCATGGTGTTTAAGATTAAGAGTGACCCTGCATATAGGTACAAATGTCCCAAGCTGAAGCCCAATGTAGGTCCTTGAAGAAGGAGATGATCCTAGAAAGAAGACATATAGATCTAAACTTATAGTTCTAGGCCAGGCTACATTATGGTGGTGCTCGGCTGCCCTTTTTCTCATTCTTTTAGGGTGTACAGTGATTCTCGGTCACATTATCCTTTCTTTAATTTAAAATTGGCTTTTTTTTTTTTTTGTGCTGTGTTTCCTGTGATGAATGCCTAGATGATTAGGATTTCAAGAAAACTAAATTTTTATTTAACTTAAATTTAATCAACTTAAGCACAAAAATAAAAAACTTAAAACTTCATATAAATTAAAGCCCTTAAAATAACCTAAAATTAACTAGAAATAATTAGCATTTGAAAACCATGCTGTCATATTACTCTCAACTCTTGAATTTGGCACTTCACCCATTGCATATAAAGGTATCTAACCTTTGAGGATGCCACCTTCTTGTGGAAGTCTACCTTCTTTTAATGATTTGGCCCATGATCACTTCTAATTTCATAGTATTTAGGCATAAAAATGCATACCCAGGATCTTAAATGGTTCATGAGTAAATCATATAAAATTTAGAAAATGTGCATTAGTTAGGTGCATTTCATACCCTACATGATACTGGGATTATGGAGTGAGTCTAAATTCTTAGATTCTTTCCTAAAATGCAATAGCCCAACCATCTTACATACATGAGACTTGGCATCATAAATTTAAAATGTGCTTAGGTGGTGTGTTGACCATTCTAGGGGGTTATAAGTGAGTCGTGCATATTCCCTCAAGTGAGAGGAATGGTTGATAATTCTCAAATCAAACTAGGTAGAGCATCTGACTTATGTTAGAAATGCTTATAGACTTAGGATTTGAAGCATCTTTTTTGGAGTAAGTCTTTAACTTTAGGCATTTCTGCAGTCTTGTACTATAGAATCTAAGCCCTAGATTTTAAAAAAATGTCAACTTAAAATTAAATCTCAAAATTTAAAGCAATGATAGGATGGTTGAAATGCATTCTAGGCATCCCAATATCAATAAGAATTTCCTACATAATCCTGATTTCCAAAAATAAGTCATTCCACTTTGGATCATTCCCAAATAAAATTTTAAATATCATTTTGTTTGAAAACTAGCTTAGAAATCTATTAAAATAATAACTTATTTCTTTAATCGAGAGTATTCTTAGGACTAGACTCTTCATCCCTAAGATGTAATTAACTATAAGGCTTGCCTTTATGGGGAACCATGAACCTAGTTTAAAATAAACCTTGCTCTACTTTCCATGTAGTTTAGGGGAAAACTCTCTGATAAATGAAAACCCATTAGATTTATGAGTCTTTTATTAAATGATCAATTCTATTATAGATAACATGTTTATCTTCCATAATATGTTTACTTTAATGATGCATTTGATCATCCAAATAAGAAATTCCTACAAACCTATATGGTGTCATAAATTTTCTCCATAAACATATATTTGTTATCATCAAAATCAATCTCATATGAGATGGGGATCATGAAGTCAATACTTTTAAGTCAAATATCTTAAGTCAAATCCAAACATATAGTTTAATTAATAAAAGAGAAAACTCCATTAAGGTGATTAAAATCATAAAAATCATCTCTTAGAATCAACCTAAGGTTAAGGATTAAGGTATCTTATCCCTTATTAATACCAAATAAAAATGAAACTCGGTAAAATTAATAGTGTAAGATATAAATGCATTTTAAATTATTAATCACATAAAATGTATACTTCCATAATAGGAGCTCAAACATTCATTACTAGATAATTCTAAGCATTAAAGCCTACTCAAGACATACCGTACTAAACCTAGCACACAAGGTAGAATGCTAAGTCACCAATCCTAGTCTTTGGTTAGGTTGGTGTTTGTCATGATGATGTTGTGTTGGGTTTTTGTGATATAATATTTTTGACTCGATGTTAAGATTAATTGTACAGATGGGTGACCCAAGGCAGTGTGCTAAGTGTAAGTGTATGAAATATAATTATTTAGTGTGGATGTATGTTAATTTAACCTCTATTTTGCAGGTGTAATTAAGATTTTATTTCATATATAAATATAATTTTTGCAATAGGATTAGGATAAAAGCTATGAGATTAAGGATAAGTAGTGGCTAGAAGGCTTAGACTTGGGAGGTTGTGTGATGGTGAGTGCTCAAATCTAAGAAGAGAAAGATGAAGATAAAGAATTGAAAACCCCATATTTTTATTTTTTTTATTGTAAATTAATTGTAATGAGTTATATAAAGGTAGCTTGGCTACCAAATTTATTTATTTTTGGGTGTATGGTGATACCCAATGACACCTTTTTTTATTCTTAATCAAATAATATTTATTTATTTTTTTTACTTTAATTATGTAATAGAAATAATTGAAATGGCATAATTATCATCTTCTTAAAATTTGATTTTTTTGACGGTGTATGGATAATAGGCTCTTTAAGAAAATTAAATTTTCTTCTTCAATTAATTATTTTAATTAAATTATAATGAAATCATAACCCATTTGAAAGCCTAGGATTTTAATGAAGAGAAATAAAATATTTAATAACCCCTTAGCTATGGTTGTATGTTCTAAACATGCATGCATCTTCTTTTTCCTTGTAAATAGGGGTCTCAACTCTTACATGATAAGGGACAAGACTTGATATGAGAGTAGTCCTTGTAGTGGAGAACACCCTCCTCACTGATTTAGCCATAATTGTATTTCATCATACATTTAAGCATAAATCCTCCCAAGCATTAGTCCATAATATTGAGTTAAAAATGAAATAAAACTTGTAAATTTTATTGCATTAGTTTAAATCATGATTTTCATATTAGTCTCTTAGAGAGTTTATGACTCAAATTCTTCTTAAAAGAAAAATAGCCAAGTCATCTTTTTACATAAGACTTTCCACATGGTTTTAAATCGTAGGAGGTTAACTCACCACGCGTAAGTCCATAAGAGTCGGATTGGTTAACTCTCTAGTGGAAGTGAACTAATACATCCCATCTTTCTCAAGTAGATTTAGGTTGAGCTTTTTTTCTTGTGCTAGAGCACTTTAGATGTAGGTTCAAAGGCTTTATGTTTCTTCTTTCTATGAGCATAAGTCCTCACCTTTAGGCATTTTCATAATCTTAGGTTATTGGAATCTAAGTCTTAAGATTCTAATGAAATATTAGTTCAAATAAATATAATTTTCATATCCAAAAATATAAAGCCTCACTATAAGATATATCAAAGCACTTACTAGGCTTCCTAGCATTATGAGTGCTTCATACTTATCCCCTTCATAATCTATAAAGAAGTCTCTCCATTTGAAATATCTTACTTGATTCTTAATAATTAATAATCCATTGACATCAATCTTTGTAATCTTTAAAGATATTAGTTGACTACTTTAATCAAAAGTATTCTTAAAATTTTTTATTTTCTAGGATGTAATTAACTATGGGGGTTTGCCTCCATAAGGAACTAAAGAACCTGACACAAATAAACTCTACTTTACTTCATCCATGTAAAGTAGAAGAAAGATATTTGGTATATAGATGCACCTACCTTAAGAGTCCTTATTAGATTATTTAGTCCATTGTAGGGTGGCATTTCTATCTTTTGAGATAGCATATCATTCCTTAGATTATTCAATCATTTCAATAAGTACTAAGATCTGTGGTGTCATGACTCAAAATAAAAAGACCATAACTATGTTTTACATAAAATTAATTTAATTTCTCTAATTAATCCTCTTAGATAATTGATGACTAAGCCCACATTATTTGAAATATTGGCTTATTAGGCAAATGATTTTATCAAAAATTTCCATTGCTTATGTCCCTTAAAAATTAGTAAAGATCATATATTAGTTGACTTTCTAGTTGTGCATCTTATACTTGCAAACTCCTCATTAAATGATGAACTACCTAATAAATAAATCCTACACATGAAAGAAAATGAATGAGAATTATACTTTGATAGGGCATCATCTCTTGTCATGAATCTTGATCAAAAATCTTGTATAAACGCTAACATTAGCTTAATATTCATATATTTTGATGGAGGGATTTTGAGGTATTCATATGCCTTTACAGAGCCCAAACTAAAAATGAAATAGAATATACTACTCTTATTATTGGCCTAGAATTGACTTTATGGATGTGCATTAAGAAAATCAAGATCTATAGAGATTCTTAATTAGTTATCAGGCAAGTAACCAATATTTATGAAATCCTAAAAGATGACTTACATGTTCACTATCAAAAGGTCATGCTACTCCTCAAGGCTAGATGCAACCTAATTAGAATTCCTCATCTCAAAATAGTTAAGCAAAGGAAAAATTATCTCAACCAAATAAAGATATTATTCAACCAACAACTTGTCTTATCTTTAACATTCTTAATGAAGTTTCAACACCACACACATCATGTTTTAGTCTTAAGCACTTATGCATTACCATATAGTGATTAGTAAACAATAGATTATCTCAAAAAGGATTTCTTCTAAATGACCATTAAATATCTACACAAATTTAGTGGAGAGCATTATGCTTCACACATGTCTTAATATCTTATTTCGATGATCATTTAATCAAATGGAGCTCTGTTATTTAAAAAAAGAATAATATAAAAAAAGGTTATAATTGAGGTTGATTAGGGGATATGTGGATCTAATCAATTTGGTTTAAAAATACAAATAAAAGTAAAGAGACTAAACTAATATTATCTTATTAAAAGTTAAGATTGTATTCTTTGGAAGATCATCATGTCAAATTTATGATCAATACGTATACGCTTCCAAATATCCCACATCTAACTATCATCACTTTTCCTCTCAAATGTTGAGGGATAAATATAATTTGGCTAGCAAAACCTCCTTCATTTAGAGGTTAATAATAACTGATTATTTTTTTAAGTGGGCTAAAGCCATACCCTTAAAATAAGTTATAACTAACAACATGTTATAGTTCATTTGAGACCATATCATTTCTTAATTTGGCATACCACAATAAATTATTTTTTATACTGAGGTAGCCTTAAATTTACTAAGTTAAATCAATTTTCTAATCTACATAATATTGATTGGTAATATCAACTATTTATTACCCAAGCACCAATGGCTTATAAATCTTTCAACAAAATTTTGATAAAATTATTAAAGAAAATACTATCTTCCAATAAGCAAGAATGGCTTGATAAGCTACCGTGATGTTTTTTGGGTTTAGGACTATATATTTGACTCTTACCCAAATGATTCCTTATGTATTGATTTGGGGCAAAAGTAGTCTTGCCCCAGAAGTAGAGTTGCCAACATTATTATTTCCTATCAAATTTGAAAAACATCAAAATATCAAACTTAGAGAAGTTGAGAAATCTTTATGAACTTTTTTGTAAGCCCAACAAAATTTAGAACCATATCAACTAACATATATGCACATGACAAACTACTCTATCTGAAGACATTCATTATTGGGATCTTGTCTTAATCTTCGAAAGACATATTACTTTATGCAAAAAAATTGATTAAAAAGTTTAAGCCTATGTGGCAAGGCCCTTTTGTTGTAAAAGAATTGTATGAAGGAAGGGCATATCTTTTTACAAATAAATATTGTAATTGTTGACCTCATTTATGGATGAGGTTAACATCATTATTAACCCTAGTAATTAAGACACTTAACTAGAGTAAACCATTTTGGGATTTAACTAAACTAATAAGATTACGTGAATCCAAACTAAACTCATAATTGAAATCTAAAATCTAATCAAGCTTAGATCAAAGTAATTGGGGGTGGTTAACCCAATTAACCTACCTTAGCTCAAAATTACTTAAACCCAAAGAAATTCAAATAAAATCAAAACAAATTGAAATCAAATCAAATAAAATAATAAAGTCATGCATGAATATAAATGGGTCTAAAAATAAATCTAAATGAGGTTCAAGTAGGTCGGTCATGTCATTTAATCTAAGGTTGATGATGTGGGCCCCACTAAGTCAAAGTTCAATTCACAAAAAATTAACCAAATTAAATCATTCTAATAACTCAAATTCACCCTATGTGACTAATTAAACATGATTAGAGTTGAACATGTCTTAATTAAGTTAAATTGATCATTTGACTCAATTAAACTTAATTTAACCCATTTAAATCAAAAAGGGTTAAAAATCAAAATCAAGCCCAAATACCCTAAAATTCATCAAATAGTAATACCATAAATAATCAAACAAATATAATTAAAGACTAAATCTTGATCAAGTCCATTAGAATGAATAAATTAAGCTAAGACAAAATGAAAAGATACCTAAGTGAACTAACTCAAGGCATTTATACCTAAACATAATGTAAATAAGTTTACTTAACTCATGAATCAATGTAGGCTTGATTTGGATAACAAATCATTAATTCAAAAGGATGAATAATAAGAATTGATCACACTTAAGACAATCTAAGTCAAGTTAAACCTAAATAAATCAAATTTAAGCATTTGAGCTTAAACCCAAACTAATCCCATTAGAATTCATGCAGACTCATTCTAGGGTGAATTTAAAGTGATTAATAGTCTATATTAAAAGGTATAAAGAGGTCTCAAGTCAGTCCAAAAGAAAATAAATATGCCATGGAGCTAAAGAAGCCAAACCAAGCCTAATCCCCAACCCCCACCCCAAATCCCTCCAAAATGCCTTCCATGTGTGCAATCTAAACTACTATGGGGATTCAAATGAATGTTTTAACTTGCTCATAGCCTTTAGACTAATGATTAGAGTAGGACTCTATGGCTGGTGACCTCCAAGAAAAGCCTATAAGGAGACATTTTTGCCAAGCTTAAAAACACAAGGGAACATCAAATTTCTCTCTTCCTTGGATTCCATCACCTTCTCCAAGTGAAATCAAACACACCTTTCCCTTCCTCCCAAATCATTCCCAAATCACCAAATTCCAATGAGTTGTGGTGGATGTCTCCATCATGATTTAGAGGGAGGCAAAGCTTGATTCTTTTCCAAAGCTTCACCTTCCTTGAGCAATTTCAAAGTTCAAACCACCACTGAGACCCCATGTCGGTGAGGTATGGTCAAAATTGACCTCTTATAAATTTTGCATTGATCATTTGTGAAATGAATTTTGCCTTAAGATCAATCAAACTGTATAGATTCATTTCAAATCATGCTTGATCATTTTGTAATCTTGTGATTTCATTATGTAGATTACCAATGATTTAGCCCTGAAAAGTGGATGCCGATCATCGCCTTAGTTGAAGAAGAAAAAATCGTGACTGTATGTTCCTTCTGTTTGGAACGAATGACCATAATTTAGCCGGACTGATTGAATAATCTCCTTAAGGAAATTATGGGATGATCCAGAGTAGTTCGATCTTTCATTGAATGGCCTGAATCAAATCACATCCCCACTACCATAATAATGCAGGATCCACATGATTCCCGCATGGCCAAATCACACTTCGTCGCATGTAAAGTGGCATTGCGTCTATACCACATGGTGCTAACTATTTTAAAGAGAATATTTGGGTTTTTTTGGATTTACAAAATATAGAAAAACATGAGAAACTTCAAAAAATTCATAAAACATAAAGTACTTTACAAAAAAAAATGCAAATAAGGACTCTATGGATTCATCTAAGTGAGAGGAATCTATTAAACCCAAAATCCCAAAATTTTATTAGGAATTTTAAAGTTAATTTGAGTTTAATTTAAAATAAACAAACTTAAATTAAACCCAAATTATTAATCTAATTATTTTGAAACTTCAAGGGATTGAAATTTTGGTTGAAATACACCTTATATAAAAATTTGAGAATTTATTGAGAATTAAAATAGAAGATATAAAATTTTCAAGTCATAAGCCCTAATTTAGTGAAATTAATTAATATTAATTCAATAAGATTATGGAAAAGTATAAACACAATTCAATGATCATAATGAATAATGAGTCTAAAATTATCATTAGAATTCTCGTAAACTTAATAAACTTTAAAAATGATTTAATTAGGCAAATGAATGAATTAATTAATTCAATTGATTGATCCAATCTTCAAAAAATTATACTAAATCAACAAAAACTCTATGGATTCATCTTCTAGAGAGGAATTAAGAAAAATTAAAACCTTTAATTAATTTTTGATAATTTAGGCATAATTTAAAATTTATTAAAATAATTAAAACTTTTATTAGTCCTAAAATATATATCTGATTAAGATGAAACTTTAGAGATATTAAATAAGCAAAGAACCCCACTTTCCATAAAAATATCAAAGTCAAATGGCCTCTAGATCAATAGTTAAAAATTTTAGATTCTAGGTCAATTTAGATCAAATAATAAATAAAAAATATATAAATTATGAAAATTAGTTAAATCAATTTAAAACATCTTAAACAACATCAGAGGACTCTAGGAAAATTTTATAGTCCTCTAAAGTTAAAAAATAATCTCATTGATTCTTCACTTAGAGTTTATGGAATTAATTAAAAGCAAGAAATTAATCAAATCCTAAAATATTAAATTATCAAATTAAGAATAAAATAAACATTTAATTGAAAATTAAAACCAATTAATCCCTAAATTTCATATAAATATGGAATTAATTAACATTGAAACTACTTTAACCTTACTTAATATCAAATGGAAGACATCAATGATAAATAAATATGAATGATTAAATTAAATCATTTAATTTAAATAACTTAGAAATAATAAAAAATGGCCTAGATTAGGTTTGGCACTAAATAGTTCATTCCTTTAGATATCTTATGCTATAATCAATAGTTTAATATTAATAAGCAAGATTTATCTTGAGAAATTTTATCAAACAAATGAATTAAATAGGCAATTACATTCATGTAAATCTAAATGAAACAAATCACTTGAATAATGAAATCAATGCCTTTAAAGTAAGCTTAAATTAAACATTAATTTTAATAGCTTAGATCATTCAAATTTAATAAACATTAACATTAATGAAATAAGTGAATAACACTAATGAAATCAAAATCTAATGAACTAAACCAAAACATGCGAAATTAGTTACCATTATACTCTAAATCTTAATCAAATTAAAGAAATATAAACTTAAATTATGAAACTATATATAATAATGTTTATCTTAAACAACCAACATAAAATCTAAATAAACAATAATCAATCAGCCAAATGATTAAACTTTTAATTGGCTATTTTAAATTCTAATTAAAAGTTACAAATTGGTTAACTCAGGAAACATTAATAAAATTAAATAAAATTTAAATAAAAGAAGAATAAAATCTTTAAATTCCAACATTTAAAAATAATTAAACAACATATACTTCAAACTCAAAGAAGAAATTAAACCTTAATCAAATTAAATCTAACTCAAATAATTCATTCAATTAAATTAAAAAATGACTTATTACGATGCTTAGGTTCTTAGTTTGCTTGCTAGAATGGATCTTTATCTTGGGAAGAAAATTTTATTATATTAAGATTAAAATGTTAAATGAAATGAGTTCTGCTCAAAGCATAATTTATTCTATTCTTCATTCTTTAAAAACTTAAACACAGCTTCAACAAATATATAACCATCAAGTTGGAATAAAATCTAAAAGTAATTAAATTCTTTAAATTGATACTTCCCAATAGAAAATTAAACAAATCCTAAAAATAGAACAAAGAAAACTAATTTATATAATGCATTAAAAATAAAACATTTCATAATAAGCTATTATATGGTATATACTCTGTTTGAGATCATGGAGCTACTAGTCCAAAGAAGGTGTTGATACCTCAAATCTCTAGTTTAACAATGACACATACCTATGAAAGAAAAATTATGAAAAATACAAGATTAAATTTTAAACCAATCAAATTCAAACAAAACTTAATGTAGCCATACCCACAAGCCCCTCTCTCACTAGATTACTAGGTCACTGATCTTAGATTTAAGTTAGGTTGATGATCTATGATGTTCTATGATGTGAAATATTTTTCTTATTTTGTGGTAATATTTTAGACTGTATATCTAGAAATTGTATGCTTGTGTAGTGAAAAATTTCTATAAAGTCACCTTTCAAATCTGTTGGGAGAAAAGAAAGATAAGACTATAAGAATTCATCTTTTTGGGATGCCACGTAGATCCGTGGATGTGCTTTTTGAGGTGATCAGGTACGACATTAAGGAGAGGTGTACTATCTCTAAAGATAGAACTCACCACTCTACAATGGACCTAATCACCAAAATAAGGACTCCTAAGGATGTTGGGTCTTCAAAGTGTACTAGAGATTCTTCCCCTACTTTACATGGAAAAGTAAAGCATGGTTTATTTTAAATTCTGTTCGTTAAGTTCCCTACAAGGGCAAGCCCCCATAGTTAATTGCATCCTAATGAATGGGGATTCCTTAGAAAAAACTCTAGATTAAGGTAAATGATCATTATCTCTAAATATTTTAATATGAAAGGTTTATTAATTGATTGGTTTATTCTTGAAGATCAAATGGGATTGATCAAAGAGAGATTTATTATCAAAGATGAATGGAGATAAGTAGGAGATACTCACGATGCTAGGAAACCTAGTGAGCATCTCAAACTATCCTACGATTGGGCTTTATATTTTTGAAATTGATTTAATTTATTTGAGTTGGATTTTTCATTAGAATGTTAGGGCTTATAATTCCATAATACAAGGTTATGGAAATGCCTAAGAGGTGAGGATTTATGCTTAGGGCCCACAAAAAGGAAAAGCAACCTCAAAACCTAAATCTAGGGAGCTTTGGCAAGGGCCAAAAGCACAACCTAAATCTAAGGAAAAAAATGGATATTTGGTTTGCCTCCACAAGAGAAGACAAACCACCCGACAGCTTGGACTTACAATCACCGGGGGTGGCCGCCAACTAATTCCTCCTATGATTTTAAATTCATGTAAGTAAGTCATATGCTTAATGCAAGATAGTTAGGCTATTATTATTTAGAAAGAGACTAAGTCCTTAAACTCACTCCCTAAAGAGACTAGATCATGTAAAAGGCATGCTTCAAATGACCTAAATCTAATGCAATTCAAATTTCATTTTTATTTTCCTTTTAGACAATCATTTTGACTCAAGATAATAGGATTCATATACTGCATGAGAAATAAAGTTATTGGCCAAAATCGAGAAGGGAGGTGGTGTGTTTCCACCATGGCTCTCACAGTCAAGCCAAGTTTCTGGCAAGGTGGAAGCCTCCAATCAAGAGTGAAATAAGATGCATTTGTGCATGATGTTATAAAGAAATACTCATCCAGCTAAGGGGTTGCTAATTATTTTATCTTGATTTTAAACTTAAGCTTTAGGTGAGATTATGAGTTATTTATTTTTAATTTTGAATTATTAAGTTTGGTAAAAGATTTATTTTTTCCTAAGAGCCTAATCATCATCAGGCCATTCATAAAGCAAGGAAGAAACTAGGAAAAGGATGCCGCTTAAATGCACAAGCCAAATAAATCATCAATCAATTTATAAAGATAAGTGCAAAGAATAAGAGGTCGATTGTGGTCAGGCACCACCGCACAAATCCGAAAAAAAATTAGGTAGCTGAGCTCTACACTTATACAACCCGGATTACAAATGAATTACATACAATTAAGCAAGGAACTCATTGTTATGGGGGTCTTCAAGCTTCATTTCTTCATTCTTCTTTTCTTCATTCTTCTTTGGTTCTTTCTTTTGGATGGTTGGAAGGTGGATGCTCCAAGGCCTCACATGGTGCATAAGATAGGATCTTATGACCAATGCTCATCCTAATTCCCATAACAATCATTCTAAAATCCTAATTGCAAAATTTACATGAAAAGGAAAAGTAAATCTAGCATAAAATAAAGGTTAGCTAAACAAACCACCAAATCCCAAGCATGTATATTGGACTTATCACCCCATACATGGGTGACTAAGTCCACTATGGATTATGCTTAGGGGTATAAGCACCAAGCAAAAGCATAATATATTTTATTTATGATGATAGCCCCACAATCCCCTACAAAAAATAATGGTTAGACTAAGATTGCCCTACCATTCATTCTACGAGAATATACCCTAACATCCAGTCTAAAACTTATATCGTAAAATAAAACAAAGCATCAAACCATGCACTTCCCTAACCTAAAGCTAGAAGTGGTGACTTAGGCTAATGTGTGTGCTTTGAAAGTTTGTGTGGTACGCTTTGCTATGGCTTTAAGTTAGAGTTTTCTAAGTGTGAAAATATGTTCAACTTAGAGGAGGGTTTTATTTAAGTTGTTTAATGGTTTTGCATTGATTTTATTTCATGTTCTGATTAGGTTAAGATATGAATTAAGCAAGTTAATTAACCCTTACCTACACCACCTTAACATAGTTAACCAGGTACTTATGAGCCAATTAAATGACTTAAAATCTCACAAGAAATTTAAATTTTTAATAAACTTAGGAAGAAAAGGGGCCTAATGCAATTTGGCTCATGATTAATGGTTAATTAAGCTAAGGGGTTTAGCTTAAGTAATTTCAAAACACCCTTCACACATATGAATTGTGTTTTGATTTTCTTAATTGAATTTAGGCTATTAAACACCTAAGCATCTACCCAAAGTAGATTCATTAAGTTCTGAAAGTTTTTAAAAATTTTAAAAATTAATTAAGGGGATAATTAGTGAATTAGCCCGTAATTAATATAAGATTAAGGAGAGAAAAGGGGGTTTATGGAATAGCTTAGGGGAAATGCCCCAAAATTATTCCCTAAACCTCCTTTCTATTGGATTTGACTTGAATCAACTCTAATCATGGATTAAAACCACTAATCACACCTTAATTATCCTTAATTAGATTAAGGGAGTAATTAGGAAATACATATGTAATTCTCCAATTAAGCCTTTAATAAAACTTAAGAAAATTAGGGGAGGTAGAGGTCATCCCCTAAAACATACCCAAGAAGTTTGGGAATAATCAGAGGCTTAATTAAGAGATAATTAGCAAAATGAAATTTCTTAAAAATAAAATTAATTCAAAATACAAAAAAACAAAAATAATATGATTAATTATACATTGAAATTATTTTAAAATATTCTAGGTTGAATTATCTTTTCATAAGATTTAACCTCATATTTTTATAAATTTTATTGAGAGAGATATGAATTTTAGAAAATCAATAGATTAATTAGCATTAATTAAAATCCTTAACTAATCCTTCAGATCATAGCACGACATGTGGCGGCGGTGGTCAGTGTGCTTTACACACATCGCACGATGAGCATCCCACTTAAACATCCCATCAAGTGGCGATGTGACAGTGGGATGCGCTTTGATCTGTACTATCCGATCAAAGATCGGATGGCCAAGGATCTCTTCGTGATTTTAAAAGGGATAAAAGAATTTTTAAACATGGGAATAATCTCGATCATCCATCCAAAATGCGTGGATGGATGGCCAAGATCTTTTAAGTTCTTCCCCAAGCTCAATAGAGACCATCCATGATCTAAGGGAAGATCCGAGCTCAATTGAGCTTGGATTAAAATAAAAATTTACACACACCATCTAAAGCCAATAAGGAACATATCTAATAGTGGAATTTGCATGACTTGAAAATTCCTTTCAAAAGACCAACACCTCCTATGCTAGGTGGTCAAAAAATTTACCTCCCAAGGTGATGTGACTCGAGATCGATGTAGCTTTTCAGTGGAGATGAAGCCTTGTTGAAATTCCTAAGCCTTGGGGTTGAGTGGTTTGCTCTATGGACCAACACCACTTGATGTCACTTGCAACTTTGATCCAATTGCTTCTCTCCTTACTATGGGAACTCAAGTGGATGCTTGAGTGTGCTCAATTGATCCTTAGAGGAAGTGTGCAAGAGGAATTGGAGTGGTTTTTAGTGTGGAGAAAGTTGGAAGTTCAAATGAGCTCCCTATTTTCTAATGGAGAAAATTGAGAAATCTCAAATTCAAATCCCTCTTAGAATGCTTAGGAAGGCTCTCTAATCTTTCCTAACACTCTCTAGGGCTTGATAGAATTGGGGAATGATAGTTTTGAATTGAATTAGGTGGAGTATATCTCCCCCTATGAAAATTGGATGGCTGACACCTCCCTTGCTATTTTGATTCAATTGACCACATTGGAGAGTTTTTTTAGGCTATTTTAAGTTGGCACATGGTTGGTTGGATGTCTTGAGTGGATTGTCAACCTTCCATGTGCATTCAAATGGGTGGAGGGATTTGGAATGAGCTAATTTGACCCATGGGGTCGGGTTTAGCCTTGGGTCCATTTGGGCTGACCAAACCCATTGGGTTGGGAGCACCACTCTTCATTAGGTCCCCTTGAGCTATTAGGAAGGCATCAAGTGGATATGAAGAGGGCATGACCAAATTGCCCATAGATTAGGCCAAAATTTGTTCTATGGCTTAGGGGTAGAATAGTCATTTTGTTAATTTATCAATTTGGATAAGTTGGGTATGTGGAGAAACTAGGGTTGGCCAAGTTTCATGAGATTTGGAATTCATTTGATAAGGTTTGCCTCATGTTGACCATTTAGGTCAAAATGGGTCAACTTGGGTCAAGTTGACCAATTGGTCAAATTAGGTCAAACCAAGGGTTGTGTCAAGTTCATATGACCATTTGAAATGTTTTGGTGGTTTTGTTTGGTTCAATTTGGTTTAGTTTTGAATTTGGCTCATATGACATCATTTAGGTCAAATGGGTCAAGTTGACTTATTTGACCCATTTGACCTATTTGAGGTAGGTCAAGGGTAGGTCTAGGTTTGGTTAGTCATATGGAGTGGATTGATATCTTTATTTCCAATCAATTTTTGATAAGTTCAAATTTGGCTCAACATGACCCCTTTAGGTCAAGTTGGGTCTAATGTCAATTAGGCTAGGTTAGGTCTAGTTGGCCAATTGAGGCTTTGGTCAAGTTGAACAAGTGATTTGGAATGAACCTGACCCATTGGTTTGAGTCAATTTGGGTTAGATCAAGTTTTGATATATTTTGACCCTTTAGGTCAAGTTGGGTCAACTTGGGTCAAGTGGCCAATTGGGCTAGGTTAGGCTCAAATGTTGACTTGGTCAAGTTCAAACATAGGTCATGAATGAACTTAGATCAATGATTTCAATCAATTTGGCCTATAGTGGATTTTGGCTATGTTAGGTTTCATTTTTGGTTAAGCGTTGACTTGGTCAACCCTTTGGTTTGACTTGGTTTGGCCCAATTTGGTTGGTTGATCATCCCATGATGATTGTTGATCAAGATGTGAGGCAAAGATGAGTTTGGTTCAATCCAATTTGGTTAGGATTAGAATTTGGCTCATAAGGGTACTTTAGGTCACTTTGGGTCAAGTGAGCCTAAGTGGGTCAAATGGTTTGGTCAAAGCTTGATTTGAAGTTGATTGAACTTGTATATGGACTTATGATTGAAATATAAATCCATTTGCAAGTGGTTTGAAGTCAAATGGGTTTTGATTCATTTGACAATTTCATATTCAAAGGAAGAATATGAAAGGATTTGGGGTTTGATTTTTGAATTGGATTTTGATTTGGTGATTGAAGTTTATGTTTATATATGGGTTCATGATTGTAGGGTTGATTGAATCATGAATGAAAATCAAGAGTTTGGCTTGATTTGAAGTTGATTTGGCTAAGTTCAAGGTTTTGACTTGAAAGGCTTAGATTGGATTTTGAGTGGATTTGAGTTTGATTTTTGGAATTGGTTTTGATTGTTTGAATTTATATTTCATTTATATATGTGAATATAAATGAGAATATAAATTGATCATGAGAAAATTTCAAGGATTTGAAGTGGTTTAATCATGGTTTGGGCTAAGTCCATTAAAGAGAATTTAAAGGACTTAAGGAAAATTTGGAGTTTGAAGTTTGAATTTTTGATATAGTTTGATTGATTTGAATTTATATTTCATTTATATATGTGAATATAAATGAGAATATAAATGGATCATGAGAAAATTCCAAGGTTTTGAAATGATTTGATCATGATTTAGGCTAAGTCCATTAAAAGGAATTTAAAGGACTTAGGAAAGATTTTAGATTTGGAATTTGATTTGATTGATTTGATTTGATTGATTTGTATTTATATTTCATTTATATATGAGAATATAAATAAGAATATAAATGAGTTATGAGAAAATCTCAAGGATTTGAAATTTTAGATCATGATTTAGGCTAAGTTCTTAAGAAGAGATTAAGGACTTAGGAAAATTTTAGATTTGAAATTTGATTGAGTTTAATTTGATTGGTTTGAATTTATATTTCATTTATATAGAATATAAATAAGAATATAAATATTATGAGAAAATTTCAAGATTTGATTTGGTTTGATCATGATTTTGGACAAGTCCTTTAAGAAAATTTAAACTTAGAAAATTTCAGATTTATTTTGAGTTTAATTTGATTGGGAATTTATATTTCATTTATATATGGATTTGAGATTTTATGAGATTTTAAATAATTGATTTGGTTTGATCATGAGATTTTATTTATGATTTGATGAATTTCATTTGGAGAATGGATTTCAATCAAATAAGATTGATCATATGTTGATTTGATTTTGAAAATCAAATAAGATTGAATTTGAGAAAATCAATTACGATTGATTTAGAGTTTGACTTGAAGGAAGGAAGGTGAGGAGTGGTTCAAGCTAAGGGTAGGAAAATTTCCTAACACCCTTAAGCCATGACCTATTCCTATGGTTAACCCTTCTAAGTCTTCTAGGGCTAGGTTGATGTCCACCTAATCACCTGATGTGTCTTAAGACTAAGAAACTCTCAAAGTCTAAGAGGAATCCTATGTCTAAGAGGGAGGTGTTGAGAGCTCATCCTAAAAAAAGAGGTCAACAGCTTGTTAATTTGACTATTAGGGCATTCTTTTAGGCTAACACTATTTTCTACAAGGGATTGTGCTTAAATGGACCATTGAAATAAAAATAAATAAATGCTATTTGCTTGTAAGTGAAGCTTAAGTCTTTAAGCATAGCTCAATAGGATAGGTTGGCTTGGTATACATTAGTGCTAAGCTTGTATGTTTGGGATATAAATTAGTGTGTTGTATGTATTTCTGGCTATTTTGTAGGGATTAATAATTTATTTTGAAATTTTAAAATGTAAATTGAGCATAGAATTTGGTTATGATCTACGGGGTCTAGGAATAGTAGGAGCTGACTTTACCAGCTGGTGGTCCACTATGAAGCTTGTGGAAGTTCCTAAAGAAGGTGACAATCTTAGATGAAAACCCTAATAGATCAAAAATTTTAGTTGTAAGCTGAGTAGTATAAGGGTAGATCTCAGCTGTCCATTTTTCTTTTTCTTCTAGAGTGTACAATGGCACCGACCTATTTTATTAATTTAATTTGGTTTGAATTATTTTAGGTTGTGTAATAGAAATGCATTTTTTTTCTAAGTTTCTTTCTGTGATGTGTTCTATGATAAAAAGCATAGAAATGTTAGACTTTTAGAAAAATTAAATTTTCTATCCCACTAAATTAAAGTAACTTAAATATAAAATACAAATTTATATCCTCACTTTAATTAAAGCCTTATGTATAACTTAAAAATAACTATAAACAATTAGCTATTAAACCATATAAGCAAATTATTCATTTCTCTTGAATGTGGCCCTTCACCCATTACATATAAGTGGGCATCTAACTTTTGAGGATGATCACCCTAGATGGGAAAGTGTGCATTCTTGTTTTGATTTGGCTCATGATTGCTTTCTAACTACATCTCATTGTTGGCATGAATTGACTACATAAAGATGAAATTTGTTGCATTAGTTAGGTACGTAATATGCCAAAGATCATCTTATGGTTAGGTAATGAGTTTAAATTCCTAGATTCCTCTCTAAATCCAATAGCCCAACCATATTGCATATATAACACTACAATCATAGTTTTAAAATCACTTAGGTGCAGTTAGCTGGCAACACTTCTAAGCAGGTAATATGTCTAGAAGAGTTAGGGATAGGTTCATTTATCTCTAGTAGGAAAAGAACCAATAATTCCCATAATTTACATTAGGTCTAGCTTTTGACTTATGTTAGAAGCATTTTAGACTTAGGATCTGAAGCATCATGTTTGAATAAGTCTTCAATCATTAGATGTTTCTACAGTCTTGTGTTATCAAAATCTAAATCATAGATTTCTAATAAAATGCAAATTCAAAATTTTATTAAATTTAATCTTAAGAATATAAAGCTCAATGATAAGATAGTTGAAGTGCCTACCAGGGCATCCCGATCTATCTATGCTTTTTCTACTTAATCTCTATTGGCCTCAGAAAAGAACTCTTCCTCTTTGAAGCATTCCCTATTGAATTTCAAAATTAAACATTCACATTCTTTTAAGAAAAAATTTGAAATCCATTGAAATAAAAGTTAATTTCTTTAATCAAGAGTGTTCTTAGAAAGAGATCCCTTCTTCATAAAAGGTAATTAACTATAGGGGCTTGACCTTATAGGAAAATATGAACCCGACCTAAAATAAATCTTGTTCTACTCTCTATGTAGTTCAAGGAAAAAACATTTGGAATATTAAAGACCCATTAGCATTAGGAGTCCTTATCAACAAATCAAATCCATTTTAGGATAACTTTTTTTTTCATGGAAAGGGAAACTTTATTCACTTTACAGTACAAGTAATCCAAAAAATAAAAGAGTAACTAAGTGTTACTAGTTGATAGTTCTAATGTAAGGTAAGTTGATGTTTTCAATGTCCACAAGAAATTTCAGTTGTGATATATGTATTTTGAAATGCATAAGGATTGTGTGGAGGTTGACCTCTTGGCCAGCATATCAGCAAAATGGTTTCCCTTCTGATGAATATGTGAAATGTATAGGTTAAGCATTTTCAACATCTCCTTTAGTATTTTGATCTCATTAGTTAAGAACAAAGGTGTGTTGTGACCATTGCTCTCTTGAAAATGTAGATAAGTGGTTTAGAATCAGTTTCCAACTAATAATGTGCCAATGGATGGATGGAGGCCATTTAGATAGCATGGCTATAGTCCGTCACCTCAGCATGAAGAGGGGAATGACCAATAAGTGGCATAAAAAAATGGAGAAGATGTTCACCTTTGTGTTCTTGAAAATTCCCCAACAATACACAATCTTATAATCATAGCTTCCATCAATATTAATCTTGATCCTTCTATGAGTTAGTTTTTGCCAAATCACTAGTTCCTAGATTTTCTTGTTTCTCTTTTCATGTTCTCTTGGTTTGCTAAGGCTCTGCATTCCCCGAATGAATTTCTAATTCTTTATAGTTCCATAGCTAATTACCTTCTTTAGATTGGATTTAGTATTTATGATGATAAAATCTTCTATTATTATGATACTCTCATGTTTTTCCTCATTCCTAGCCAACCAGATAAATCATAGTAAAATTAATGATGTGACTAAAGAGATGTTAACGTGCCATGTTTCCTTAGTCTTCCAATTCTGAAGTAACTCAAGTAGGGATTTTGTATTATAGGTCATGTCCAAATGAAGTAGATCAGTAAACTTGTTCCATACCTTTTGATGAAACTGCAATGGATAAAATAGCATGATATGCTTTCTTCCTCATTCCTATAGAGAAGGTAGATTGAAGGTAGCTTTAATCTATTGAGTTTGAGATATTATTCATAAAGATTAAGTTGTGAATTAGTCTCTAACAAAAGAATGAAATTGAGGGTTTAATAGTAGAATTCTAGATCTCGTTACCCCAAGGGAAAGTTTTCTCTCCATGCCACTAGCTATTATTGATCAATTTAGATATGGAAACTAGGTTGGTTTTACCTTTAATAACTAATTTATCCTTTTGGAAGCATCATTTGGTATAGTGTAGATTTCTTCACAAATTTGTAGTGGGAGATGTTCTTTTAACATTGATTCATTCCGTTTTAGACCTTTCCAAAAATTAACCACACTTTGAGAAGTATTTGGTCTTTCTACTAACAACCATTCGAAACGAACATCTTCCCCCATCTAGTGGTCTTTCTAGAATTCAATCATACCATCACCGAAATCCCAGGAAATAAATCTTCAGCTTCATCTCTTTTAGCATCCATTATTGGATAACATGTTTATCTTTCAAGATAATATATTTATTCCTTATTATCTTATTTGATTATCTACATAAGAAATTATTAAAATCTATGTGGTGTCATAAATTTTCCTCACAATAGTCATCTCTTACCATCTATAAATGGAAGATTTTTAAAGAAAGGTTACACATAAAAAATTATCTTCTACTTTGCCTTTTAATTAATAGTTGAAATCTTAATATATGACTTCTTTTAAGAAGAGAAGTGACAACAATCTTAACTTTATTCCTATTGGGCTAACTCCAAACCCAAAATTTTTTGGATTACATTTAGCTATTATTCCTATCTTTCTAGAGAGCTTAACATTATAGAATATTGAATCTATAAGAAAATATTTTTCCTTCCACGAGAAGTTAGAAGACTAGCCTTCTATGCTTGACTATGAACTTAATGTTGAGACACTACAACAATAATTTTGTAGAATCCTTAACCAAATATTATACTTCAATCTCCACTATAGTTCCATTTAATGTTAGAATAAGATCCTAGCATACATTGTTATAAATCATTTGTTGCAAGATCCAAAGATCTTCATCATTATGGATGAAGTTTAAGGCATACTAATTTAAAACAAGATAACAAGCTCAATTAGTCAAATTCAATTGATTGGTGAGTTGTATTTAAGATTAAAAGTAGTGTTGGCAACATATTTTTCACTTGTCCTCTTAGGAGTTTAGTTAATGTATGCAAAATAATCAGAGCCCTAGTCTAAAGAATGGCATATACCACCAGCTCAACTAGCTCTTGGCCCACCAAATAGGGAAAAATGAATCTACCCTACTAGTTTCTAAAAATGTGATTACTTCATTAAATCTAGTTGAGACTTACTAGCAAATGTTATATTTTTCTTCAAGGGAATAAGAAATTTTATTGATTACTTAAGGTACAAGTAATCTAAAAGGAAAAAAAAGTAAAACAAAACTTACGAGTATTTATTTTTAATGTAAAGCATGTTTAGGTTATCACCATTGAGTAGTAATTATAAGCTTTTTTCTAGTGAAGATGAGATAAGAAAAGCATCTTTTAGAGTGCCTTCCTTGGCCAAGAAGTAAGCTAGTTTATCTCCTTCCATTTGAATATGACTACTAGTGAGAAAATAATTTTCCATGAGCTATTTAATTTTCTTTAAATTTGAGGGGTGGATTTTATTCTCATTAAAATTATATAGTTTGATGCAAGCCAAATATGGCATGATCTAAGAAATTTGCAATCAAAAGTGTTGTTAGACGGTCTAACAATTTAGCATGGAGAATAGTGTGAGCCAAATAAGGCATGTAAAAGAAGAGAATACACCTCTCCTCATAGTTTTTGATTACAAATCCAATAGTTTTTATTACACATTCATTGGACAAGCAACCAAGCAATAATTTTTAGAGGGTTATGTAGGCCACAATTTGAAAATAATGAATATTCCCAATTGTTTGTTAGGCATCCAAAATGAAATGCCTTGTATATCTAACTCTTGATCATAATAAATGTTTCCTCCACTTTATGCCTTGTGATGTTGTCCTTATGATTTCTCCTCATGACCTAAATGAACAAAAAAATAATTAAAGGAGTTATAGTTCTAATATGTCTATTTAGATTTAGAGTGTTGGTAGGTTTCCAACTCATTATTATTTCAAGAATGGAGTGGCATAAGGATTTTCATATAGGAATGTTAAACAATTCATAAACTTTGTCCCAAAAAAACCTACTATGCCTATAGTTAATAAAGAGATGTTATATTATTTCATCCTTAGCTAAACAAAGATAGTAGATTTATGGTAATTTTAATCCCTTGAGATTTAAAATGTCATGAATTGGGAGTAAGTTATGTAGAAGCCTACAATTGAAGAAAAACATGGATGGTTTTAAGATGTTATTCCATGTGAACCTTCCCTTAGAAACTAAATGTTACACTGTGTTCATCTTGTTATATAAGGTTTTTTGTGGCTAATGATGTTTTCCTTGTGCATTTTATGAAAATCTTGTCTAAATTGATGATGTTGATTAAATTGATGTAATTTGTTTACAAATGGCTTAACCATAATGGTTTGAGTTTTTTATTGTCCCATGATACATTACACCAAAAATTAGACACCAAATTATCTTTAAAGTTTACTTCCAATGCCAAAGTTAGATAATGATCTATCACCAAACCAATGATCCTTCCAAAACCTAATATTCCCATTACCAATATCCCAGAAAGTGAGGCCTTTCATAAGATTCTAGGTTTGTAAATCCTCAACATGAGTGGTGACTTTTATTGGGTGTCACCTTCTATAATATTTTAGGTGGAAAATGTTTTCCCACCAAAGTGAGTCGTTAGCTCTGAATCTAATCTATAGTTTAGTGATGTTACATTTTATATTATCAACCATTATTATGAGACCCAAACCACCATTATCATATAGTTAGCATATTGTCTTTCGGATGGGCCAATGAATAGTATTCCTATTTGGACTCCATAAGAATTTATTAAAGATTTGTTCAAATCCTATGGTGAATAGTAGTAGGAATTTTTTCTACTTGAGCCATATAAAGAGAGAAATGAGTTAAGGATACTCTTAATAAGGGTTAGCCTACCTCCAAAATATAGAAATTTATTTTCCCATGATTGAATTTTTTTTGTATTTTGTTAGTAAGATCATCATATAGATTATAAATTATTCCACTATTCACTGTGAGATACTTGATTGGGAAGTCAGCCTTTATAAAGCTGGTGTAGTCCTTAATCTAATTAATCTTTTTCCAAAAGATATTTTTTCTTGGGAAGAATTGGAATTTTGATTTGAGGCACATACCCAACACTATTTTAAATTCCTTGATAAATTTTATGATTCTTATTATTTCTTGCTACCACTAAAGAAAATGAGTATATCATTATCAAAAGCAATGTGAGAGATAATAATATGAGCTTTAGTAAAGTAGCAGAGTCTATTACTATCTTTGTAAGCTTAAATGAGGATTTTTGAAAGGTAGTCAAGTGCTAGTATAAAGAGAAAGGTGTTAAATGGTCTCTTTGCTTTACATCTCTATTAGCTAGAGAAATCCATTAGAGGAACCATTGATGTAATGGTGTAATGATTTTCTTCAAGGAGTTTTTAATGATGTTGCACTAAAACCTCATATTTTTAATATATCTAGATAAAGTTCCATTTGATTTGGTCAAATTCCTTCATAATATCTAGTTTTATAATCAAATTAACTCCTATACACTTCCTATCAACTTTCTTGATGAATTCTTGAGCAAGAAAAAACATTATATTATTAGTCTGCCTTTAATGAAGGTTGCCTAATTTGTTGAAATAATGGATGGGATAAGATGTTGCATGCAATCAATAAGGATTTTGAGAATTAACATGCTTTTTAAAAAAGTCATGTTTATAGGTCTGAATTTGACCTAGGCTTGGGTATCATTTTCTTTGGGGATGAGAATAATAGATAATGTTGATAAATAATTGTGCAACTTTCTATTAATCACAAAGTATGGAACAATAGCTACAACATCCTTTTTCAAAATATGCCAAGCACATTGGTAGAATATGGCTAAATAACCATCCGAAATAATAACTTTATATCCATCAATAAAATCCAAGGTTATTTTGATTACATAATTTGGTGAGGTGAACATTTTGAATTTATATTCTCTCTTCATCAAAAAAAATGAGCAAGCAAGTTGGTGTTTTGGGTTTGTGTTGATGAGGAGATTAGTTGTTGAAACATATTAATGTAGTTGTCTATGATGTCCTCCTATATATGAATCTAGCCACTCATCTTATCTTTGATTTTGATAATTATTTTGCCTTCTCTATTTTTCTTAACATATGATAAATTTCAAATTCCCATCTCCCTTAATAAAATTGTAATTATTGGTTTTTGTCCCTATAGAGCCTACTCTCTATCAATAAGATTTTAAAGATTGCAATCTTCAACTAAAAGCAAAATTTCAATTTCAATGGAGTTTATTCCATGTAGTTTTCATTCCAACTAAAAAATCTTTGATTCTATTTACTAAATTAAAATTTTCAAGTCACCAAAAAATCCCAATTCCATTTCTTATAAGAAACAACAAGTTTTTATTTTTTTGTGTAAGTTCCACAATATTAGCCAAGGTTCAAAATTACATTAATTTAATTTACAACAATAAAGTTTTAGAGTTCATGATGAAGAGTCCACATATTTAAAAATCTAAAAGAGGAGTGTTTTGGTTTGGTGATTAAATTGGTTGTGATAAGGAGTAGAGCTTGATTTATGGCTATTTTTTGTGTAAGTTCCACAATATTAGCCAAGTGTTTTGACAAATGTTGTTCTAAATATAATTGATTGGATTTTTATCCAATCTTTCAAAGGTCCTTCCTTTACACCAAGTGAAAGAGTTACCAATGTAACCTAGGTCACAAAGACTAGCCTTAATAATAAAATTAACCAATTCTTGATTAACATACAAGTTTAGTTTTGTTTATCCTTTCTTACCAGTGGACTTGCAATCATGTTGAAGTCCTAACAAATGACCAAAGGACAAATGTGTTTTCTCTAGTGGAAATGATTTTATGCCGTAGCTCTCTTCAAGGGTCCTTAGTACAAGCTGCATAAGCAAAAGCTCCGTGAGTACTGAAGTTCACGCTGTTAATCTAGTTGTATAAAATTTTGGGTCATTTAAGAGTAAGTTAACATGAAAACTCCCTCTCCAAACAACCATATTTCATTATTGCAATTAGTCATGTGGTTAAATTTGTTGAATTTCTTCATGATTCTAGAGATATTGCTAATGCTCACCATTTGTTCCGGCACAATAAAAAAGGTCTAGTTTATGTTTTCTTATTATATTATGTAATTTCTTAGAGTCATTTTCCTTCGTAATTCCTTTTGTTAGAGTCATTTGCATTTGTAATTTCCCAAATTTATTGGAATATGTTATATCGATGTATGTGGTGTGATGAAAGAAATAAGTAAATATATCTTTAAATGATGGGTGTACAAATTTTGTTATGTATAAGGTACAACCTTTGAATTTTACCCTTTTATATGATTCAATAAGGAAAAATATATCTTATTCCTCTAATATTTTGGTGCAAGGAATAAAATTGTTTCATGAGAGCTGAGTGTACCAATCTTGCCATGTAAAGGGTACTGGCCCTTGATGAATACTTTTATATATCCTTATGATGAGGAATTATGCCATATTTCTCAAAAGCATATATATATATATATATATATATATATATATATATATATATATATATATATATATATATATATATATATATATATATATATATATATATATATATATATATATATATATATATATATATCATTTTCTTGTTATATTTTAGATATTATATTATGAGATTCTAAGCAAAATAATTCAATACATACTCAAGCTTTATTGAAAGTTCTATAAATTTGATTAAAACTTCTTTTTCCTCCAAACAGGAAATACATATGCTAATCATATAAAATAGGGGATTTTCCTTATGAAAACTTTCCAATGTTTGTCAACTAAGTAGTTTTTAAACTTTTACTAATATAGTCCCTAATTCAAACATCAAATTTTGGTTTTACCAATGAAAAGTTCATGCTCACCCATAAAGATGAATGTGAATACAAATTTTCTTTATTAATAATGAGTCTGATTTACTAAAACTCATTTATGACACAAGGAAATCATCTAATTTTTTTTATAGTCTTCAAATTCCATGAGACCTTGGTTTTTCTTAAAGATGTTTGGATTACCAAAACATATTTGTTACCAAATGTGGTTAATATAAGAACTTAAAGGCAATTAATCCTTACAACTTATGCAATGATGTAGTACAAAAATTATTATCCCACCATGCCTTTAAAAGAGATAAAAACTTAGGTGCTTCTTTGCACAAACATAAGCTAACATGCTCACAATCAATTTGTGGATAATATTAAACATAGAATGGCTAATACTTTTAGAATTTCATTTCTCCTAATCTTTTTTTTTATATAAACTACCATCATTCAAGAAAAAAAAAAACATTGAGATAGAGAGATGCCACACTCTCTTCTTTCTTCCTAAGCTCAGGCACCTAAGGTTACTGTTCCATTAGATTACAAGGCATAGATTGCTCTTTTTCATCCTTTATGGATGGTGAGAAACACTCAAATGCTCAACTCTACACAACGTGGGTGCTACTAAAATTCCTGAGGACTTTACATCTTTCCCTCCTTACTTTTTTAATGGCTACTCAATGATTGACTTTGACCATTTCTTACCATTCATTCAATATATTTCCAAGAAATAAGGTAAACCATCTATTTTCTTAAATGAGGAAGAGGTTGGATTGTTAGCTGGGCTTTTCAAGTTCACTCTCATTGGAAAATATGCTGCAAAAAGGATCAATCTAGTTGAGGCTAGTGTTTTCTTCAATGATTTAAACTTGGGCAAAAGCTAGACTGCTGGTTTTCTTGAACACAAACATTTTCTCATCTGATTATTCCATGAGGATGACTATGCTAAAGTATTTACTATGAATTTCTACTGCATTAATGATCTGCCTCTTAAAATCATGAAATGGGCTACTAATTTCAATCCTAAGGCTAAGTCATCTATTATCATAGTATGGATTCTACTCCCAAGACTTAAAGTACATTTCTTTAGTAAATAATTGCTTCTCTCTATTGTTAGCATCAATGGTAGACCCTTGAGAATGGACATCCCCACTCAAACCTCAATAAGCTTTATATAGCATGAGTGCTCATAGATTTTGATGTCACTTCATAATTCAATGACCTTGTTTGGATAGGAAATCAAAAAATTGTTATTGGCAAAAGCGCTTTTTGGAAAGTGTCCCAAGTACTATATTCATTGTAGGAAATTCAATCATACAATTGATGATTTCCTCTAAGCAATCACAAAATAGCATGGACTAAGAGGAACTGTCCAACCAACAACTAATTAAACAACCCAACTAACTTTAAGCAACTCAAGCTAATATACCTATTGAATCCCCTCAGCACCACCAAATTGGGATATAACATATAGACCTACTTAATGAATCCACCAACTTACATAGCAACAGCTTCATTTTCTAATTAAAGCCCTTCAGCAACACCAAAGTGGGAGATAATAGATGTACCTTCCTGAAAGCCATCCTGCAATCCAACCACCTAACCAACTATTACATCATCTATTGGATGGATCCACCTTTATTAGTGATTCAACTCTTAATGTAATCCACCAACGTACACAACAGCACCATACAACCATGTTTAGAACTGCATCCATGGCTGATATCAAACTTAATGAGATACATCAACTCACATAGTAATTGCAATAGAAAGAACAAACTATTTTTGCCAAAGGATCTCATTACACTATCTTTTCCCTTAGAATAACAAGACAAGAACTAAAAGGCAAGAACGTGATGGAGAACTATGCTAAGGATGACCATACTAGAGATGTTCAACACTCCAGCTTACTAGTGGAAAAGCACCTTTTAAAAACAATTGGAAACTAATGAAAATGAAGGATGGATATAGATTAGGAGAGCGAAAGAAGCTAGAGAACTTAGGGGTTGCTTAAGGATTACCCAATCAAAATTGTAAGGTCCAACAATGCTAATAATCTATGAAAGTTTGATAGTAGGCAACCCTTTATGCCACCTCCATAAATTTCTTGATTTGGAATGTAAGGGGTATAAAAAAATCTCAATCTAAGGCAAGGCTCCATCACCTTATTAACTCTCACCAACTGAGAATCATTGGCATACTAGAGCCTATGATTATTAACCCCCAACTACAAAAAGTTTTGTTAAGATACAACATGCAAATAATACACACTAACTACAATAACAAAATCTGGTTGTTGTCGAAGGCCCCTTTCATGTGGATATCATCTTGGATCGCCCCCAATTCATTCACATTAGAATCACTCTTGGTGACACTTTAATTTATGCTGTAATTATGTATGCTGCTTGCTCTCATACAGGAATAAATTAACTATGGGATAACTTGATCTAAATTGGAAACTTAATCAACTCACTGTGGATTGTAGGTGGTGACTTCAATATGCTAAATTCTATTGATGAAAAGAGCAGTGGGCTACCACCCAATTTCAAGCTAATTGCTGAATTTATGGAATGGATTCTTCGAGCTTACTTAGTTGATGCTAGATACTTTGGAAATGGAATCACATGGAGAGGAGGGAAGACTCTTGAGAGATTAGATAGAGTCTGGTGGAATGGTAGTTGAAAGTTACAAATGCAGAACACTTGCATTTACCACTTTTCCAGAACTACCTCTGATCACTCCCATCTTCTTGTTGAAATTGCAAATAACCAATAAACCAAATCACCACATTTTGTGTTCCCCCACATGTGGACCCTTCATAAGGATTATCTTCCATTCCTAAAATAATGTTGGAAGATTGAAGAGGCAGATAGTGGATGGTCCAATCTCCATAAATTGCACATGAAAACCTATTTTGAGCTTAGAAAATTTAATAAAGAGTGTTTTAAAAACTTACAAATCCAACTAAACATGCTAGAAGAAGAAATTAGAGGGGTAGAAGAGCAAGTTTCATCTAACTATTGTGATGAAACAAAATGGAAGGTCTGGAAAACTTGAACATAAACTCAAGATGGAAGAGATGTTAAAATGCCAAAATCAAAAATATTTTCTTAAAGGGGAAAGGAATACCAAGTTCTTCCATGATTTAATTAAGGAAAGGAAGGAGAATATTACCATCTCCAGGATCAAGGATAAAGACAACATATGGATATCAGAACACAATGATGTTCAAGCCTTTTAAGTGAACTTTTACAAAAATCTACTATCACTTAAAATCTCTACCTCTAGTACAATCAACCAAAGCTTCCTTTAGAACACTGGATCTATTGATATTAGCAACATCCCGGATGAAAGAAAGATAAAACAAACCATTTTTTCCTTCTTAATCAAAAAAGCTCTAGGGTTGGATGGTTTTAATGCTAGCTTCTATTAAGCTTCATGGAGCATTATAAAACTGAGGTAATTCAGGCCATTCAAGAATTCTTTATAAAAGATTTTGTGCCCAAGTACTTCTACTCCTCTACCTTTATCCCTATCCTCCAGCAAAAATCACCATCCAAGTGGGAAATGTTTAGACCCATTAGCCCCATAAGTACCATGAGCAATATCATTAGTAAGATCATTTTTTTAAGACTTCAACATTTACTCCATAACATCATCTCAGCCAATCAAAGTGCATTCATCAAAGAGAGGAATATAAGTAAAAATACTTTGCTTGCTCAAGAATTATTAAGAGATCTTAATATCAAATGTAGGGTCACAACATAGCCATAAGGATTTTGACATATTCAATGGGACTTCATTAAATAGGTTCTTCAAGCCAAAGGTTTCACAAATGAATCCATCACTCTCATTATAAAAACCATCACAAATAATTACAATTCAATATTGGTTAATGGAACCAAAGTAAGATACTTTAAATCCAATAAAGGGCTTAAATAAGGGGATCACTTATCCCCCACTATCTTCATCATTGCTATGGATTACTTCTCCATGATCTTGAACAACTTGATTAATGTTAGCCCATCCATCCAATACCATACTGGGGGATGTCTCCCTATCTAATGTTTGCAAATGACATCCTTATCTTCTATAATGGTGCCAAGAAGTTTATCAAGAATATTTATAAATCTATCATGGCCTTTGAAGAAGTCGCATACATGGTATTTAGGGTTAAATCACATATTTTTCTTAGAAATAAAATAAGAAACAACAATGGATGCAAGAGCACATTGGCCTTAAAGTAGTTCAATTCCCAATCAAATATCTTGGCAACACCATCTTCACCTGCAAAATTGAAAGGGCCTACTTCAATGATATTATCACTAAAATTCAAGATAAGCATCTCTGATGGAAAAACCATATGCTTTCATATGGAGGTAGACTTAAATTAATCCAAAGAATCATGAACCTTCTACCCTTGTATATCCTTCCAACTACAAATATGTCGATTGGTATCCAAAGAAGAAACAAAGCACTTTTGAATGCTTACCTCTAGAAGGTCAATGGGAAGGAATATCATTAGACTAGCTAGAGGAGAACTTACAAGATAAAAAAAAATCATGGCTTTTATTTCAAATCAATGCAAGATAGTATAAATTGCAATTCTATAAAGCTATGGATTAAGCTTAGACAAAACAATACACTTTAGACCATTTCATTAGATGGAAAATTGGGAAAGGAAATGTTATTTTTTGGCAAGATATCTGATTCGAAGATGAACCCTTGTCTACCCACCAGCTTAAGCTAACCTAAAAATAACTAGTTAAAAACTTTTATCAATATATGGATGGCTCGACCACTTAGAATTAAGAGGAGTTGCTTTTAGTCCTCTCTAAAGACATTATTTTTGAAATTGTATACATTCCCATCATTACAACTACAACGGACAAACATTTGATCACATTGAATGATGCTAAACCCCATCCTAGCATGCTATACAAAGCTACAACAACTAATACACCCAGCCCCTAGTGAAGACACATTTGGCATAAGAGCTACAAACCCACCATCTTATTTGAGGCTCTTCAACTGAGCTTTACCCCTTGAAGACAACCTCAAATTGAAAGACATCCATCTGACCACAAAGTGTGAACACTACTAAGAGGATGAAGCTATTGAACACCTAATTTTACATTGCCATAAAGCTACAACCATATGGAACAAACTGTAGTCTATATACAGGGTTTTGAACCTTATTCAACACTCATGTGATACAACTCAGCTTCTCTTCTCTTGGACCAACTTGGGTAAGAATATACATCATAAATTTCCTTTTAGACTCATCCCAATCCTCACTCTTTGGCACATTTGGCTAGATAGCAATGAAACTAAGCACAACCACAACAAAATGAGACTTTATGTCATTATTCAATAAATTCTCACCAACATTTAGAAATCCCAATTCTATAGCACTTAAGTTGAATATAAGAAAGATTGTCACCAACGATGAAGCCCTTAGCAAACTTATTTTTTTGAATCAAGCCAAAACTACCCTTGGCTCCAATTCAATATTGATGGTTCTTTCAATCCCATTAGCAACATTTCTGGCTTGGGTGGAATCCTCAAGTACTGGAACAAAAATCTCATCTACACCTTTCATAAGCAATGTCAACCCATTAGCTTATGATATTCTGAGGCTGATGGCCTACACTTTACACTCAAGATTTCTTTTATAATCCCTAATCCTATTTGGATTGAATAAAATTCTACAAACTTGATTAGCATCATCAATAGAATCAAGAAACCTCCTTGGAGCTTTTCTACATCTTTACCTCCATTTGGAAACTCAACATACATAAGAGGATGATGTTATCTCACTTTTTTTAGGGAGGGAAACCAAGCAGTATACCATCTTGGCAGGCTTGGTGAATCTTCTTAACTCACTTCCATTCCCTATTGTGCTTCTAATTTTTAATACCTTTAATTATTGGTAATAATCTCAACTTACCTTACTTTAGAGGTAAGGTTTTATAACAATGCTCTAGTTAATGAAACTTTTTCTTTTCATGAAAAAAAAATTTACCATCCTTCAAAGTGTATCATCTAGCCTCCTCCTTCTTAGAAGTTATAATAATATCTAGCCAAGATTACACTATACAATACTATTTAAATTCAAGATAAGATAAAGTTACTTTGACTCCTAAAATGTTTTGTAACAATATCCCTTTTTTGGTAGAGTCTAGGTCATCAAATCTCATGATGTTATTATGACACCTCAAATAGTTTGTAACTTAAACTTTTGAATAATGTTTGAGTCATAAAACCCATCCTTTTTAAGTAAGGCCATATGATTGAGTTTGGGTCATTAAAAGTCATTCATTATATCTCAAAAACATTAAGGTTACCATAGCATCATCGATGATTGGTAGCCTTATTCCCTAGTTAGGTTTATAGCAGAGTTTATGCATTTAAGAGCCCATAAAAGGTGGTTACTATGATGTACTAAGCTATTTATAATCTCACCTAGGATGGGTTTGAGTCACCAAAAATCTAAGGAAGGGTTTTGCTAAAATCTACTACAGTTTACAACTAAACCGATAAAGTGCTACTTGATCTCAAGTGAGCTCTTTAATGTGTCATCAACTACTCCTATTTTATATTCTAATCATGTGAGCACATATATATCCACCAAATTAGAACATAAACATAAGTGAATAGTAAGTCTCATAATGTAGAGTACTCTTCTATTACCATCCTTAAGTGTACCTATTTCCCTTTTTCCTTTTCTTTGATATGCTCCATTAGATCAAATCACATAGTTAAGAAGGGATGATCTTCATGATACTTTTTTATGGGTGTGTTTTGGAGTAATGCTAAACTACTTGGAAATGATGATTCTCCTTCTACCTTATATTGAATATTTTAAAGTGATTAAATTTCTACATTGGTGGTATAATAATCAATATTAAATTTTAAATTTAATATTGCTCACTAGTTCATGTGATTGGGACTACATATTAGATAGGTCTTCTTCTATAATTTTCCTGGATGAGCAAGAATGAAGAGTTTTGGATATAATTCCTATTATCCTCTAATAATGATGTAAGAATTAAAACTTGAATTTAAGAAACCACCTATCAAATTAAGATATCGACTATCAATAGTTAGTCTTGTAGTTTAATTTAAGTCCACATGCTTAAATATAATCTTGTGTATGATGATTATGGTGTAAAGTTTTGAGACCGAAATTATAACCTAAGCTCAAAGGACATGCTCAAAATGATAGAATGGAAAGATTACCTTAAGTTATTAAACTAAGTTTAAGAAATATATTCTACACATGTCTAAGAATTTGTTTATCAAAAGGAGAGTAATGATAGGGTCCCATAATGCAGTGACATATCCTATGGGTAAGGCTCCTTTATAATATGTACGTTTGCTAAATGTGTTACCAAGAGAAACAACATCTGGTATGTAAGTCTATTAAATGCATTACCATAATTATATTTTATGTGTTATTAAAAGGTTGAATCAAAAGGTTAAGGTTTGCCTTTCCTTCGACTAGAAAGTACTAATTGACTACTCATTCATTGCCATCATCAATTGGAAAGAGTGATGAATGATAATTGAACTTCTAGTTTTGCATAAAAACTAGAATATCTTTCGGTTCATCACACTCATATATGCTACTTAGAGGATATAGTGATTAGGGCCTACCTTATAGAGAGTCATCCCACCTAGAGGTTGAAAAATCTTGAACCTCTATACGCTAGGAATTAGAGCCCTACTTATTATGTTAAATGATCATAGGGATATGCTTAACTTCATAAAGATGATAGTTTAATTAAGTTATCTACTAGTCATTAAATGATTCTTAGTTTGGAATTATCTTGAGGAGTCCAAGTCTAAAAAAGACACCTAAATTTTCTACTGAATAGAAAGTTTTAGTTGAATTCTTCTTGGTTGAGTCTAGCCATCAAAACTTAATAAATAAAAAAACTTATTCAAACATTTATAACATATCTAATTGATATATCATAAATGTTGGAAATCCATTGTTGACATAAAAAAAATGTTACTAGAGTAAAACTTAAAATCATTCCAATGTAGCCAACATAACAAACCTAATTATTTTATTAGTTTATAAGCCAAGTGGGAACCCAAGTAGGAAGGTCTTTTATTAAATCTTTCCAACAACCTAGGTCTGACTCTAGTTGACTTTAGGGTAGACTTATTTCAATGCTTAGGTTTATCAATTCTTTGATGAATATAAGTGTTTAATCTAGAAAATCAAATCCATCTCCATGGTCTAGTAGTACTTGTAATTAATCATATTTCTAAGGTCTACCCTATTGAACCTCAAATGCTTCTTTGGGTGATTTGACTCAGGGTTGAGTCAATATTAACTCATAAACCCTCACATTATGCCTAGATTTATAGGAAAGTACACTCCTCCATCAACCTTTTGAGCCCTTATGATGAATTTTAATTTAAAGATTTTTCTCCTAGATGCTCAAAATAGTTGACTATAAGCTATGGTTCACCTTGAATCAAGAAATCAAACCTTAGTTAGCTTAAGTAAAACATATTCCAAGCACCCATTTAATATGAGTTGACTTCAACAGCTTTATTAGATCATCCAAGAAGCTCATTCATGCGTGTAATTAGACACTTGGTATATTTATTGATAAGTTTACCTTATTAGATCAGCCCTATCAACTTGGATTTATTAGATTTATGACACTTAGATAGACTTAAACATTAGGTTTATTAGTCAAAATTGGATCAAATTATTTCTCTTGATAGCTAATGTGTTTTTCATAGTTTGCTTAGCCAAATCATTCTTTTACTGAAACCCTAATAATTAAGGCATTTAATGACAAGCTTATTAATGGACTATTTCTAAATAGGATCAGATTGATTAAGTTGTAAATATATGGTTCAAGGGATGAAATGAGTTTATGTGAATCCCAATCATCTTTATCCCAAAAAGCAAAGACCAAAGAAGCATCAGAGGACTTATCAGTGGCTATAAAATTTGAATGAAGTTTAGCACCAAACTAATGATCATTCCAGAAAATGATTTGCCCATAACTTATATTTCAGAAAATCAACTTTTCTGACTCATCTCTATACTTGGTAATCTATTTCAATGTGATTGAATCATCTTGATGACATTGAATTATGATTGTGTGGTTGAGTTTACAACATTTTTGAAGCATGAACTTTAGAGATTCATAATCTCCAAATCTAAGCCAAAGTTTAATAGTGATGCATTTAATTGAGTTAGTAATGGATCTAAATTCTAACCCTCTTTGGTTGATTGGTTTTCTAATCTTCCTCCAAAATGCCCAATGGATAACTTTAGCCTTTGGACTCCATATAAATTTATTGATTAGCCTTCAATCTTATGTTGAATAGAGTTGAAAATTTTCTACACTTGAGAAATGTATAGAGGTAAAGAGCTACAGATGTATAGAGGTAAAGAGCATGAACTTATATCTTTATTATTCTCAAGAGTTAGTTAGAAAATTCTTTAATTTTAAGTACCTCCATGATAGAATCCCATTTAATGTGTCATAATCATTTCTAATATCAAGCTTCATAATGAGGTAGCCCCTCTTATAGCTTTTATCAATGTACTTGAGAAGTTATTTAGCTAATGAGATGTTACCAATGATAATACAATATTTAACAAATGTTGCATAGTTGCTAAATATTATTGATGGGAGTAAGTTTTGAACTTGATTGGCAATAATTTTGTTGATCAATTTGTTGATAGTAAACGTGATACTAATAGAGTGAAATTTGTCCCAAGTATATGTATCCCTTATCCTTTGGTATAAGCACTATTGATGTTGTGGAAAAATATTAGCAAATATTTTTTATCTTCAAACCTTAAATTACATTAACCACATCAGTTTTGATGACTTCCTAAGTTTTCTGATAAAAAAGAGAAAAAAATCCATTAGGGCCTACAATCTTGTATCCATCTATAGAGTCTAAAGCTTATTTAATTTTCTTTTCACTAGAAGTAAAGGTAAGGTCCTTTCCTAGCATGAGAGGTCAACAAAGAAGGAAAGCCTTCCCCCAATCCATAATTTTTAGGTGAAAAGATGATAGATGATTGAGAGTCACAGGATTTTGAAAGCACCTCAACAGCTTCTTCAAAAGTGATGACAGATATAGAGCAGTTACCACTTGTAAGCTCATTCACCAACTAGGCTAGGCCATGAGTTTGCTTTCATGAGCGCATGAGCAGAAGTGGAGCCAGAGTTGTCCCTTGATCTGAGATATTAGCAAAATTAGCTACACACCACTAAACTTACTTTAACCTAAGAAAGTGACTTCGATAGGCCTCCTTTCCTTCCCTTTTCTTGCTTGAAAGTAAACTAAGGGTTAGCAAAGCTAAATGTATGATTTAGAGCTGTCATCCCAAGACCTCTTGCTTATGAATTCCAACTTCTTTCTTTCCTTCTTCAAGACAGTCGGATGGTACTTGGCTGTTCCCTAAAGCATTTCACGTCTGTCCCTAGGCTTCATTCAATCAAAAAATTTATCTAAGCTTCTCGCCTACTCCTACTCTTTCTACTTCTATTTTTTTGCTTCACCCATGCTTGCCATTTCCTCTATTAGGTGTACAAGGAAAGTCATCACTTGTCCTCTTGTTAATAGTGAGCCTACTACCTAGGAGAAGAAAGAGCTTGAACTCGATAACGAGCTTGGTATTCTTAGATCAGACTTTTCCAAGTCAAGGATTGAGTTTATCGGATGTGAGAAATCTTCTTGCTCTGCTCCTCATTACTTAAGAGTACTTTCTTCTTGTACATGCTAGCTTTCCAACATTAGCTTCTGATCTCTCAACATGGCATGGCAAATGAAGCTAATTTAGTACGGACCAGCTCGATGCTTGCTTTCGTAGGGTCAAAATAGCATATGTGTAGTGCATTATTTTCACTCGCCGTGAACACAGGGATTGGATGGATGACCCACTCTCTCTTCAATGAGATGTCAAGTCAAACAACACCAGGGTGCCCCTGATGAAAGTATAGACCTATCTAGGTTGACTTTCTTGGTAACATAGACAACATATGCTCTCTATATGTTTATCAAAAATTCTAATGGATGGTACATTAGACTAGCAAGATCTTCTTGAAAAGGAATCTAGAAGGACTTTTCTCTTTTTATGTCTGTGAAGTCTTTCTTTTCTAAATCCCAAGACTAACTTTTATAGGAAGTGCTCCCCTCTTCAATCAAGTCCTCCATTAGTTTTTGGAAGGGAAATAATGAATAGATTCAATTTGTTGAATGAGAAGGAATAAATAATGAGTATGGTATCCTTTTCTATTCGAGGAAGACATATGTTCTACAACATAGTATGAGGTAGAATTTCTAAGTTGAAGATGGAATTTCATTAAGAAAGTCCCGGTTAGGACATCAAAAAGTCTTTAGTCTTTAGGTAATTTAGGTAAAGTAAAGGATTCATCCTTTTGACAACTTTCACCCATTCCTCTTATAGAAAGGAAAGGTTCTAACAAGTGTGATTATTTTTACAAACATCTAGTTCTTAGGGATTTGAACAAGAAATTTATCTGAAAGAAACTAGAGAACCAACTAGTGTGACAGTTTGGTAAAAAATGTCAAAGATCTGCATATCCATATTAATATGAAGAGAATTGTTCTTGTGTTACCCCATCATTTTTGCATTGGGTAATGGAACAGATAGAAATGCTGATCTTTCTCTATGCCCGCTATATCTCACCTCAAAAGCTCGTAGTGAGAATGATAGGATTTGGATTGGATGGAGAGCTTCTCACTCTTTGATGTATCTAAATTTCAGAAGTTTTAGTGTGAAGTGCTTAACTACTGAAATGGATATTGTTCCATAGGGAATAGGTAAGAAATTGTATTGTCTGGTCAAGCATGACCATTGGCACAATTATGTGGAACTCTTAGTTTAGTTTGGTAAGTTGGTTAGTGATAAGACAATGGCTTGGTTCATGACCAAGCGCCAGTCCTCTGGGTATGTGAAAGCTCGTATGAGCTCCATGACCCATGGCCCAAACATAATTAGATAGCGACCGCCCGATAAAGTCGAGCTTGAAATGAACGCACTTATCTAATGGCCTTAGAAAAGTGATCAACCACTAGAAGGTTCCAATAAGCTTGCTACATCAACATAGGAGAGGTGCGACTCATTAGCCTTTGAGTAGTCAGCTCCTTAAGCAAGGGACAATGATCTATGTATATCTGGTAATAGACTGAGGTGAAATCTCTCCTTTCAAAAGGGTGGTATAGTGATAGATTTCATGAGAGATAACCTCTTGTTAGTGTTATACTAAAATTATGCACCAAAGTGTGCTAGTAAGTTAGAGTTATCAACGATGATTTGTAGCTGGTTGTACCTTCATAAAATCAAACTAAAAAATCAAGCTGGTTCAACTTTCCGTTATCTACAATGATGTATGGGTCAGAGTGACAAGCTTTGTGAAGGACACCTAAACTGCATTGTTCAGTGCTTAGAATTTAGTGAAAAGATAGCTTTATGGACAACCCTATTTTAGATCACAGCTATCAAAATTTTAGACATATCTGTTGGATCCCAATCCATCTTTGATGAACAAAAGTCTAACCTTACAGCTGCCCATTTTTCGGATGAACTCCAGAGATCATAGATGGATATGCATAATGAATTACATAGCATACTAGAATCACATCTACCTTATCCTACCCCTACGATCATGGTCATGATTCTTTTGATCTTCGATCACACGTAGGTTGAAGTTCATTCAACTAGTTCTATTGCATCAGTTGAAACCCTTGTTGAACTTCTCTGACTGCATCAAAAATGGAAATGGCTAAACGGAGATGCCCTCTGCTCACTTTTTTCTTTATTTTTTGAAACAACCTCCAAATTTGTACATATCTATACGCATCCTAAGATGGACATAAAAGCTCATTGTAGCTAGACTAGGATCTATAGTGGAATTAGGGAAACCTCTAGGGTTGATGGGTCAGAATTACATTTTCAGACCTGGGCCCTTCGAAACACCAAATCCTCTTCTAGAAAAGGAAGAGCAGTGTCCCTATTGATTGCGAAAGCTAAAGAAAAGAAGGGCACGAAATTCTTATTCTTCTGATTCCGGTGGAGGCTATGAGTTCCATTAATTTCATTCATGCGGACTGAGACAGAGGGATTCTGATGTGAATTGAAAGCGAGTTACATGATCTAATCTACTGAAGAGCCTGGGTGACATGGTGGGCATAATTGAAGTATAAGCGCCTTGGCCATGAATAAAGACATGAGTCAAATGAGAGCCATTATTCTATTCCAATTCTATCCATGACAGCTGATCATCCCAACTGTCTTGACAATTCAGCTACATGCCTGCAACATATCCTCAAATAACTATATAGTCCTCTCCCAATCAAGTATATCAAGCTACACTATCTCTCGCTTTGCTCGAGTCAAGATAAACTATCCTCTTACTTTGCTTGAATACTTCTTTCTTTATATAAGATACATTCTGAAACTAAAATCAAGAAAGAAAAACAAGCCTTTGAATTGGAATCTAAAATAGCAAACGATCTGCTAAGGATCCGATTGGAAGGACTAAGCCCAAAAGCACGGGATGAGACTTTTTTCTTTTTAGGCTTTAATTCATATCAGCTAAATGTTAGGAGCACATCCCAAGATGTATTGGAGCCGATCTTGTCAACTCCCCCAAATAAGGAAAGAACTTAGAGTATCCTAAGAGAGAGATAGACAGGTAGTCAGACTAGTCAAGAATTTATTCTCTTGCATATTCCTAAGAGCTCTTTCTTACCTCAGCTGCACACCAGTGAGATAAAAGATTCTAAAATCTACATGAAGAAGTAACCCCTAACTAAGAAAACAAGGCAAATCTATTTTTCTTCAAACCAATAGATGTACCAGTTACCGAGGACCACATAGGTAAATACTTAATAGCTTCTGACCTACTCTTTTTTTTACTTACTAGCTCAGTTGTGCTAAAAACTTTATGTTAGCTAGAATTTCAGTTAGGAAGGGAGCTAGTTCAAACGAGAAAGATTTAACAAGAGGAATCAAAGCTGACCGTATGCAATGGAATTTCATCTTCTTATTGATTTGTATGCTTTTCTATCTTCTGGGTAGTCATTAGTTTTTTTTACATCTCCCTTGCATGTCCTCTCTAGCTTTGGGCCTTGAAATGAAGAAAGAATTGGATGTGGGAGCAATGTGTGGAACAACATTTCTAGTATGACTTGATGCTTCGTAGCTTACTATACTAAATGCATTGATGTTTTCTAAGCTGCATTATAAGTCACTAGACTAGACACACCCGTCGAGGCTGTATCCATCGAATGGTAGCCTTCTTTAGGAGCCAATCTCTAACCAACTTACTTGGTTCTATGACAAGACTTGGTATCCACCCCTTGCTTGAGATGGATATATATGTTCACAAAGTGCTTTTCTTGTAATCAATGGCTGAAAGACTAATCCCCTTCTCTTAGCCCAATCTGGATTGGACAAGCGTGTTCCATAAATGGTACCTATGGGTAGGTTTTGTGGCATGCTACCAATCCCATATTTACATCTTGAGAATCCAATGGCTTCACATCTAGAGCCCCATCCTTAATGGACTGAGATTCCAACTTTTGTCTTTGAATTCCCATCAAAGTTATATTATGCTTTTCACTATACTTTCTTTATTCATTTTTTTCTTTAATAAGAATGGGAGGTCTCAAAAGAAAGCTCATTTGGTCAGACAGAAGAAAGGAAGTTGGTACGACCACACTAGGGATGGAGATCATTGGGTAGCCATCCCTCCACCGTCGTCAACAGGACATCAGTCTTTATTGGGCCACTACTGACTATTTCAACCTAGGCTATTGAAAGGATTTCAAAAAAGACAACACTGTCCTAGTTCATATGAACTGACATCATTGAACAGTTTAGAATTCCACAGCATCATGGAAACCCTTACCTAAGTAGTCCTACCAGTTTAAATACCATATCAAGTTGAACTTTTCTTCAAGATACTACACCGTAAAAAAAAGTGTTCAACAAAACTCTGTGCAAAATCCTCTCAAAAAAGAAATATTGGCAGCGCGGCTCAGAGTATAAGAATGATAAGGGCGTAGACTAAGCTTTAGAAATTTATACAAAGTGCCTAGGTATGATTGAGGGCTCCTAGCATTCGTGAATAGCCAGCTAAACATATAAGAAAGAAAGATTCTAAATTAAAGACGGGGTATTGGTCTTATCTTATTGACTTGGTAAAGGTTGGGTTTTGACTAAGCCCTATCAGTAGAACCAATATGCTTTCGGATGACTCAAAGGTGCATAGAATAGAAAATCTTATGTCTTTTCTATCTCATGATATAGAAGCCAAGGTAATCAACGAAGGGCACAAGGGGATAGCTTCCTTTTTCTCTTTGGTCCTTAGCATTTAATGATTCTTTCCTCTGGCTAAATAGCTCCCTTAATCAATCTTATCTATGATAAAAGCACCTCACGGCCCTATGTCTTTCAGCCTTTTAATCTAATCTCTTCATTGGCCTTATTTAGGGTGGGCACCTCTTCTCAATTCAAAGAAGTACTCAGTCCTGGCTCCACTTCTTACTTTTTGAATGGAAGCTAGACTGCCACCTTCAAGGTCGAAGGTCATGTTAGAAGGTGATTTGGCTTCAAAACTAGGCATTGAAAAGCAATCCACCCAGAAAGCGGTTGTCAAGCGGAGATGAAATTCTAACTATTGCATTTATGCTTGGTTTGGTTGAGTTTGGCTCAATTTGACCTATATAGGTCAAATTCGGTTCAAATGAGTTAGGTTGACCAATTGACCAAACTGGGTCAAGAGGGCCATTGGGTTATGTTGAAATGGTCATTTGGAATGCATTGGTGCCAGTGATTTGATTCAATTTGAAATGTATTTGGATTTGTCTCATATGGGTTCATTTAGGCTAAATGGATCAAGTTAAACTAATTTGGTCAAATTGGTCAAATTGGGTGGATTGAAGGTTTGTTTTATGTTTGATTGATAAATTGAGATTGATTGGAGGAATTAGTTTGATTTGATTTGGATTAGAATGACTTTTAGTTCAATTTAACACATTAGGTAAAATTTGTTCAAATGGGCCAATTAGGTTGATTTGATTGAATTGACTTTAATTGGTGGTTGTTCAATACTTAATTTGTTATTTGTTGAAGGCATTGGTTGCAATCAATTTGGATTGTAATGAGATTTGACCTAATTTGGTTTTTTAGGTCAAATTGATCCAAATTCGATTAGGTGGTCAAATTGACTTGGCTAAGTTCAATTGGTTGTAATTGGGTGATTAATGATGAACAAAAATCACTTTAGTATAGATTGAGTGAATTTATTTGGTCTATTTTGGGTAGGATTAAGATTTTACTTAATTTGGTCATTTAGTCCAAATTGGGTCAAGTGAGCCAATTGGCTTGATTGGGTTGAATTGAAGGGGTAAGAAGGTTATAACATTTTTAATGATGGATTGGGGGTTGATTGATGGCTTTGATTGTAATTGATTTGAGTTAAGTTGGATTTTTACTCATTTGAACCCTTTAGGTCTAATGAGTCAACTTGGATCAAGTAGGTTGATTTGACCACTTGGCTTGATTAAGTTGGCTGGAATGGATTATAACGTTTAATTTGATGTTTGGAACAATCATAGGGCTTGTATCAAGTTAGTTTGTCTTGGACCAAGTTGAATATGTTTTTAGCCCTATGGAGTTTAAATTAGTCAAGTTGGGCTAAAGGCCAAGTTGGCTTGGTTTAGTTTAATTGAATTAAAGTTAAGGTTCAATCATGTCTAATTGGCATTCAAAAGAATTTGGATGGGTTTGATTTTAATTGGGTTGATTTGGTTCTGAGTTTGGCCAAGTCCAAATAAGTTAAGTCAAGTCAACTTAGTCCCTTGATGAAATTGAACAAAAATGAATGATATTGAGCCTTGGCCAAATTGGCATTAGCTTGGAACTTGGTTTGCAATCATTTGGTTTAAGTTTGATCAATGGGTTTGATGTGGGATTTGGTTGGGTTTATGGTAGGTGAGGTCCCGCTTGTCTTAAGATAAGATCTACCCCTAGGGTTGCATCAAATGAATCCCTATGCTTGAGCTCAGTTTCCTCCTAATTACTAAAAGTGGTTTAGCATTAGGAAGGTCTTAGTACCTAGATTAATCCTAGATCTAAGAAGAAGGTAGTTAACCACACTTCAAAAGTGAGGTCAATAATTAAAAGTATAAATAATTTTCTTATATTAATCTATGAACAAAGTCTAATATAATACAAATATCTAAATCTCACATAAATTTAGAGCACTTTATAAATTAGTGCTTCATTTTAAAGAGAAAGAAGGAAATCTCATTTAAAATTGTAAAATAATATGTTGGATAACCAAGAAGAAAAGAACACACATCAGTAAGTTTTGAAAGTTACACTCTTTGCAATCTTTTTCGCTTTCTTGTAGAAATATCCAACATCCCTCACTAAAAATTCTTGATTATTGATCTTCTTCTCCACCTCTTGCTTAAGTAAACACTCTATCACACTACCCTATTATATCACTCTCATAGCACTTGAGTGTCCTCCAAGTGCTTCTCAAAGAGCTCACACACACACTGTCCCTCTTACCAAGAAAAGTAAAAAAAAATTTAGAAAAAGATCTTTTTTTTTCCTTAGAAATGTCCCCTACATATAACTTAAATATAGGCCAGGTCAATTTCCTTAATGATCCTATCATAATTGCTTCAAAAATTGCTCAAAATTATCACGAATATATTCTATCAGGTTGTAGCACTGTAAAACTATTGATATAGCACTATAAAAGTATTGATCTAGCATTGCAGTGTGATGCTTACTAGTTCTATTTCTTATTTTTTTTCTTTGGTATAGGGTTGCTACGCTGCTTATGCAATGCCTATGTGATGAGCTTGCTATATAATTATCCTAAAATGAGTCGATCCCACATTCTTGTGATATAAGCATTGGCCTTACTATATAATTTCCTTAATTTATGTCAAATCTAGTGCCACAACATTAAGCCAAAATTTCTTATTATTTCATTTTTTTATTATTTTTCTATCTCAACAAAAAATTTACTTAAAATAAACACATGATAAAGGAATTAAAATTTCATGAAATGTTTACAACTTTAATACTTATCTCTCACCCATGAAGGCGAGATCATCTTAGCCAAGTGGTTGGAGTTTAGCAGCCTGCCTCATTTAAAGAAGACTCGTTCAAACTAGGAAAAATATAAGAAGATGCTTAAAGAAAGGTAGTTAGTATTTAGAGACTCACCTCACATGCAAAAACTCATCTACATTGTTGCGACTACACATCCAGAAATATGTCAAGCAACTTGCCTTATTAACACTAACAACCACAATTGGAGAACTCATTACTCGGCATACAACACTTGACTTTTATTGGCGAGTCCTTCGTCATGTGACCAACTTAGTTGATGTGTATCTTGCTTATGTAACCTCGCCTTGATCCTATAAATAGGGAGATTTTTAAAGAGGGGAGGAAATTTTGGCTTTTTTTTTACTTTTTAGCATCTTTGTACTCAAAGAGATTCTTATACTTTTCTTAAAAAGAGAGAAAGAGAAATTTTATACTTTTATCTTTTAACATAGTTGAATTTCTTTTATTTATTATGCTTTCTTACTTTAATTTTTTTCTTACTTATCCTAACCTTGCTTCCAGAGGTGCCTAGAGGTTATGGGTAAATTTGGATTCAATATCTTCTTAGGCTAGTAAGTGTGGATGAGGATGTGAATTAAAAGCCAGGTACCAAGAAGATCATTTGACATTGGAAAACTCAACAGACATGGAGCAATAATTTGTCACATATTAAGAATTAAAAAATATGGATGATAAAATTACAAACCCAATTCATGTGTCTATGGAAACTATTAAATCCAAATTTGTCCATTTATGGAGGAGGAACCTTTTAAGATACTTAAGAAATAAGGTTGGATAAAGATATCACAAATAAGAAGACAAGAGAGTAATAAAATAATAAATAAATAATAATATTTATTCCCTAAGATCAAAGTACAAAGACTAGGGGTCTAGAGAGATAAAAGGGGCCCCCTATAAGAGAGGAATTTTCCTTTTATATTATTAAGGAGTGACTATAAAAAAAGTATATATTAGGAAAATGGAGTATGCGGGGGTTCCTGCCCAAGCTGATGGCGAGTAAACTTGTGTGTGAGCATATATTTATTTGATAGTGAGAGCAAGTAGCCCTTCATCATTGATAAGCAAAAAAGTTTAGTTAAATTAACATGTAATTTTAAGTAAAAATTATTATTTTATGATTTATTTTCAAAATTTTAAGTGGTTATGACATGGAATCTCTTATTCATGAAAGAAAGAAATGGTGAAAATATAAAATCATGGTACAACACCTTGGCATTACATTTATAATTCCTAGGTGCTAATATTAGAAGAAAAACTATGCAAAAATATAGAAAACAACACCATAGTGTCTGATTTGTAGTGTTGAGGCATTGCATTATAGCGTTAAGGCAACAAAATTAGAAATTTGAAGTAAAAAATTAGAGAGCACAATGCTTAGGAGATATAAAACCATCACTAAGGTGCTACAACCAAATTATAGTAGTTCTAGAAAGAAATTGGAGGGATTTTTGAAGAAATTTCAAGGGGAAATGAAGTGAAACTATTAGAAGGACTTAATGACTATATATAGGGGGTGTTAAGCGATGTTAAAGAGTTTTTTTGGAGGTTAGTGAGACTAGTGAGGGTATATTAGAGTGCAGTGACAACACTTGGAGAATGACTCCCTAAGAGTTATATGTTATGTATGTGTGTGTGTGGAGTCTGTGAGGGAGATCACAATCAAGTGATCAAGGAGAAGAATACACAATAAAAGAAGAGAATTTGTTGGTGCACTCTTTTCTTTTAATTGTTTATTTTTATTTGTATTTTCCAGTACTTCCTAATCATATTTATGTATTACGTTTATAATTTACCTTTTAAAATGTTTAACTAAATGTGTTAACATTGAATTTATGTGAGCTTTTGAATGCTTGTATAATATTAGACTATATTTTATGGATTAATATAAAAAATTGTTTGCTCTTTTAACAAAAATGATATTTTTCTTTACTCCATGCTTCATTTAATTGTGCTTTGGCTAACTACAAAGTTAAATCAAGTGTGATCTAAAGATATTGATGGAGTCCTAGAATAATAATCAGGAAAAATGATAAATGAATATGCTAAATAATCATCAATGTGCTAGATAGTCCATAAGTACAATTGACCTCACTTTTGAAGTGAGGTTGACTACCCTTATCCTAAACCTTGGATTCTTACAAATAAAAAGACTTCCTTAGTGCTAGGATAGTTCTTGTGATTACCTATAAAATACATCCCTAAGGTTAGAGCTTATCTTAGGATAAGTGAAACCTCACCTACCCAAGGCTCCAAATTCCATATCAAGCCAATTAACCAAATTCAAACCAACTGATTACAATTCAAGCTCCAAGCTAAATGCAAACTTGACCTAGGCTCAATTTGATTCATATTAGTTAGACTTGGCTAAGTTAATCTAACTTAACCTATTTGGACTCAAGATCAAATCAACATTATTGGAATCTAATCATCCAAACTCATTTAAACTCCAATTAGATATGATTAAGCCTTGACTTTAAATTAATTGAGTCAAACTAAGTCAACTTAAGCCTTAACCCAAGTTGACCCATTTGGACTCCATAGGGTTAAAACCCTATTCAACTTGATTCAAGCCAATCAAACCTGATCCAAGCCTCATAATTATTCTAAATGCCTAAATGAATATTATAATCCATTCCAATTCATGCAATTAATCCAATTAACCTAATTAACCTAAGATAAATTAAATTGACCCATTCAGCCTAAAGGGTTGAAATGGGCCAAAATTCAATATAGCTCAAATCAATAATAGTCAAGACCTTCAATCAACTCTAAGTTCATCCTTGAACACATTCTAACCTTCATATGATCCTAATTAAACCCGTTCAATCCAATTGGATGACTTAACCCAAATTGGCAAAAATGATCAAATTGGGTAAAACTTTAATCAAACCATAATTAGCATAAATCAATTCAATCAATCCATATTAAAATGATTGTCAATCACCATTGATCATCCTACTCCATTTAATTGGACCCAGTCAAGCCAATTTATCCATCTTGACTTATTAGACCCAAATTGAACTAAAGAGCTAAATTGGACCAAATCTCATTCTAATCCAAATTGATTATAACCAATGCCTTCAATCAATCATGAAATTGAGTATTGAACATAATCTAACCACCAATTGTAACCAATTTGATCGAATGAACCCAATTAACTCATTTGACCCAAATTGACCAAAAAGGTCAAATTGAATCAAATCTCATTATAATTTAAATCAATTCAAAAAAACACCTACAATCACTCCCAAATGATTAATAAAATAAAAATAAACCCCTTACTCAAGCCAATTTGATGAATTTGACCAAATTGGTTAGCTTGACCCATTTGGAAAAAATGAACCTATATGAGCCTAATTCAAATCCACTTCAAATTTGATCAAATCAATTGCATCAATGCATTCCAAATACTCAATTAAACATAATCCAATAGTCCTCTTGACCCAATTTGGTCAATTAGTCAAATTTTCCCAAATAAACCCAAATTGATCTATATGAGTCAAGTTGAGCAAAACTTAGCCAAACCAAGTCCAAACCCAACCAAACTTGGCATGACTTTTCCTTAGGTCCCCATTGACCTACCCAAGTGAACCCAACCCATGGTGAACTCGATTATGATCAATTCAAGTGAACCAAAGGTTCCAAATAAGAGAAAATCTTCATTTGGAAGGCCTACCCACCTCCTCTATCCATGGAAGCCAACTTTAGCCCTCTTTGCCTATAGGCCTATGACCCAAACTAAACAAAGATGTTGGGTACAACCCTTAACCAAGGGGAGAACCTCCTACCCTTGGTTGGCCATTGGTTCACCTTAAAAGAGGGGTACACCCCATGGCATGCCACTAAACTCCCTCAGCAACTCAAGCACCTCCACATCATTAGTCCCACCAACGACAATGGCATGCATACCCACCGCCAAGTAGTTATGGTCCACCTACTCCTTTAGATAGGTTAAACAAACCTTATTCTTTTAAGAGGGTGATAATCAAGAAAATCTTTAAGAATCTCTTAAAGAAACCTAATTTTTAGCTACCCGAGCCTAGGAGACTAGAGGAAGTAGGAAAAAGTCATGATTCAAACTTTTTCCCTTACCACCATATGCTAGGCCTCATTTTGGAGGATTGCTTCACACTCAAGGATTGGCTTGAACACAGTTTCAAGATCGACATTGTAGTTATCCTGAAGGAATACCTTATGGAACAACCTTTTAAATCCATTAGGGTAATCCTTGGGGACACAAGCGATCCTACCAAAACTAAAAAATGTTGGGACATTTCTTTGTCTAAAACCTCTAAGAAAATAATTCAAGATCAAAAGCTTTCCTTGTGTTCTCGAGAACTCAAACCTTAACACCAAGGAAGGTTTGCAAGTGCCAACTCTAGAAAGTGGGAGCTTAGTAGTAAATAAAGCATGTGTCACAAGGATAGCCCCTTAACAGCCCACCAATCATGTCCGCCTCTAGCCTTGGCCAGCTTCCACAGAGTTTTCTACCATTTCAGCTTCTTCTATTTCTTCTACTAGTAGAACTCTTGTATTAGTGATACACTCACTACTTCTACTTATAATAAATTAACTAGTTGAATAAAGCTGTGTCTCTTCATGAGTTATCTTCCTAATGATAACTCTTTAAGTCTAATTAACTATAATAATTTTGATCTTCCTCATTTTTAGAGTTGATTTTAGAATAATATTCACCTCTGAGATAGACTTGGAATCATTCAATTTGAGAGTCCCATAGAGAAGCGTAGGTGAGTAAGTGTTAGAACCTTCCACCACCTTGCCTCAAGAGATTATAGAAGTCAACCTCTGTAGTGGCAAGATTCTACCTCCTAGGGTAGCACCTCAAGATAGAGGGAAATAAGTCACTAGTACTGAAGATCAAGAAGCCCTTCCATAGGATGCTCCACCTTTGAATATGCTTGTGGAAGACTAGTCGAAAGAAGACTACAATGTCCTTTCTCATCTAAGAAAGCTACCATCTAATCTAAGTATATATGACACCCTTATCTTATCCAAAGAGATGAGGGAGTCACTAATCAAGGCACTCCTTGATCTTGAAATATGCTTAGCTCAACCGATTGCTATAGGGAAGCACATTATGCAAAAGAAGCCCAAGGGATCACCTTCAGATGAAGACCTTCTACTGGGGGATTTGGAGCACAATCGTCCCTCTACATCACTGACATGGACGTTCAAACTCACCAGGGTTCTTGTGGATTCAGGTGCATCAGTGAACATTATGAGTCTAAAGACCCTTGCCTATTTTAAGATCAACATCTCTACTCTCTGAGGAGATAGAATGATGTTGAGGGGATTCAATGATCAAGGTGAGCGGGCTTTAGGTTCCATAGTGTTATCTTTGGAGATAGGTGACTGAAAGACTGAAGCCAAGTTGTACATCATTTATTTGAATACTTCATTCACTACTTTGTTTGGTAGGCCTTGGATAAATAAGAACAAGATTGTTCCATCTTCCCATCATTAGTGCATCAAGTTTAAAAAAGATGAAATTTAGTACCCTGCCAATAGGGATGAAAGCCATTTTTAGTTAGAGAGGTTGAGATTTATGAGGATCTGACCTACTATCTTCCTAAAAACACCCTTTCTCATAAACTTGGATAAAATTCAAATGCAAATGTGAAAGAAAAAGAAAATGAAGCAAAATAAAAGATAAAAAAAATGAGAAGAAAATTAAAAGTCTAAGTGAGCAAGGAAGGAGAATTGAAGAAGAAGTGGATCCACATATCACATTCGACCCACAGTTGATTCCATCATATAGACATATGGGTAGGATGGCTCAACCTCCACCAGGTCAAGGTAGAGGCTAAAACAGAGGCAGTTCCATAGGTGGGAGACCCTTTAGTTGGCCTTTAGCCAACAGAGATCATGTTTTAGTTCATAGGAGTACCCTTACTATTCACATAGACTTGGAATTCAACTTGGAGGATGAGTCTAATGCGATTAGTATACTAGCTAACCCCTCTCAGTGGGTTCCTTGAGGTGACTTTTGATCCCAGAGATGAAGACCAGGCCTCAAGCAAAGCAAAGTATTCAAATATGGTTTATGTGAAACTATTAGGAGGGAACCTTAGCTCTAACCTCACCTACATCTTAGAAAATTGAAGGTTTAGTAGTTAAGGAAGTCCCTAAGTCTTCTAGTGACATGAAGTAGAAGAGGTTCTTTTTGGGTTCATCATCCTCAAGTCCAGAGCTTGATGTAGGACTCGAGAAAGATACTTTTAAAGAATTAATGGAATTACCTTTTGACTTACTCACCTTGTGTTCAAAATATGATACATAAATGTTTAGTTCCTCACGCATGGTCCAAGCACAGGTTAGAATATTTTGAAAAGCTATGGAATAATATAGGCAGAGAAGCACAATCAAGAGTAGGACTAGGATTCGGCATAGTGGGTCCGGTCAATGACGAAGATTATTTCTTAGTTGTTACCAACCATTTGGAGTCTGATAGGTTCTTCTCACATATCCCCAACTCTTATGAGAATGTGTGTTTAGAAACTTTAGATGATCCAAATGATCTCCAAGTCAAAGAGGCACTGCTAGAATTTGAAGAGGAGATTCATTCAATAATTAATAAACTTAAAAAAATAATCTGGGAAAGAAGAAAATCCTCACCCGACATATATCAGTTAGTTGCTGAATGAAGGCAAAACTAATGACTTAGTTAGGCTATTGATTGAGTTTAAAGATTATTTTAAATGGAGTTATGGAGAAATTCTCGGATTATCTCTTGACATAGTAATCCATAAGCTAGCAATAGACCCTAACATTACCCCTATTAAGCTAGCTCCTAGAGGCATGGGATTAGAAATTAAACAAGAAGTTATCTATGAAGTCAAGAAATTGATCGATGCTAGTTTCATTAGAGAAGAAAAATATCCTACCTGGTTAGCTAGTATCATCTTAGTTAAGAAGTAGATTGGCCAAATTTGTATATGCATCGATTTTAGAGACTTAAACAAGGCATGTCTTAAGGATAAGTTTTCTCTTTCTATACTAGAATTAATGGTGGACATCCTCATCTCATGCTTTCTTTCATGGATGGATCATCTCGCTATAACCATAACAAAATGTCTCCTAAAAATGAAAGAAACACTACTTTTCAAACCTCGATCAGAATCTTCTATTATAGGGTCATTCCTTTTGGCCTTAAAAATGTTGGTGCTATATACTAACAGGCCATGACTCAGATCTTCAATGAACTCATCTATCATCAGATTGAGTGCTACATTGATGATCTAGTAGTCAAAAGCTTAGAAAAGGAAGACCACCTCTTTGACTTGAGAGTAGTTTTCAAATTATTAAGACAATATAACCTCAAAATGAATCCCGTGAAGTGTGTATTCGGAGTCACTTTAGGAAAATTCCTTGGGTTTATTGTTTGACACTAGGAATGGAAATAGATTCTAAAAAGATCAAAGCTATCTTAGAAATGCCTCCTCTTAAGAGTTTAACTCAACTCAGATCCTTTCAAGGATGTTTGGCATATCTAAGAGGCTTTATCTCAAACCTATTAGAGAGATGCAACCCATTCTCAACACTAGTCAAAAAGTATGCCAAGTTCAAGTGGGATGATAAGTGCCAGCATGCCTTTGAAGACATCAAAGAGTACTTGGTGATACCGCTAGTTCTAGCAGCCCCTATCCCAAGCAAGCCACTGATCCTTTACACTACTGCATTGGATGACTCTCTCGGCACTCTGTTGGCCCAAGCCAATGATGAGGGGAAGGAAAGTGCACTCTATTACCTCAACCATCTGATTCTTATAAAGCAAACTATCCACCTATTGAGAAATATTGCCTAGCTTTGATATTTGCATCTCAGAAGCTACGACACTACATGCTTTCTTATAAGGTGAACTTGATCTCTCGAACCAATCCACTGCAGTACCTCATGACATGGCCAATGCTATCTGGATATTTGTCTCATTGGTTCATGACTCTCTCACAGTTTGATAACACATTTGTACCCCTCCATGCAGTAAAAGGATAGACACTAGCAAATTTCTTAGCAACACACCCACTTCTTGGTGATTCTTCGCTTAGTGATGATCTCCCCGATGAACAAATCTTGAACTTAGGGGAGTCCAACAACCACCGATGGGAGATGTATTTTGATGGTGCAGCTTCTTTTCTTAAAGGTGGAGCACCATAATCTGTTCTCCCAGGAAAGGCAAGTGAAGGAATAGTTCTTCTAACTCCAAACCACCATGTGATGAGATTCTCATACTATCTTTCCATCCCCTACACCAACAACAAAGCTGAGTATGAGGTTTTAATTGCTGGTCTAGAGTTATCCATTACTATCAGTGTCAAGAGCATCAACATTTTTGGGGATTCTCAGTCAGTCATCAACCAGATTGCCCAGTCCTACTATGTTCTCAAACCCAAGCTTCATCATTACTACAAGTAGTATATGAAGTTGTTGGCCCAAATTTTCAAAGTCACCATCTACAAGGTTCTGAAGAGAACAGTAGAGATGCTTTGGCCAAACTTGCCAAAGAATTGGCATGTTCGGAAGATGAGTCCATTTCAATAAGGGTCCAAAATAGGCAAGTCCTATCTCTTATTGATTCTGAACTCATCGAGAGACTTTTCTTGAAGGGGAGGTTGCCATTGCCAAAATGGACAAGGAGCTAGATTGGAGGCAATTTCATAGATTACTTGAACACCGATAAACTACCTCAAGAAAAGTCACAAGCCCATCAGGTGAAACAGAGAGCTCTCTCCTATGCTTTTGTTGATGGCACCCTGTACCGTCGATCCTTTGACCAAATATGGTTACATTGTTTGGACAAACATGAATCCTATGGCATTGTAACTGAGGTACACTCAGGTCTATATGGAGCACATCAATCTGGTCTAAAGATGAAGATAAAGATCAAAAGACTTATATACTATTGGCCTTTGATGATCACAGATTGCATGGATGTAGCTAGGAGATGCATTAGTGTTAGGTGCACAGTGTGGTCCTCCACCAACCACCCAACATTCTACACCCTACTTTGGCTTCATGGCCATTTGAGTGTTGGGGTACCGACATTGTAGGTCTGATCGATCCTCCTTTTTCCAAGGGGCACTGATTCATCTTAGTTGCCACCGACTACTTTTCCAAGTGGGCAAAAGCCATCGCTTTTAGAGAGGTCACGGCTCACCATGTTCTTTAATTTTTCAAGAACCATATCATTTATAAGTTTGGGGTGCCTCGATGAATTATATTCAACAATGATATTGCATTCAAAAGAATGAAGATCAACAGCTTCTCCAGAAGACACGGTATAGATTGGAGATACTCCACCATCTACTATCCTAGAGCAAATAGCTTAGCAGAAGCATTCAATAAAACTCTCATCTAGATACTGAAGAAGACTCTTGATGATAATAAATGATAGTGGAACAAGTAGTTGGTTGAAGCTTTGTGGGCCTACCGCTGTACATATTTGACTCTAACTCAGTCTACCCCATTTTCCTTAGTGTTTGGGTCCGAAGCCATTCTTCCTTTAGAAGTTCAACTCTCATCACTAAAGATAACATTGGGTAGCAAGATCACTACAGAGTAGATTGCAAAGTTGCATTTAGAAGAGCTCGAAGGTTTAAAGGAGAGTCTCTAGGGGCATTAGAACCTCAAGTACAAGGCCAAAATGATTCAAGCTCAAGCTGGTCATCCCTAGGTCTTTAGTAGGAGAACTTGTGTTAGTCCTTAGGAGACCAATTGTTGCCCATCAAAAGAAGGGAGGCAAGTTTGAACCCACTTGGGAAGGCCCCTATGTCATAGAGAAGGCTTACCAAGGAGGATCTTATCAGCTTATTGATTATAAAGGGGAACATCTGATGCTTCCAATTAATGGGCTCTATCTAAAGAAATATTACACATGAAATAAATCATGTTTGAAAATAATCATTAATAAAAAAGAACAAAATCTACTTTCATTGATAAAATCTTCTCTTCTTTTAAAGTGTTGTTTGCTTGTCTTGTGAAACCACCCAAACATGTTTAGGGTCGGTGTAAGAGTCCCCCGACAGCATCCTATCCCTCTTTCACAACATAAACACAATCTCCTGATGCTTTTAGAATAGGTGTAAGAGAACCCGAGAGGCATCCTATTTTGATTAGCATAACTAAGATAGGTGTGAGAGAACCCAAGTGACATCCTTTCTTAGTGGGAATTCTTGTTGCCATCATGGCATCATTTCATAATTCCCCATCATGTTTTAAGGTAGGTGTAAGAGTCCCTGGAGGCATCCTATTTATTTTAACACATGCACAAAATAAACACAAATTTTTTGTCTTGAGCTACTTGATGTGGGAGCAAGCCCCCTGTGGCACTCACTCATTAGCTCTAGGTCGCCCTACATGCACCTCGCTAATGTCACTCCAATGGTCATTTGTTGGAAGATGTGAGTCCCCGTGCTTTCTTCCTAACTTCATCATTACAAACCAATGAGCACCTTGTTAGTATGGTATGCTTCACTGCCCAACTAGTAAGCTACCTCATGTTGACTTTGTTTAAGAAGATGTGTGTCCTCATGCTTTCTTCTTCAACTAGCCATCCTGTTCTAACTAGGTCGAGTATATTGGAGGCTTAGGGTAAGTCTCCCAGAGGCTCCTTTCCTCTTGACTACTCTTGGGTTGATATAAGTCCCCTAGTGGCATTCACTAAGAGTGCCCCAAGGTGGATAACACCTCAGTCAAGATAGACTATCCCAAGAATCACGCTATAAGAAGATGTGAGTCCCAGCTTTCTTCCAGTGATTGCAAACCAACGCACCTTAGGTTGGTTGACATTCTTTATGCTAATAGTGACTCACCCGATGAGTACACCACTCTTGGCAGATATGAGTCCACGTGCTTTCTGCCTGAGTTGGACACCAATACCTAATGGATTTATGACTATCCATGTCATTTTCTATAGGGTATTGGATTAAGTCCTTAGTAGCCCCATCCCCTGTGGGCACTATATTTGGATCAAGTCCCTTATGACCCTATTTAGACACTACCCAAGTTACTTTTAGATTGGTTCCCCTTTTCCTAGTAGCCACCCTATGGTTGGAAAATTTATTCAAATAATGCAATATTCTCCTTAGTTCAGTAAATCTGAGATAGGTCTAGGCTGATATAAACTCCTTCTCAGTATGATCCCTCATAAACTAACAGGGTCCACAATAAATAAACTAACTAACTAAAATAAACAAAAATTAATTGGCTTATGGATTAAGAATTCAAGCCCCCCAAAGGGCCCCTTCTCTAAAGTAGGAATCCTATCTTTAGGGTAGTGTTAGCAGAAATCCATGTAGGAATTGCCTGACTACTTGAGTTGAGATAAATCCTCAAGGCGGTACTCACTCTGTAGTCACCCTTAGGTCAGGTTTAATATGTTTTTCTATAAATAGGTTACCCCGATAGTCATTCAGCTTTGAAAGATGTAAGACTATGAAGCTTTCTTCTTAGGCTGATTGTTGCAAACTGACGGGTAGCCATAGGTCAGGTTTGATTTATTGCCTAAAGAAACCCATCACCCTAATGGTCTTTTCTGGTGAAGATGTGAGTCCCCATGCTTTCTTCTATATAATTGATCATTGCAAACTGAAAGGCACTCCTTTGGTCGATAGTTCTCCATCGGGAAGCTACTCCTTTGGTTCAAGAATCGAGATAGTCTAGGCTTCTATAGCTCCTTCTCGGTGATCCATCAAACCAACAAAATCCATCAAAATAATTAAAAATGAAATTAATCTTGACTATCTTTGAGTTGATTTAAGCCCCTAGTGGCATTCACTCAATAGTTAGGTCGTTTGATTTGTTTCCCAAAGCAACTGATCACCCCAATGGTTCCTTATTTCTAGAAGATGTGAGTCCATGCTTTCTTCTTAAGACTTGACCATTGTGTACCAAAAGGCATTTCTCCTTGGTTGGATAGTTCTACCTTGTGGTTGGTATCCTACTCTCTTTGAATTGATAAATCTGAGCTAGGTCTAGGCCTTCATGGCCCCTACTCAGTGCAGTTCATCAAAAACCTATGGGATCCATCATAATCAAAACAAACAAATTTTAAAATGAAATCAGTCTTGACTATCTTTGAGCTGATCTAAGTCCCAATGGCATTCACTCAATAGTTAGCCTTAGGTTGGGTTCAATCTATTATCTCGCCAATAGACCCGTGATGGTCCTTACTTTGGAAGATGTAAGTCTACTATGCTTTCTTCCTTGTACAGCTACTGTGCACCAAAAGGCATCCCTTTGGTTGGCTAGTCCTATGATGTGTTTAGTAGACTACCCCTTTGGATTGGTAAATTTGAGTTTGGTCTTAGCCTCCATGGCTCCTACTTGGTGTAGTCTGCTGCAAACCAAAAGGGTTCATCCTAAAAATTCAAACCTAACAAAATTTGAAAGAAATTCAACCCTCTTCCCAAGTGGAATAATCAAATCAAACCTTTCATCTCTTTGTAGATGACTTGAACTTGCTTCCCTAGTGGAAGGTTCACACTCTATCCCTTAGTGGATTTCTTCCCTCTCTCTTATGTCTTGGACCTAATTAGAGCCACATTGCACTAAGCTGGATTCTTTCTTGATAGATTATTTTGTAGTGATGATCTTGTGTTGTTGGTCATTTTGGTCAACACCAACGTAGTGTTCTGTCAATCACACCATACCTATTGTGCCTTTCTTGACCTCATTTTAGAATGAGCTCTCAATCCCTCCATCTTAGACATAGGACTCCTCTTAGAATTTAAGAAATTAGTCTTAAGACACATCTAGTGATTAGTGACACTCAAACCTAGCCTTAGAAGACTTAGAAGAGTTAGAATAGGTCATGCTTGGGTGTTAAAATTTCTACCCTTAGCTTAAACCATTCTCACTTTCCTTTCAAGTCAAACTCAAATAAATTCTTATTTTCTCCAAATTTAAATCAACTTCATATGATTGAAATCCATGATCATGATTGAAACCCATGAACAAAATCCATCAAAATTCTAAGTCCAATCAAGTCCTTAACCTTCCCTTAAGGACTTATTCAAAATCATGATTCAAACCTATTCAAATCTTTGAGATTTTCTCATACCTCATTTATTCTCATTTATATTCACATATATAAATGAAATATAAATTCAAACCCATCAAATCAAACTCAAAATTCTAAATCAATTCATAAAAATTTCCTTAAATCCTTTAAATTCCTTTTGATGGATTTAACCTAAATCTTGATCAAACCTATTTAAACCCTTGGGATTTTATCAAAACTTATTTGTATTTACATTTAGGTTCTCATATATAAATGAAATATGAATATAAATAAATCAAATCAAAAGTACAAAATTAAATTCCAATTTAAAATTCCTTTAAATCCTTTAAATTCCCTTTAATGGACTTAGCCCAAACTTTGATCAAACCATTTCAAACTCATGGGATTTTCTCAAAACTTATTTGTATTCTCATTTTATATTCTCATATATAAATGAAATATAAATATAAATCAATCAATTCAAAATTTCAATTTAAAATTTTCCTTAAATCCTTTAAATTCTTTAATGGATTTAACCTAAATCATGATTAAACCACTTCAAATCCTTGAAATTTTCTCATGATCAATTTATATTCTCATTTATATTCACATATATAAATGAAATATAAATTCAAACAATCAAAACCAATTCCAAAAAAAAAAACCCAAATCAACTCAAAATCCAATGAGCCTTTCAAGTCAAAATCTTGAACTTAACCAAATCACTTTCAAATCAAGCCAAACCCTTGATTTTTCTCTAATGATTCAATCAACCCTACAATCATGAGCTCATATATAAATCCAAACTTCAACCATTCAATCAAAACCCAAAATAAAAATCAAACCTAAAACCCTTTCATATTCTTCTTTTGAATATGAAATTTTCAAATGGATCAAAACCCATTTGACTTCAAACCACTTGTAAATGGATTTATATTTAAATCATGACTCCATATACAAGATCAACCAACTTCAAATCAAGCTTTGACCAAGCCAATTAACTCACTTAGGCTCACTTTACCCAAAGTGACCTAAAGTATCCTTATGAGCCAAATTTTGATCCTAACCAAATTGGATTGAACCAAACTCATATATCCCTCTCATCATGATCAACAATCATCATGGGATGATCAATCAATCAAATTGGGTCAAACCAAGTCAAACTTAAGGGTTGACCAACACTTAACCTAAAATGAAACCATAGCCAAATCCCACCATAGGCCAAATTGATTGAAACCATTGATCTAAGTTCCCTCATGACCTATGTTCAAACTTGACCAAGCCAACATTTGAGCCTAACCTAGCCCAATTGGTCAACTCAACCAAGTTGACCCATTTTGACCTAATAAGTCAAAATATGTCAAAACTTGATCTAAGCAAAATTGATTAAAACCAATGGGTCATGTCCATTCCAAATCACCTATGGAACTTGACCAAATCCTCAATTGGCCAACTAGACCTAACCTAGCCCAATTAGACCCAACAATGACCTAAAGGGGTCATGTTGAGCCAAAATTGAACTTAACCCAAATTGATTGGAAACAAAAGATACCAATCAACTCCATATGACTAACCTATAACCTACCCTTGACCTACCTCAAATAGGTCAAATGGGTCAAATAGGTCAACTTGACCCATTTGACCTAAGTCATATGAGCCAAAACCAAATATATACCAAATTGAATCAAACCAAAGCCACCAAAGCATTTCAAATGGTCATATGAACTTGACCAACCCATGGTTTGACCCAATTTGACCTATTTGGATGATAAAGATGAAGTCCCACTTAATTTAGTGAAATGGAAATTTCACTTAGCAAATTTGAGTATGCTAATATGAAATTCCAAATGGTGTGTTTAGAATTTTGATTTCATTTTGGTTTGAAAAATGGAAACTTCTTAGCAAATTTGGTATGCTAAGGGAAGAAGTTCCAAAGGTGTTTGAGAAATTTTGTTTTGAGTTTGAAAACATCACTTAGAAAGTTGAGTAAGCTAGGTGAGGTTCCAAAAAATGTGTTTAGAAAGATGTTTGATTTTAGATTTGGAAACTTCACTTAGAAAATTTAAATATGCTAAATGAAGTTCCAAATATGTATTTAAAATTTTTTGAATTTGGAGACTTTACTTAACAAATTTGGGTAAGTGAAATTCCAAAATGTTGTTTGAAAATTTTGGATTTTGAATTTGGAGATTTTACTTAACAAATTTGGGTATGTTAAGTGAAATTCCAAAACTTGTTTGAAAATTTTTAGATTTTGAATTTGGAGACTTCACTTAAAAATTTGTGTATGTTAACGAGGTTCCAAGTATGATTAGAAAATCTTGAAATATGATTGTTGATTTTGATTTTTTGAATTTGAAACATCACTTAGCAAATTTGAGTATGCTAAGTGAGGTTCCAAATATGTTTGAATTTTTTTGAAATATGATTGTTGGAATTTTAATTTTGAAAAGGGACCTCCATTCAATAAATTTAGGTATGTGGAATGGGGATCAATCTTATTTTTTGAAATATAAAATTTTGTGTGTTGTTGTTTTTTAAAGAGAGAATTCCAACTTAAAACATATGTGAGATATGTTTAAGTGGGATTTCTAAATGATATTTATTTTTTAGTTGAATGAAATCATCATTTAATAAATTAAATGAGGATGTTCATGTGTGCTTTTGCAAAGTTTAATTTTGTTTGAAAATGAACTTTCCATTCAATATGTGAGTGTATTGAATAGAAGAATTCATGTGTGCTTTTGAAAAGTTTATGATTATGATTGTGATTTTTTTTGGAAAAGATGATTGTTCATTTTATTTTAAAATGAAATCTTCATCAAAGTGAATTAAGATATTCATTTGTGCTTTTGGAAAATGTTATTAATTTTATTTTTGAAAATCCTACATGTAATGAGAATTGTTAAATGAGGGTGACAAAATTTTGTGATAATATTTTATTAAGTGCATTTTGAAAAGGTGCTTTTGAAAAGCAAAGTTCTTATGGAAGATTTATTATTTTTAGGAATGAACCTTTCCTTACCATGAAAATGGAGGAAGTCTTTAAGATGTTTTCTTTTTTATTTAGATCTTTTCATTTTACCCATGTGAGAACCCAATGAGGGTTTTAAGACCAACAAGGAATGCAGTCCTAAAACCTAAAGATGTTGGCTAACTCAACTCAAGAATGAAATGAGCTAAGTGTCAATGGAAAGAAGGATAGTCTTGGATTCATAAGTACAAACCCATTATCAATACTCAAAGACAAATGATCATTTACCAAAAGATAGAGAGAGGAACCTTCCCCAAAAAAATTTGTTGGTTTAAAATTTCTATAGGGAGTCGCCTTCAAATCTGTGGGAAGAAAGAAAAGGCATAACACTATAAAAATTCATCTTGTGAAGATGCCACACAGATCCACAGATGTACTTATTCAAGTGATCGGATACATCATCAAGGAAATAATGTACTATGTTGAGAGATAAAAATCGATACCCTTTAATGGAACTAATCATCTCAATAAGGACTCCTAGAGATGATGGGTCTACATATGTACCAGAGATTCTTCCACTACATTACATGGAAAAGTAAAGCAAAGTTTACTTTAAATCAGCATTAAGTTCTGCAAGCCCCCCATAGTTAATCCCTAAGGAATGGGATTCTTAGAAAACTCTCGATTAAGGTAAATGATCATTGTCTTTGAAGATTTTAATAGGGAAGGACTATCAATCAATTGGTTTTATTTTGAAGATCAAAATGGGATTGATCAAAAGAGGGAGTTATTAGCCAAAATGGAAATAAGTAGAGATGCTAGGAAACCTAGCAAGCATCTCAAACTATCCTATTGTTGGGATTTACATTCTAGAAATTGATTTAGTTTTTTGTGTTGCAGTTTTCATTAGAATTTTAGGACTTAAGATTCTTTAAGATTAAGAAAAATGCAAGAGGTGAGAATTATGCTTATGGCCCACAAAGGGAGAAGCAATCTACCTAAATTTAAAAATTAAGGGTTTTGCCTTGATAAGAGAGGACAAACCAACACTTCAACTACCATGGGGTGGCTCCAACTAACTCCTACAAATTTTAAATACATGTAGGCAAGTGTTTATGCTGCAAGATAGCTAAGTGTTATTATTTAAAAGAGACTAAGTCCTTAACTCACTCCCTAAAGAGACTAAATCATGTAAAGGGACATGCCAATGACCTAAATCTAATGCAATTCAAATTTCATTTTATTTTCATTTTGCATAATTATTTTAAGCTAATAGGATTCATATGACTAATGCATGAAAATCAGATTATTAGCCAAAATTATCAGGGGAGGAGGTGAGTTTCCACCATGGCTCTAAAGGTCAAGTTTTCCGAAAGGTGGAAGCCCTCCAATAAAGAGTGAAATAAGATGCATTTGTGTATGATATTATAAAAGAAATTCTCATCCAGCTAAGGGGTTGCTTATCTTGATTTTAAACCTAAGCTTTAGGTGAGGTTATGAGTTATTTAAATTTAATTTGAATTATTAAGTTGTGTAAAAGATTTATTTTTCCCTAAAGAGCCTAATCCACATCTAGGCCATACAAAAGCAAGGAAAATTAGAAATGCCACTTAATGCAAAGATATTATCAATCAATTTATAAAGATAATAAAAAAAGAATAAATTTTGTGGTCGCACCATGCACAAAAAATAAAATATGGGTTGATTCTACCCTTATACAACCCATATATTAAAATGAATTAGATTACAATTAAGCATGGAACTCATTATGGGGGTCTTCAAGCTTCATTCTTCTTTCTTCTCTTCTTCTTTCTTCTTTTGGTTCCTCCTTTGAAGGTTGGAGGTGGATGCTCCAAGGCTTCACATGGTGCATAAGATAGGACCTTATGACTAATGCTTATCCTAATCATAACAATCATTCCAAAATCCTAATTATACAAATTTTACATAAAAAAAAAAAGTGAAATCTAACTAACACCCAAAATAAAGGTCAGCTAAAACACAAATCCCAAGCATGTATATTGGACTTATCACCCCACACATGGGTGACTAAGTCCACTATGGATTGTTATTAGGTATAAAGCACCTACAAGCAAACACATTTTTTTATCATATTTTCCTTTAAGCACAATCAAACAAAAGAATAGTTAATAAGAATGTCCTTATTCATTCTAATACACCCTAACATCTAGTTTAAAATATAAAAACAAACATCAAACCATGCACCTAACTAAAGCTAGAAGTGGTGACTTAGGTTTATGTGTGCTTTGAAGGCTTGTGTGGTATGCTTAGCAATGGCTTTAGGTTTAAATTTTCTAAGTGTGAAGAACATGTTCAACTTAGAAGTTGTTTAATCATTAATTTTATTTCATGTTTTGATTTGTTTTAAGTTGATCCTACAATTAATTCTAGTTATGAAGAGAAAGAGAAGAGAACTTTTTTTCCTTCCCTAAAAATAATTTCTAAAGTAGATTACATTTCATTTCATAGGTGAATATTTTGATTACATCTATTAGTTTAGATAAACTCTAAACAAACCTATTAAAAAAAAGAAAGACATTTTAAGATTAAATAAAATGAATCAAAATTCACATAACACACATTACTTCATTTCTTTTACAACATATATAACATGCATATGGATGGACCCTAAGCATATATATAATATAGATATTTAACACACTTTATAAAGTAATAAGTTGGAAATTTAGAAGTTGAATATGCATGATTTTTCTTAAGTAGAAAGAGTTTTGTTATCTAAATTTTACATACATACATGAAAGTAAGAAAGGCATAAGTTAATGCCATTATTAACCGAGGTGTTAGGTATAAGACCTACTTATACTTAAAGTTAACCTGGTTGTCAGACTAATATAACTTTCCTTAAATACAAACATTTATATAAAAGAAATAAAAAAGGAAAACAAAAGTTGTTTAATGGATTCATTTTTTGTTTATAATCTATACAAAGTATAGGCAACCCTTCTTAGGTGATAGTATAGGGATGAATAGGGTATAATTAAGTATGTTGGGTTCTTTCAAATGAACCCTACATCTACAAACTTATTCAAAACTATGCTAACATAAAGAAGAAAGAAACCTATACTAAGCATGACTTATAATCTATCACTTATAATTAAAGTATAAGTAGCACACTTTAGATTTGGTATTTATGTATTTTGAAAATAATTTGGATTTAGTAGTGATAATAACCATTCATATTTTTTTTTTAATTTTTAAACACATGCAAATTTGACATAAAGTAAACAATTTCATTTTAAATTTTGAATTTCAAACTATGACCATGATAATGACATACAACTTAACATGTTGGGAAATGATCCAAAGAATGAAAGAATAAACAAACTCACTTCACTTAAATCTAAGACATTCTTATGGAATAAGAAAATTTAGAATAAATCAAAGTGGATTTCAAAGTGATTTTTGTTTAGTTTAAAGTTTTTGATTTAATTTTAAAAGGTGAGATGAGTTTATTCTTAACCATTCCCATGTGTTTGATATTTTGTTTAATTTTTTAAACAATTAAATTTTTATGTGTTGATTAGTTAAGGTATGAATTAAGTAGCTTAATTAACCCACCTACCATACCTATTAAGAATTAACTAAATAATATGAGCCAATGAGTTTATGAAAAATAAAAGGATCAATTTGCTAATAATTTGCTTAAAAGTTAATTTAAAAAAGATTTCTATTAATTGGCTATTAGCTAAATTAAAAGTTTTTTAAAATATTTAAAATAATTAAAATCAATCCTTCTAATAATTTGAAGGTTTTGGTTGGAATTAAATTATTTAATTTGGTTTGAAATGATTATTATCATTCATGATTGTTTAATGATGAGGGATATATATTTTTCAATCTTGGTTTAAGATCAAAATTTGGCTCAGAGGGTACTTAGGTCACTTTGGGTAAGTATCAAGTAAAACTTTGATTTTTGGTTGATTTTGTATATGGACATTGATTGAAATATAAATCCATCTTTAACCAAATCATTTCCAACTATTTAAAAATTTCATTCAAAGGAAGAATATGAAAAATTTTGGGTTTGATTTTTTATTTGGTTTTGATTAACATTGAGTTTATATATATGGAGCTCATTGTAGTTGATTGAATCATGAGAGAAAATCATTTCTTGATTTGAAAGTGATTTGGCTAAGTTCAAGATTTTGACTTGAAAGGCTCTTGGATTTTGAGTTGATTTGAGTTTTATTTCAAATTTTTTGACTTTGAATTTATATTTCATTTATATATGTGAATTTAAATGAGAATATAAATTATCATGAGAAAATTTCAAGGATTTGAAGTGGTTTAATCATGATTTAGGTTAAATCCATTAAAGGAAATTTAAAGGATTTAAGGAAATTTTTAATTTTTGGATTGGATTGGAGTGATTTATATTTATATTTCATTTATATATGAGAATATAAATGAGAATACAAATAAGTTTTGAGAAAATCCCATGAGTTTGAAATGGTCTGATAAAAGTTTGGGCTAAGTCCATTAAAAGGGATTTAAAGGATTTAAAGAAATTTTAAATTGGAATTTAATTTTTTGTTTTTGATTTGATTGATTTATATTTATATTTCATTTATATATGAGAACATAAATGTGAATACAAATAAGTTTTGAGAAAATCCCAAGGGTTTGAATAGGTTTGATCAAGATTTAGGTTAAATCCATTAAAGGGAATTTAAAGGATTTAAGGAAATTTTCATGAATTGATTTGGAATTTTGAGCTTGATTTGTTGGGTTTGAATTTATATTTCAATTATATATGTGAATATAAATGAGAATATAAATGAGGTATGACAAAATCTCAAAGATCTGAATAGGGTTGAATCATGATTTTGAATAAGTCCTTAAGCGAAGGTTAAGTACTTAAGCAAAATTTGGACTTAGGAATTTTTGATGGATTTTGAGCATGGGCTTCAATCATTGATTTCAATCATATGGAGTTGATTTGAATTTGGAGAAAATAAAATAGAATTTATTTAGAGTTTGACTTGAAAGAAGGAAAGTGAGGAATAGTTCAAGCTAAGGGTAGAAAATTTTCTTAACACCCCTAAGGCATGACCTATTCATATGGCTAACTCTTCTAAGTCTTCTAAGGATAGGTTTCAGTGTCCACCTCATCACTAGATGTGTCTTAAGACTATGGATCTCTTAAAGTCTATGAGGAGTCTTATGTCTAAGATGGAGGGGTTGAGAGCTCATTCTAAAATTAAGAATGTGAGTGGCTATTATCACTATTAAACCCAAAAAGTATTTTCAAAACCTATAAACCAAAGATTATGAATGAAGTGATGCTACTTATAAATACTTTTAAGCTTGCATGTGATTATAGCATAAGATGTGTTTAATGTTATTTTCTTCTCTTCTCTTAACATGTATTTGAATAGGACTTGCAAAGTGTATAGTTCATTTGAAAAGAACACAACACTTGCTTAAATCTATTCCTATGCATTTCTATGTTATGACTTAAGAAGGATTCTCACATTTACACATGTAAATTATAAAACCAAATCAAACAAAAAAATATTTTGCATGATTTTTCATCCATTTGTCTCATTTGTACATTTACATGTATTTAAGAAAAGTGGTATATTAGTCGGACATCCGGGAGGCTTTAAGTAGCCCTAAGTAGGTCTTGTACCTACTAGTGTAGAAAATAATGGCATCATACTTATGTCTTTTATATATGTGAATGTGCATTATGTTAATGGATGAAGAATCCCCCTTTTCTACATAATAAAGACATGCATTCATGGAATATCCAAATTTTTAAATCATATCTCTTAGTATTCATCATCAAAGTGTGCTAAAATTTGCATTGCATGTATAGGTATGCTTAGGATTATTCATATGCATGGTGTACATGATGGAAAAAATAAATAGTTGTGTGTTATGTGATAGTAATTCACCTAAACTAATCCTAAGATGCCTTTCTTATTGAATAGGGCTATTTAGAGTAAATCTAAACTTAGGGTCAATTAAAACACATAATAAAATATTCACTAAAGAAAAATCATTAATGAAGCTACCTTAGAAATTACTTAAGGTAGGGATGAAAAAGAAGTTCTTTTCTTTTCTTCTCTTCATAACATTTAGTAATTAAGTGTAGGTTCATTCTAACCAAATCAAATCATCAAATAAAATATACAAATCAACTAAATCACTTTAAATGAAACCACCCTCTAAATTGAATCTCTCACACTTAGAAAATTTCAACCTTAAAGCCTAGCTAAGACATGAAACACAAGCCTTAAATGGCACACACATTAGGCTAAGTCACCATTTCTAGCTCTATGTTAGAATGGTGCATGGTTTGATGCCTGATTATGTTTTGTGATGTAATGTTTTAGACTGGATATTAGGGTGCATGTGCACAGACTGGATGATAGAGCGATCTTAGCCTAGTCATATGTTTTCTACTGGGGTTATGCTTAAGGGACGCTGTAATAAAAATATAAATACTTTTGTTTTGTAGGTTACTTATACCCATAAGCATAACCCAAATTAGGACAGATGGACTTGGTTATCCATATGTGGGGTGCTAAGTCCAAACCATTCATATAATTGCTTGGGTTATGTGGTATGTTTAGTTAATCTCTATTTTGCGAGTTTAGTTAGATTTATCTTTCTCATTTTAATGTAAATTTTGAAATTAAGATTTGTAATGAATGTTATGGGGAATTAGGATGAACATTAGTTATAAGACCATCTCTTATATACCATGTGAAGCCTTAGAGCAAACTACATCCCAAGTCAAATGAAGAAAGAAAGAAATGAAAAAAGAAAGAAATGAAGAAAGGAAGAAATGAAGAAATGAAGAATGAAGACCCCTATAACATGAATTCCTTTTAATTGTAATTATTCATTTATAATCTGGGTTGTATAAGGGTAGAGCTTGGCTCCCCATATTTCTTTTCAAGTTGTATGACAGTACCCGACCGCATTAGCCTTTGATCCTTTTATGCTAATTTTATAAATTGATTGATGTTATGTTTATGATTGCGCAATTAGGATGGCATAATTTTCCTAGTTTCTTAATTGCTTGGTGATTATCGAATGGCCCGGATGCGATTAGACTCTTCGGAAAAAAAATAAATTTTCTATTGAATTAATCAACTCAGAATTAAACTAAATAACCCATAGCCTCACCTAAAGTGTAGGACATAAATCAAGATAATAAAAGATTTAATAGCCCCTTAGCTGGATGTTGTATGTCTCACATCATGCATAAATTATATTGCTTCACTCTACTAATGGAGGTCTTCCACCTTTGCTGGAGAAAATTGCTTGACCTTTGAGAGCCATGGTGAAAACACACCTCCTTCTTTTTGATTTTAGCCCATAACCAATCTTTTCATGCATTAAGCATATGAAATCCCATAGCCCGTGTCAAGTAAAAATGTCCAAAAATCAAAATAAAACTTAACAAAATTTACATTAGATTAAGTCATGAGTTCATGCCCTTCATGATCTAGTCTCTTAGAGAGTGAGTTTAAGGACTTGGTCTTATTACTAAATAAATAACAGCTTAGCCATCTTACAAAGCATAAGACTTGCCTACATGTATTTAAAATTATAGGAGGAGTTAGTTGGTGGCCACCCCCAGGTGATTGTAAGTCCAACAATCGGGTGGTTTATTCTCTTTTGTGGAGATAAACCGTATACCCAATTTTCAACTTAGATTTTGGTCATGCTTTGGCCCTCACCAAAGCTCCCAAGATTTAGAATATGAGATTGTTGTTTCCCTTTGTGGGCTACAAGCGTAACTCCTCACCTCTTAGGCATTTCCATAATCTTGTGTTGTGGAATTGTAAGCCCTAGATTTCTAATAAAAATTTAACTCAAACATATAATTCTCTTCAAATTTCAAAGATATAAAGCCCAACCATAGGATAGTTTGGGATGCTCGCTTGGTTTCCTAGCATCATAAGCATCCCCTACTAATCTCCCTTTGGTATTGATAATAACTCTCTCCTCTTGATCAATCCCACTTGATTTTCCAAAAATAACCAATTGATTGATAGTCCTATCTTTGCAACCTTTGGAGACAATGATCATTTACCTTAATCGAGAGTATTCTTAAGGAATCTCTTTTCTTATGATGCAATTAACAATGGGGGCTTTCCTTCATAGGGAACTTAATGAACCCCATTCAAATATACACTTCTTCACTTTTCCATGTAAAGTAGGGGAAAGATCTCTGATACATTCGAAGACCCACTATCCTTAGGAGTCCTCATTAAGTGATTAGGCCCATTATAGGGTAGTGACTTCTACCTCAAGAGATAGTACACTATTCCTTAATGTCATTCTTGATCACCCTAATGAGTATATATGTAGATCTATGTGGTGTCCTAATAATAATTTTTAACATTCTCAATGTTTGAAAATAAAAACACCACTAGTTAATTAGTCTTTCATGTACTAGAGAGTTTTCTTCTAAACTACATGAGAAGTAGAGCAAAGTTTATTTTAAAATTGGGTTCACAGTTTTCTATAGGGCCAAGTCCCTATAGTTAATTACATCTGAGGAAGAAGGGTATCTTCTTAAGAATACTCTCAATTAAAGAAATAAATTATTATTTCTAAAGAATTTTTAAGTTGGTTTTCAAAGGAATGATATTTGAAATTTTAATTGGGAATGATCCAAAGTAGAAAGAGTTTTTTTAAGAGGCTACGGTGAAAATAATTCTTATATGATACCTTGCCTTCATCTATCCCCCTTCCTTTCGAAAAAGAAGATAAATGAAAATAGAAATATATAAAAACATACACATTGTTGGGATGCCACATAGATCTGCAGATGTTCTTATTAAGGTGATTGGGTACAACATTAGGGAGAGGTGTACTATCTCAAGAGATAGAGGTCACCACCCTATAATGAACCTAATCAATCGAATAAGGACTCTTAAGGATAATGGGTTTGCATATGTACTAGAGATTCTTCCCTTATTTTACATGGAAAAGTAAAGTAGGGTTTATTTTAAATTGGGTTGGTTAAGTTTCCTACAGGGAAAAGCCCCCATAGTTAATTACATCCTAAGGGATGGGATCCCTTAGGAATACTCTCGATTAAGGTAAATGATCATTATTTTCAAAGATTTCAATAGGTAGGATTATCAATCGATTAACTTATTTTGGAAGATCAAATGGGATGGATCAAAGAGAGGGAGTTATTATCAAAAAGAAGATGGAGATGCCCATGATGTTAGGAAAAACTACTCAAACTATGGTTGGGCTTTATATTTTTGAAATTGATTTAATTTATTTGAGCTGAATCTTTCATTAGAAATTTAGGGCTTATAATTCCATAACACAAGATTAAGGAAATGCCTAAGAGGTGAGGATTTATGCTTATGGCCCAAAAATGGGAGAAGTAACCTCAGAACCTAAATCTAAGGAGCTTTGGGGAGGGCCGAAAGAACAACCTAAATCTAAGCCAACAATGGGTATTTAGTTTTCTTCTATAAGAGAGGACAAACCACCCAACTGCTTGGACTTACAACCAAGGGGTGGCCACCAACTAACTCCTCCTATGGGTTTAAATTAATGTAGGCAAGTCATATGCTTTATGCAAGATAGCTGGGCTGTTATTTCTTTAGAAAGAGATTCAGTCCTTAAACTCACTACCTAATAAGACTAGATCATGTAAGGATATGCTTAGAATGTCCTAAATATAATGCAATTTAGATTTCATTTTATGTTCATTTTTGGACAATCATTTTGACTCAGGCTAATAGGATTCATATGCCTAATGCATAAGAAATGAGATTATTGGCCAAAATTAGCAAGAAGGTAGGAGGTGTATTTTCACCATTGCACTCAAAGGTTAAGCCAAGTTTCTCTGGAAAAGGTGGAAGCCCTCCAATCAAGAGTGAAAATAATATGTATTTTTGCATGATGTTATAAAATAAGTACTCATCCAGCTAAGAGGTTGCTAATTCTTTTATCTTGATTTTAGCCTAAGCTTTAGATGAGGTTATGAGTTCTTTATTTTAGTTTTGAATTAATATATTTTGGTAGAAGATTTATTTTTCTCCAAGAGCCTAATCCACTTCTAAACCATACATAAAATAAGGAAGAAACTAGGAAAAAGATGCCACTTAATGCATAAGCTAAACAAATCATCAATCAATTTATAAATCTAATCACAAAAGAATAAGAGGCCATTATGGTTGGGTACCACCATATAAACTCAAAAATAAATTGGGTAGCTAAGCTCTACCCTTATACAACCCAGATTATAAATGAATTAAATACAATTAAGCAAGGAACTCATTATTATGGGTGTCTTCAAGCTTCATTTCTTCATTCTTCTTTTCTTCTTTCTTCTTTGGTTCCTTCTTTTGGATGGTTGGAAGGTGGATGCTCCAAAGGCTTCACATGGTACATAAGATGAGATCTTATGACCAATGTTCATCCTAATCTCTATAACAATCATTCCAAAATCCTAATTGCAAAAAAAATTACATGAAAAGAAAAAGTAAATCTAGCTAACACTTACAAAATAGAGATTACCTAAACAAACCACCAAATTCCAAGCATGTTTATTAGACTTATCAGCCCACACATGGGTGACTAAGTCTACCTAGCCTATTGGATTATGCTTAGGGGTATAGACACATGCACAACAAAATCATTTATATTTTTATTTATTACAACACCCCTTAAGCACAATCTCCTGCAAAAGATAATGGTTAGACTAAGATCACCCTATCATTCATCTTACGTAAATACATCCTAACATCCAGACTAAAATATATATAACAAAACAAAAGCAAGCAACAAACCATGCACTGCCCTAACCTAAAGCTAGAAGTGGTGACTTAGTTTAATGTATGTGCTTTGGAGGTTTGTGTGGTACGCTTAGCTTTGGCTTTAAGTTAGGATTTTTTAAGTGTGAAGGATGTTCAACTTAGAGGAGGGTTTCATTTAAGTGATTTAATTATTTTGGGTTGATTTTATTTTATATTTTGATTAGGTTCAAGTGAATCCTACAATTTATTACTAAGTTATAAAGAGAGGGAAAGAGAAGAGAACTTCTCTTTCCTTCCCTGACCTAAGTAATTTCTAAAGTAGATTCATGTTTTAGTTTTGTTTAGTGAATGTTTTAATTAAGTATTTTAATTAATTATAAGTTTAGATGAACTCTAAACAAACCTATTCAAAAAGGAAGGCATTTAAGATTAAGTAAAATGAATTAAATTCACAAAATATACATCACTTTTCTTCTTTCCCAACATGTATAACATGCATATGAATAATTTCTAAACATATCTATACATGCAAATGGGAATGTTTAGCACACTTTATGATACATGCTAAGTAATTCATTTAAGAAATTTTGAAAGTTTATAATGCATGATTTTTATTAAGTAGCAAGGGGTTTCTTAACCAATTTTCACATGCGCATATGAATGTATGAAAGGCATAAGTGAGTACGACGTCATTATTAACCTGAGGTGTAAGGTACAAGACTTATTTAGGACTACTTAAATCCTAGCAACCTTGGGGTTTTCTAGACTAATATACGACTTTCCATAAATATAAGCATGCGTATAAAAGAAATGAATGGAAAAGAAAGAATGCAAAAGTTGGTGTTAGTTGATTTATTTATGTTTATGCAATTTTTATGTGCAAGCATAGGTATTCTTCTTAAGTGATAGTATAGGAATTAATAAGATATAGAATTAGGCATGTGTTAGGTTCTTTTCAAATGAACCATACACCTTGCCAAATCCACCTCAAAACTATACTAAAAGAGAAGAGAAGGAAGACCTACACTAAGCACATCTTTATATTTTACTCACATGAAAACTTATAAATAAGATATAAGTAACACACTTTAAATTTTGATAATTGATTTATATATTTTGAAGATAATTTAGATTTAATAGTGATAATAGCCATTAATATTCTTACTTTAGCCAACACATGCAATTTGACATAAAGGAAACATTTTCATTTTAAATTTGATTTTTCAAAAGCATGGATGCATGAAACCATATGACATACATATTTAATATGTTAAGAAGAACTAAAGTAATGAAAGATTGTAAACACATTCACTTTAATTAAATCCTAAAGATAATCTTACGAAATAAGAAAGCTTAAAGTAAATCAAAGTTTGTTTAAAAATGATTTTTGTTTGATTTTAAATTTGATTTAATTTTAAATATGTGAGTTGAGTTTACTGTTCCTAACCCATTCCCACATGTGTTTGATATTTTTGTTTAAATTTTAGATGATTAGATTCATTTTATATTTTGATTAAGTTAAGGTATGAATTAAATATGTTAATTATCCCTTACCGACAACACCTTAGCATAGTTAACTAAATAATTACGTGCTAATGAGATGACATAAAAACTCACAAGGAATTTAAATTTTCAATGCACCTAGGAAGAAAGGGGCCTAATGAAATTTGGCTCATGATTAATGATTAATTAAACTAAGGTGTTTAACTTAAATAATTTCAAAACACCCCGCAAACATATGAGTTGAGTTTTTATTTCCTTAATTGAACTTAGGCTCTTGAACACCTAAGCATCTATCCAAAGTAGATTAATTAAGTTCTGGAAGATTTTAGAGTTTTAAAAAATTAATTAAGAGGGAAATTAGTGAATTAGCCCTTAATTAAGAGAGGATTAAGAAAGAAAAGAGGGTTTAGGGAATAGCTTAGGGAAAATATCACAAAATTATTCTCTAAACCTCCTATTCACTGAAACAGACCTTAATCAACTTTAACAAAGGGTTAAACTACTAATCAAACTCTTAAACAACCTTAATTACATTAAGGGGATAATTAAGAAATAAATTAGCAATTTCTCCAATTAAGCCACCAATAAATCTCAACAAAATTAGGGGAGGTAGAAGTCATCCCCCAAAATACACTCAAGAAGTTTGAGATTAATTGGTGGATTAATTAGTACAAATTATAATTTCCAATAAAATCTAAAATCAGAGAAAGACAATATTCAAAATCCATTAAACCAATTTTAGAATATTCTAGATTGAATTATCTTTTTGTGGCATTTTACCTCATATTTTTTTAATATTTCTTTAGAGAGATATAAATTTTAGAAGTTTAGAGGATTAATTAGAATTATTTAAAACTTAATTAATCCCTTAATTAATGTGCTTTACACACGTCACCTGCTGGATGGCTACTTAAATGTCGTGTCGTAGCATCGCATGGTGGTGGTGCTATGCGCTTTGGTATTCGCCATTCAATCAAGGATTGAATGGCTAGGATTTAATCCATGGTTCAAAGGGATAAGATTAGGATATAAAATAGGATTCAATCTCAGCCATCCATCCAAAATATGCGAATGGAGGGCCAGAGATTTATCCCTGCCAAAGCCTGTGATCCATAGAGACCGTCTATGTTCTAGGCCTTGATTCGAGCTTGATTGAGCTTAGATTAGGATGAAATTTTGCACACACCATCTAACCCTAATGGCAAACACACTAATGATTGAAATCTCATTTCATTAACATTTCTTTGATAAAGGACCAACACACATGGAGTTTAGTGATAGGAAAATGTCTAACCTTAGCAGAGGTGATCACTGATGCTCGATTCCCTTGGAAGAGGTTCGTATGGTTTAGATGAAGCTTTGGTGAAAGTCTTAGCTCTTGAGGTTAAGTGGATAGCTCTATGGACCAACCCCTCCTTAGCTTCCTTGCAGCTTTGATTGAAGCAGATCTCCCCTTACCTTTAAAACTTGAGAGAGAGCTTGGGCAAGCTCGACTTGACCCTTTGGTGGAGTGTGAAAATGGAATTTGGTTCAATTGGAGTGTGGAGAAAGTTTGCAAATCAATGGAGCTCCCCTATTTTCACTTAAGGAAAATCGAGAATGGCCAATTCAAATGGTAAGCTTAGGAATTCTTGTTAATGGCTCCTCACACTCTCCCTTACTCAATCGAATTAGGCTCTGCTGGAATTGATGTGAATTAGGGGGAGTATATCTCCCCCTTAGGAAATCAGATGGTCGAAGCTCCACTTATCATTTTGATCCAATTGACCTTAGGCAATGGGTTGTTTGATCTATTAGAAGCTTGCACATGGTTGGTTTGTGCTAGGGAGTGGAGTGGTAACTCCCCATGTGCTTCAAATTGAGTGGGAGTGTGATTCCCATGTTGCTAATTTGAGCCATGTGCTCATTTTTGGCCGTCAGTCAAGTTGGGCTGACCCAAACCCATTCGGTTGGGTGCACCACCCTCCATTAGATTTACTTGACCTATTAGGAAAGTATCAAGTGGGTATGAAGAGGGTTTGACCAAATTCTCCATTGATTTGACCAAACTTTGTTCTATGGCCTAGGGGTGGAATGGTCATTTGGGAGATTTTTGAATTTAGATATGTTGGGTATGTTGAGAAAATAGGTTTGGCCAAGTTTTATTGGATTTGGAGTTCATTTGGTATGGTTTGGCTCACATTGACCCATTTAGGTCAAAATGGGTCAAGTTGACCAATTGGTCAAATTGGGTCAAACCAAGGGTTGGGTCAAGTTCATATGACCATTTGAAATGTTTTTGTGACTTTGGTTTGATTCAATTTAGTTTAGGTTTGAATTTGGTTCATATGACTTCATTTAGGTCAAATGGGTCAAGTTGACCAATTTGATCGATTTGACCTATTTGAGATAGGACATGGATAGATTTATGTTTGGTTAATCATATGAAGTGGATTCGTATCTTTGCTTCCAATTAATTTTGGTTAACTTTGAATTTGGCTCAACATGACCCTTTAGGTCAAGTTGGGTTCAAGGTCAATTAGGCTAGGTTGGGTCTAGTTGGCCAATTGAGGCTTTGGTCAAGTTCAACAAGTGATTTGGAATGAACTTGACCCATTGGTTTCAATCAATTTGGCTTAGATCAAGTTTTGACACATTTTGACTTTTTAGATCAAGTTGGGTCAAGTGGCCAATTGAGCTAGGTTAGGCTCAAATGTTGACTTGGTCAAGTTCAAACATAGTTCATGAATGAACTTAGATGAATGGTTTCAATTAGTTTGGCCTATGGTGGATTTTGGCTATGTTAAGTTTTATTTTGGCTAAGCATTGTCTTGGTCAACCCTTAGGTTTGACTTAGTTTGACCCAATTTGATTGATTGATCATCTCATGATGATTGTTGATCATGATGAGAGGCATAGGTGAGTTTGATTCAATCCAATTTGGTTAGGATTATAATTTGGCTCATAAGAGTACTTTAGGTCACTTTGGATCAAGTGAGTCTACGTGGGTCAAATGGCTTGGTCAAAGCTAGGTTTGAGTTTGATTAAACTTCTATATGGACTTATGATTGAAATATATATCCATTTGCAAGTGGTTTCAAGTCAATTGGGTTTTGATTCATTTGACAAGTTCATATTCAAAGGAAGAACATGAATGGATTTGGGGTTTTATTTTTGAATTGAGTTTTGATTTGGTGATTGAACTTTGTATTTATATTTGGATTCATGATTGAAGGATTGATTGAATCATGAAGGAAAATCAAGAGTTTGGCTTGATTTGAAGTTGATTTGGCTAAGTTCAAGATTTTGACTTGAAAGGCTTAGGTTGGATTTTGAGTGGATTTGAGTTTGATTTTTGGAATTGGTTCTGATTGTTTGAATTTATATTTCATTTATATATGTGAATATAAATGAGAATATAAATTAGAATATAAATGGATTATGAGAAAATTTGATAAATTTGAAGTGATTTGATCATGATCTATGTTAAATCTATTAAGAGGGAATTTAAAGGACTTAGGAAAGATTTAGAATTTAATTGATTTATATATAATGAGAATATAAATGAGTTATAAGAAAATATCATGAGTTTGAATTGAGTTGAAGATGATTTTGGATAAGTCCTTAAGAGGAGATTTAAAGGACCTAGGAATTTTGGAGTTTGGAGCTTGAATTTTAAATTTGATTTGATTGATTTGAATTTATATTTTATTTATATATGTGAATATAAATGAGAATATAAATGATTTATAAGAAAATCTCATGAGTTTGAATTGGTTTGATCATGATTTTGGATAAGTCCTTAAGAGGAAATTAAATAGACTTAGGAATTTTTGGAGTAGGAATTTGAATTTTGGATTTAGATTTGATTGATTTATATTTATGTTTCATTTATATATATAAATAGAAATAAGAATATAAATAAGTTATGAGAAAATCTTATGAGTTTGAATTCGTTTGATCCTGATTTTGGATAAGTTCTTAAGAGGGAAATTAAGGGACTTAGGAATATAAATATAAATCAATAAAATCAAACCCTCAAATTAAATTCCAAATTTAAAATCCTTGAAATTCCCTTAAATCTCTTAATTTTCCATTAATGGATTTAACCTAAACTTTGATCAAACCTATCAACTCATGGGATTTTCTCAAAGCTTATTTGTATTCTCATTTATATTCTCATATATAAATAAAATATAAATACAAATCAACCTAATCCAATTCAAAAATTAAATTTCAAATTAAAAATTTCCTTAAATCCTTTAAATTCTCTTTAATGGATTTAACCTCAAATCATGATTAAACCACTTCAAATTCTTAAAATTTTCTCATGATCCATTTATATTCTCATTTAATATTCATATATATAAATGAAATATAAATTCAAACAATCAAGATCAATTCCAAAAATCTAACTCAAATCAATTCAAAATCAAATCTAAGGCTTTCAAGTTAAAATCCTAAACTTAGCCAAATCATATTCAAATCAAGCAAAATCCTTGATTTTCTCTCATGGTTCAATCAATCCTACAATCATGAGCTCATATACAAATCCAAACTTCAAACAAACAATCAAAACCCAAATCAAAATCAAACCCAAGACCCTTCATATTCTTCCTTTGAATATGAAATTTTCAAATGGATCAAAATCCATTTGACTTCAAACCACTTATAAATGGATTTATATTTCAATAAGTACATATACAAGATCAATCAACTTCAAATCAAGCTTTTACCAAGCCATTTGACCTATTTAGGCTCACTTGACCCAAAGTTACCTAAAGTACTCTTATTAGCCAACTATTGATCCTAACCAATTTGGATTGAACCAAACTCATATATCCCTCTCATCATGATCAATAATCATCATGGGATGATCAATCAATCAAATTAGGTCAAACCAAGTAAAACCTAAGGGTTGACCAAGTCAACACTTAACCTAAAATGAAACCTTACATAATCAAATTCCACCATAGTCCAAATTGATTGAAATCATTGATCTAAGTTCACTCATGACCTTGTTTGAACTTGACCAAGCCAACATTTGAGTCTAACCTAGACTTGGCCCACTTGACAAAGTTGACCCATTTTGACCTAAAGGGTCAAAATGTGTCAAATCTTGATCTAAGCCAAATTGATTGAAACCAATGGGTCAAGTCCATCCCAAATCACTTATGGAACTAAGCCTCAATTGGCCAACTAGACCTAACCTAGCCCAATTGACCTTAGAACCAACATGACCTAAAGGGGTCATGTTGAGCCAAAATTGAACTTAACCCAAATTGATTGGACACAAAGATACCAATCCACTCCATATGACTAACCTAACCTAAACCTACCCTTGACCTACCTCAAATAGGTCAAACAGGTCAACTTGACCCATTTAACCTAAATGAAGTCATATGAGCCAAAACTAAATATATACCAAATTGAATCAAACTAAATCCACCAAAACATTTCAAATGATCATATGAACTTGACCCAACTCTTGGTTTTACCTGATTTGACCAATTAATCAACTTGACCTAAGTTGACCCATTTTGACCTAAATGGGTCAACACGAGCCAAAACCTATCAAATGGATTCTAAATCCAATGAAACTTGGCCGAACCTAGTTTCTCCACATACCCAACATGTCCAAAGTGGAAAAATAGTCTTTTACCCCTAGGCCATAGAACAAATGTTGGCCTAGCCCATGGGTATTTTGATCATACCCTCTTAATAATCACTTGAGGCTTTCCTAAAAGCTCAAGGGGACTTAGTGATGAGTGGTGCACCCAACCCAATGGGTTTGGGTCAGCCCATTTGGCCCATAGACCAAACCTGACCACAGAGCTTGAAATTGAGTTTTCAAATTCCCTCCTAAACTCAATTTGATGCACATGGGAGGTTGGTAGTCCACTCAAGGCCTCAAATAGATCATGTGCCAAGATCTAACAGCCTAAATAACCTTCTCAATCTGGTCAATTGGATCAAAATGATAAAGAATGGTTCTGCCATTCGATTATCATACGGGGAGATATACTCCCCCTAATTCAATGAAATTTCAATTCACTCACTGTCGATTGAAGAGCATTCCCAAGGTCTTAAGAGAGGATTAGAATTCTTCCTTCTTGGTTTTGCACAGTGCAAAAATAAGGGAGGTGGAGTAAATTGCTAACTTCCTCTACACTTGATCTCCTGCCAATTCCTATTACACACTTCTTCTAAGGACCAATCTGAGCTCACTTAAGCTCACATTGGAGTTTCCATTGCAAGGAGAGGATCAATTCAATCAAAATTGAAGCCCAAGTGAAGTGGTGTTGGTCTACCCATTGATCCACTCAATCCCAAGGCCTAGGAATTTCAACAGGGCTTCATCTCCACCAGATGAAGCTACCTCATCGATCTCGAGTGCTAGTGATCAGCTCTAGTGAGGTATAGAATTTTTTGATCATTCAACTCAATGTGGTGTGGAGCTTTGTGAAATAAATTTTTACCTCATCTAATTTTGACCATTGGATTTTCCACTCTTGGCCTTTAGATGGTGTTGGTTAAATTTTGTGTGATTACATGCTAGATCAAGCATGGATCTTCCCCTTGATCATGGACAGTCTCTGTTGATCAAGGGGAAGAACTTGGCTCATCTCAGCTATCAATCCACACATTTTAGATGGATGACAGAGATTATTTAGCACGTTTAGTAATCATTTATCCTTTATAAACCACGGGTGAATCCTTAGCCATCCGATCTTTGATTCGATGACCGAGAAAATAAGCACATGCACTTTCTCCACCATTTGGGATGTGACATTTAAGTCACTCCCTCACATCACGATGCATGTAAAGCGTGCTGACCGCTGCCGCCATGCATCACGTCGTGAGCTGAGGATTAAGTAGGGACTAGTTAAATGCCTAATTAATTCCTAATTAATCCATAAAAAATTAGAAAAATAAAAGTAAAAGTGCTATGGAAAGATAATTTCACCTAAAATATTTGAAAAATGATTTCAATGGATTTTGAATTACTCTTTTATCTGAATTTAAGTTTCTTTGGAAATCTTAATTAGCTAATTATCCTTTAATTAGGTCATCAATTAATCTCAAATTTCTAGGGTTCATTTTAGGGGATGATCTCTGCCTCCCCTAATTTTCTTGGGATTTATTGAAGCCTCAATTGGGGAAATTGCTATTTCATTCCCTAATTACCCCTTTCATGTAATTAAGGGTAATTAAGGTGTGATTAGTGGTTTTACCCTATGATTAGGGTTACTTAATGTCAGATCCAATAAGTGGGAGGTTTATGGAATAATTTTGGTGCCTTTCCCCCAAGCTATTTTCTAAACCCCCTCTTCTCTCCTTAATCTCCTCTTAATTAAGGGTTCATTCATTAATTATCCCCTTAATAAACTTTTCAAAATTCTAAAAAATTCTAGAACTTAATTAATCTACCTTGGGTAGATGCTTAGATGTTTAATCGACTAAGTTTAATTAAAGAAATTAAAACCCCATTCATAAGTATGAAAGGGTGTTTTGAAATTACTTAAGCTAAGCCCCTTAGCTTAATTAACTTTTAATTGTGAGCCAAATTGCATTAGAAATTTTCATTATTAGGTGCATTGCAAATTTAAATACCTTGTGGGTTTTATGTCATCTCATTGGCTCATAATTACTTAGTTAATTCTTCTAAGGTGGTGTAGGTAAGGGTTAATTATGTCACTTAATTCATACCTTAACCTCTCAATGATTAATAATTGATTTAATTATCTGAAAATTAAATAAAAATACAAAACACATGTGGGAATAGGTTAGGAATAGGAAACTCATCTCACCTTTTCAAAATTAAATCAAACTTCAAACTAAACAAAAATCATTTTGAAATTCACTTTGATTTATTCTAAATTTTCTTATTCTATAAGAATGTCTTTAGGACTTAAGTAATGTGGGTTTGTTTACATGCTTTCATTGCTTTGGATCTTTCCCAACATGTTAAGTTATATGCCATGTGATTCATGCATTCATAATTTCATGTTTCAAAATTTAAAATGAAAATTGTTTACTTTATGTCAAATGTGTATGTGTTGGCTAAAGTAAAATATGAATGGCTATTATCATGACTAAATCTAAAATATTTTAAAAAAAACTTATAAATGAAATATCAAATTTGAAAGTGTGCTATTCATATCTTAATTATAAGCTTGCATGTGATGGATTATAAAAGAATGTTTAGCATAGGTTTCCTTTCTTTCCTTAAACCCAACACTTACATAATTCCAAACCCTATTCATCCCTATGCTCTCACCTAAGAAGGGTTTCCTATACTTGCATGCATAAATTTCATAAATAAACTGAATCTATTAAATAACTTTTGCATATTCCTTTTCCATTTCATTTATTTTATATGCATGTTTGTATTTAAGGAAAGTGGTATATTAGTCTGGACAACCCTGAGGTTGCAAGGCTTTAAGTAGCCCTAAGTAGGTCTTGTATCTTACACCTCTGGTTAACAATGGTGCTGTACTCACTTATGTCTTTCTTAGTTTTATGCATGTATGTGAAATTTTGGGTAAGGAAAACCTTTTCTACTTAAGAAAAAATCATGCATATTCAACTTCTAAATTTTCTTAAATGGATTTTTTAGCATGCATCATAAAGTGTGTTAACTACTCTCATTTGCATGTATAGATATGCTTAGGGTCTATCCACATTCATGTTATATATGTTGGGAAAGAAATCAAGTAATGTGTGTTATGTGAATTTTGATTCATTTTATTTAATCTTAAAATGCCTTTGTTTTTGAATAAGTTTGTTTAGAGTTTGTCTAAACTTAGGATTGATTAAAATATGTAATCAAAACATTTATCTAAATGAAACTAAAATGTAAACCTACTTTAGAAAATTATTTGGTTAGGGAAGGAAAGAGAAGTTCTCTTATCTTTCCCTCTCTTCATAACTTAGTAATTAATTGTAGGTTTCACTTAAACCAAATTACAACATGAAATATAATTAACCCAAATCACTTAAACAACTTAAATGAAACTCTCCTCTAAGTTGAACATGTCCTTCACACTTAGAAAATTCAAATACAAAGCCATAGCTAAGCATACAACACAAACCTTCAAATCACACACATTAGCCTAAGTCACCAGTTCTAGCCTTAGGTTTGGTCAATGCATGGTTTGATGTTATATTTTGTTTAATGATATATGTTTTAAACTGGATGTTAGGGTGTATGCATGTAGAATGAATGGTATGATGTGCTTAGTCTAACTATTCATTGCAGGGATTGTAAGTTATCATAAATAAAAATATATAAATGTTTTTTGCTTACAAGTGCTTTATACCCCTAAGCATAATCCATAGGCCAGGTGGACTTAGTCACCCATGTGTGGGTTGATAAATCTAATATACATGCTTGGGATTTGTATGGTGTGATTTAACTAACCTTTATTTTGTAGGTGTTAGTTAGATTTCTACTTTTTCTTTCCATGTAAAAACTTGTATACTTAGGATTTTAGAACGATTATTATGGGGATTAGGATGAAAATTGGTCATAAGATCCTATCTTATACACCATGTGAATCCTTGGAGCATCTACCATTCAACCTTCCAAAGGAGAAACAAAAAGAAGAAAAGAAGAAAGAAGAAGAAAGAGAAGAAAGAAGTAAGAAGATAAATCTTGAAGACCCCATAACAGTGAATCCCTTTGCTTAATTTTAATATTCATTTGTAATTCGAGTTGTATAAGGATGGAGCTCGTCTACCCATTTTGATAATTTTGGGTTTGTGCGGTGGTGTCTGACCCCAAACGACCATTTATTCTTTTTTTGATTAGCTTTATAAATTGATTGATAATTTGTTTAGCTTTTACAATAAGTGGCATGATTTTCCTAGTTTCTTCCTTGCTTTATGTATGGCCTTGATGTGAATTATGCTCTTTAAAAAAAACAAATCTTTCACCCAACTTAATAACTCAAATTAAAATTAAATAACTCATAACCACACCTAATCTTAGGATTAAAATCAAGATAAAAGAATTAACCTTAGCTGGATGAGCATTTCTTTATAATATCATGCACAAATACATATTATTTTACTCTTGATTGGAGGGCTTTCACTTTTGCTAGAGAACCCTAGCTTGACCTTTGAGGGCCATGGTGGAAACTCACCTCCTCCCTTCTCAATGATTTTGGCCAATAATCAGATTTCTTATGCATTAATATATAAATCCTATTAGCTGAAATAAAATGATTATCCAAAATAAAAATAAAATGAAATTTGAATTGCATTAGATTTAAGTCATTTGACGCATGTCCCTTACATTATCTAGTCTCTTAGGGAGTGATTTAAGGACTTAATCTCTTTCAAAATAATAAGCCTCTAGTTATCTTGCATAAGCATAAAGACTTGCCTACATGTATTTAAAATCATAGGAGTTAGTGACCACCTCCAAAGGCGTAAGTCAGTGGGTGGTTTATCCTCTCTTATGGAGGCAAACTAAATTTCCTATTTTCAAATTATATTAGGGTTGTGTTTTTGGCCCTCATCGAAGCTCCCTAAATTTAGGTTCTGAGGTTTCTTTTTCCCTTTGTGGGCCATAAGCATAATTCCTCACCTCTTAGGAATTTCTTTACTCTTGTGTTAAGGAATCTTAAGTCCTAAAATTCTAATAAAAATACAACTCAAACAAACTAAATCAATTTGTAAAATATAAAGACCAACTATATGATAGCTTGAGATACTCACTAGGTTTCCTAGTATCGTGAGCATCTTCTACTTATCTCTCATTTTGGCTTCAATAATAATCCCTCTTTTGATCAATCCCATTTTGATCTTCAAAATATAAACCAAATTGATAGTCTTTTCTATTGAAATCTTGAGACAATAATCATTTTACCTTAATCGAGAGTTTTCATAAGGGATCCGGCCCTTAGGATGTAATTAACTATGGGGGCTTGCCTGAGGGAACTTAATGAACGATTTAAAATAAACCTGCTTTACTTTTCATGTAAAGTGGGAAGAATCTCTACATATGCACCCATCGCCCTGGAGTTACAGGTGATTGGTTCCATTAAAGGGTAGTGACTTTTATCTTATGAGATAGTACACTATTTCCTTGATGACATATCTGATCACCTGAATAAGTACATCTATGAATCTGCATGGCATCGTACCAAGACAAATTTCTATAAGGTCTCTTCTTTCTTTTCTCCATAGATTTGAAAGGTTACTCCCTATAAGAGATTTATTAACCAACAGGATACCACATCAAAATGGTGCTGCACGTGGGTTACTTCTGGGTCATCTGATAGAAGATTGGATAGCTTTGATTGATCCTTGGTTTGTCTTAAGAGTTTTAATCAAATGATCTGGCTACATCAAAGCTGTCTGTTCCTAATAAAAGAAATAGATGGCAGAGATTCTTTCTCCTTCGTTGGGGATGAACACCAAGAGTCATTGGCCGATTCAACCTAATCTCCAGTGATCTAACCATCAAAATTACTTGATTTTGATTCCAAAACTATTAGTGAATGAAATTAAATGAATTTATACAGTTTTATCTCACTTGAAATCAAATTTCTTCTGAAAAGTGCTAAAACCAAATCCTAAAGGAGTGGCATTAATGGCATACCTCAACTCTGACGATCTCAGGCAGTGGAATCGACTCGAACAACTTTGGAATGACACCACCGAGCTTTGGGAGGATGGAATTGGATTGCCTCCTCATGAATTGTCTCTTAGACCAAATCATAGATGGTTTTTAGTGATGTTGGTTATTTTTTGGTTTCTGGTGGCAAGGGAATCAAACTAAGGTTGCGATCATCTTTATTTTAGGTAGAGAAGGTAATGGAACGATCAATTTCGAGTGAGATACTCTCTCTTGGGCTTTTTCCATTAGAGGTCAAGCCTTTTATTTATTTCTTCTCCTCCTTTGGTTATCCACAGCTAATTGGGGTCCTCTAGCCAAGGCTCTTAGTAACAACTATCTAAGGCTTCAAGGAAGTGAAATGCTAAAGGGATGAGGGAATGGGAAAATTGGATTTGGCTTAAGGCAATCCCTCTTTGAGATGGTATATTCCATAATTTTGGACGCATTTGGACTTGATTAATTTGCTTAAGATTGGCTAGTTATCTCTCTTAACCCTATGTTAGGGTGAATTTAGATAGGTTTGAATAGGTTTCATTTCAATTTGAATCCATTTGGTGATTAATCTTAGTATTAGATTCAATTTTAGTTTTAAATGCTTTAATCACTATTAATTGGTTTTATATTTTGTTTAATTCATCATTGATTATCCATTGGATGATTAGGAATTGAATTAACCCATGCCACATTAGGTTTTACTCCACTTCCATGTCAACTTGACTCATTTTGCCTTAAATGGGTTAAGTTAGATTTAGTTTAGTCAAATATCTAGTTTTAAATCAATTAAGTTATGTTTACACTCCAATTATGTTTAATCACATCTGTGTTATGATTTGGAATGTTTAATTTCATTTAATTTCAAGTGGATTTTAATTTTGACCCATTTGACCCAAATTAGCTTAATGGGTTAAGTTTGGGTTCATTCGAATCAAATTACCAAATTGGCCAAATTGGACCCAATGATGGGTTGGTTTATGTTTAATAATCATTTTCAAATGATTTTGGAGAATTGATTTGGGTTGATTTGAGTTTGATTTGGGTTTGAACCCAACAAGACATATTTAGGCCCATCTAGGTCAAAGACCTAATATGCCTATTTAAGGCCACATTGGACTTGTATTCATGTTTAAATAAGCTCATACCATCTTCCAAACTATTTGGAATGATTTTATTTGGTCAAACTTTAGTGGTTGACTCTTAACTTAGTGGGACCCACATAAGTCAAGCCTATTTTTGAAAGGTTGACCATTTTGACCTTGATTTGAGTTTAATTTTATTTTATTAGTTGATCTGATTTTATTTTAGTTTCTTTCTATTTATGTTGATTTAATTTTAATTCCTTATATTTATGTAATTTTCTAGCTTAGTTAGGGTAATTAAGTTTAATTTCCTACATTAACTTAACTTAAGCTTAATTGGATTTAGGTTTTAATTGATATGTGCTTGATTTGGATGTTCATTTTGTTTGAGGCTTGGGTTGAGTTCACCTAAACCCATTAGGTTGTATGGACAAAAACCAAGAAGGAATGTACTAGGCTACCAAGTATAGCCTTGTAACTAAATCTAGATTAGAAATCCTAAATTACTTATTTTGAACCTCTTCCAAAAATGAGGATCAATAGACACTAATTAAGAAAGAAATTGTGCCAAGAAGGCGACACAACCAACTAATACTTTGTTTATAAATATTGAGCGCACTCTTCTCATTACATTTAAGATCTTATCTTGAATCTTACAAAGGTCATCTGAGATCCCACCATCCACATAGCCTACTTGAGTTGACCATGTCACTAGACTTAGATGATATGATGAAGTGTCGACTCTTCTTCACCACTTTTAAAGAGTAGGCCCTCAAGTGGTCCTCGTGCATTCCATTAGAGTCATTACATCATTCTCACTTCAAGAGGATATTCGCCATGCAATTTGTTAGTGCTCAAAAGCCATTGAAGAGATCCCAAGCTCTTCTACAAATGATGAGGGAGCCTGGTGAGTTTATGTAGAAGTGTTCCAACCAACATCACTGGCAGCACAAAATACTCATTGAAGAGGCCTTCAATGTGACTATCCAAGGAAGGATATCAAAGACATAGAATGAACTAAAGGAGGTGACCAGAAGTATTAGGGCAAGGTTTTAGAAACTTGGGTACTCACTATCTAAGAGCTAATTATGCACAACCCACTTTAACAACTCCTCAAAGAGTGTATATGAGAGCTTATAGAGGTTATCTAGAATACATATTATTTTGACCACCATATCAATCAAGGAATTATTTTTATCACCATGACCACAACCATGACACCAAAGAGTGTTACCATTTGAAGAGGATGAGTTCATAAAAGTAAGAAAGCTAAAGGAGTTCATCAAGAGGAAAGATAAAGATTCCATCAAAGCTAGTAATGAGCATGTACTCGTGCATACTGTCCACATTGCAAGAATTGTATCAGATATATTTGACACAATGCGAGGCTTTTAAGAAGGCGAGTATGAAAAGGCTATGATTTGGAGAAGTGAACTCAGTAACCATGATGTAAGCACCCTCTACTACTGCCATTCTATTAAGTTTTTTAGAAATGGATAGACCCATTATTGGAAATACCTATAATGATGTAATTATGATAACAACCTTGATGGATAACAATCAAGTATGGATCATTTTTATTAATGTGAGGAGCTCAATTAAACTCATTTTTAAATCTATCTTTCATAGATTGGGCCTGGCAAACTTCAAACATTCATCCACTTGAGAACCACTATATGGTTTCTCAGGAGAGCATAGAGAAATTAAGGGAACACTTGCCCTTTATCAACTTAATGATTATAGAGGGTACCACTTTATGCTTCCAATCAATGGACTCTATTTGAAGAAAAACTACCCATAAAATCAGGTTTGAAAACAATTATAATCAAAATGCTATTTTGATTCATCAAAACATTCTCTTCATTTGAAGCGTTGTTTGCTTGTTTACGAATCCACCACGACGTGTTTAGGGTAGGTGTAAGAGAATCTAAGAGGCATCTTATCTCTCTTTCACTACATAAATAGAAATTAAACACAATTCCCTAGCACTATTAGAGTAGGTGTAAGAGAACCCGAGAGGCATCCTATTTTGACTAGTAAAGTTAAGATAGGTATAAGAGAACCTAAGTGGCATCCTTTCATAGTGGGATCACAGCTACCATTCATGGCACCATTTCATCAACTTTTAAGAGTATTCTAGGATAGGTGTGAGATAACCCAAGTGGCATCTTTTCCTCTTTTAACACAAACACAAACACAAACACAAAAACATATCTTTCATCTCAGGCAATTTTGATGTGGAGCAAGCCCCCTATGACACTCACTCATTAGCTACTCTAAGTCAAGCCGACATGCTACCTTGGTAGTGTGTCACCCTAGTGGTCATTTTTCTGGCAGATATGAGTCCCCATGCTTTCTTTCTAACTTGACCATTTCAAACTAATGAGTGCCTTGTCAGTTTGGTAGGCCTTACTATGCAACCAATAAGCTACCTCATGTTGACTTTATTTAAGAGGATGTAAGCCTACATGCTTTCTTCTTGAGCTTGCTATCATGTGCTGACTAGGCTGAGTATATTTGAGCCTTAGGATAAGTCCCCTAGTGGCTCTTTTCCTCTTGACTACTCTTTAGTTGATATAAGTCCCCCAATGGCATTCACTCAGTAGTCGCCCTAGGTCAGATAGCACCTGCCAAGCGGAAGATAGACTATCCCAGCAATCAGTTCCACTATAGGAGGATGTGAGTCCCCGATGCTTTTTTCTTAAGCGATTGTGCAACCGAAGCACTTTAAGTAGGTTGATGTTCTATCGATAACGATTCACGGTGGTTACACCACCTTGGCGAATGTAAGTCCACACTTTCTCATTGAGTTGTTGGCCTATAGATATTATCTTCTCCGTGGTTTTGGATAAAACCCTTAGTACCCCTCCCTGGCACTCTACTTGGATCACATCCTTTGTCATCCCATTTAGACACTACCTGGGTTACTCTTGGATTAGACAGTTCCCCTTTCCTAGTAGCCACCCATGTGGTTGGAGAATTTGTTCAGCGAATGCACAGATTCTCTTTTGGACTAGTAAATCTTAGATAGGTCTAGGCTGATATAAGCACCTTCTCAATATGGTCCCTCGCAAACCAATAGGGTCCACGATAAACAAATAAAATAAACTAAAAATAAACATAAACCTAAATTAAAAAATAAAATCTAAAAATAAGCCTAAAACCTAAACCAAAAAAATAAAATAAAAACCTAAACCTTAACCTAAAAATAAAAAATAAAACATAAACCTAAAAAATAAAATAAAAATAAAACTAAACGAAAAAAACCTAAACCTAAACCTAAAAAACATAAAAAACCTAAACTAAAATGAATAAACCTAAAATAAATAAACTAAACTAAATAAAAATAAAAATAAACCTAAATATATATAAAAATAAACTAAATAAAATAAATCAACCTAAACTTATGAATTTACTTAATTTAAAAAGTAAAAAATTTTAAAAAGACCCTAACCCTAAACCCTAAAAACCCTAAACCCTAAATAATAATAACTAAGAAATTAATAAACTAATAACTAATAATAATCAATAATAACTAATAACTAATAACTACTAAAAACTACTAATAAAACTAATAATAATTAATAATAACCTAAACTAATAAAAAAAATTAAAATTAATAAAACTAATAACTAATAACTAATAAGTAAAACTAAAATAATAGTAAAACTAATAATAACATAACTAATAACTAATAATAATAAATAAGTAATAAATAATAATAATAAACTGAAAAATAAAATTAATAACTAAAACCTAATAAAACTAATAAGCTAATAACTAAACTAATAAATAACTAATAAATACCTAACTAATAGCTAATAAACCTAAATAATAAATAAATAACTAATAAAACTATCTAGTAAACTAAAAAACTAAAAACTAAAACTAAAACTAATAACTAAAAATAATAAAACTAATAACTAATAATAATTAATAATAACTTAAAACCTAAATACAACTAATAAAACTAAAAAACTAATAATAATTAATAACTAACTAATAAATAATAACTAATAATAATAAGAATAAAATAATAAAACTAAAAACTAAACTAAACTAATAATAACTAAATCTAACTAAACTAATAACTCATAATAATAATAACCAATAACTAATAACTACTAAAACTAAAATAATAACTAATAACAAATATAAATAAAACTAATAAACTAATAACTAATAAACTAGAAAAACTAACTAAACATAACTAATAAAAACTAATTAAAATAACTAAATAGACTAATTACTAAATAACTAAAAGTAACTAAATAACCTAATAAAAACTAAGTAAAAAATAATAACTAATAAAAAATAAAAAATAACTAACTAAACTAATAACTAATAAAAAAACTAAATTAAAAAACTAATAATAACTAATAAAACTAATAAAACTAAAACTAATAACTAAATAAACTAATAATAATTAATAATAAATAATAATAATAATAAACTAATAAAACTAAAACCAAACCTAATAAATAATGAATAAATCTAAAAATAAAATGAATAACTAATAATAAATAACTATAACTAATAACTAATTAACTAATAATAAACTAAAACAAATAAAACCTAATAACAAATAAATAATAAAATAACTAATAATAATAATAAACTAATAAAACTAATAAATAAAACTAATAATAATAAAATAAACCTAATAATAATAACTAAACTAATAATAACTAATAACTAACTAACAATAACTAATAACTAAAAATTAAAAACTAATAAACTAAAACTAAAGAACTAATTAAACTAATAACTAATAATAATAATAATAATAATAATAATAATAATAAATAACTAAACTAATAATAAAATTATAATAATAACTAAACTAATTAACTAAATAACTAATAAATAATAATAATAATAACTAATAACTAATAACTAATAAATAATAAACTAATAACTAATAAAACTTATAAACTAATAATAACTAATTTAACTAATAATAACTAATAACTAAAACTTAAAACTAATAAACTAAAACTAAATAATTAACTAAACTAATAACTAATAATAACTAAACTAATAATAATAATAACTCATAAAACTAATAAACTAATAATAACTAAACTAATAATAACAAATATAATAAACTAATAACTAACTAATAAATAACTAATAATAACTAATAACTAATAAAAACTAAACTAAACTAACTAAATAATAACTAAAAATAAACTAATAACTAGTAATAAAATTAAATAACTAATAGTAATAAATAAATAAGTAATAAATAAATTTAAATAACTAAACTATTAAAAAACTAATAAAATAAATAGCTAATTATCTAATAAAACTAAAATTAATAAACAGTAAAGTTAATAATCTAATAATAACTAATAACTAAATAAAACTAATAAACTTAAACTAATAATTAACTAAACTTAATAACTAATAATAAAAACTTAAAACTAATAAAACTAAAACTAATAATAACTAAAAAACTAAAACTAACTAATAATAATAATAATAATAATAATAATAATAATGAAACTAATAAACTAATAATAAAATAACTAATAACTTAAGTAAATAAAGACTTACTAAACTAAAACCTAAATAACTAATAAAAACTAATAAATTAAAATAACTAATAACTAATAAACTAACGAGCTAATAAACTAATAATTAAAATATTAAACTAATAATTAAAAAACTAATTAATAAATTAACTAAAACTACCTAATGACTAATAACTAATAACTAAAAACTTAATAATAATAATAATAACAAATAGAAAAACTAATAAAAATCTAACTAAACAAACTAAACTAATAACTAATAAACTAATAATAAAAAATTACTAATAATTACTAAATAAATAACTAACTAATAATAACTAAATAACTAAGAAATAACTAAAAACTAATAAAAGCTAATAACTAATAAAATAAACTATATATCTAATAATAAACTAAACTAATAATTACTAAATTAATAAAACTAACTAATAAACTAAATAATAACCCTAACTAAAACTAATAAACTAAAAGCTAATTAAACTAAATAATAATAAATTAAAAAAAAAACTATAATACTAACTAATAATATGTAATAAAACTAAATAATAACAAATAATACTAATAATAATAAAATAAATAAATAATGTATAACTAATAACTAATAATTAAATAATAACAATAATAATAACTAAAATAATAATAACTAATAAAACTAAATAAATACTAATAATAACTAAAAATAAATAACTAAACTAATAAAACTAAACTAATAACAATAATAACTAACTAATAACTTATAAACTAAATAATAAATAATAAAAATAATAATAATAATAAAAAACTAGTAAACTTATAATATAACTAACTAAATAATGAACAAACTAAAAATAACTAAACCCAAAAATAATAACTAATAAACTAATAATAATAAAAACTAATAATTAATAATAACTAAAACTAATAATAACTAATAACTAACTAATAAAATAAAGCTAATAACTAACAAACTAAAAATAAAAAATAAAACCAATAATAATAATAAACTAATAAAACTAAACTAATAAAAAATAATAAAAAACTACTAATAAACTAATAACTCTAATAATAAAATACTAATAAATAATTAATAATATTTCTATAAACTATAATAATAATAAACTAACTATAATAAATAAACTATAATAACTACTAACTAACCATAATAATAACTAAACATAACAAAACTAATAATAATACAATAAAATAAACTAATAATAATAATAACTATATAATAAAACTAATCTTGTTAATAAAATAATAATAATTAAATAACTAATAAACTAATAAATTAATAACTAATAACTAATAAAATAAAAACTAATAAAAATAAAAATAATAATAATAATAAAAAACTAAAAACTAACTAAAACTAATAATGATAGTAAATAATAACTAACAATAATATAACTAACTAATAATTACTATAAACTAAAACCAACTAATTAACTAAAGCTAATAATAAAATAAAATAAAACTAATTAATAACAATAAACTAATAAAACTAAACTAAAAAAACTAAAACTAATACTAATAATATAATAACTAAAATAATAATAATAAAAATTAATAAACTAACTAATTAAACTAAACTAACTAAACTAACAAATAACTAACTAAAATAATTAACTAATAATTAGCATTAATAAAAAAATTAATAAAACTAAAATTAAAACTAAACTAATAACTAAAATTGAGTAAAGTAATAAAACTAAAACCTAATTAATAAATAAAACATAATAAATAAAAACTAACTAATAACTAATAATAAAATAACTAAATAAATAATTGATAAAATAATTAATAAAATAAACTTATTAAATTAATAAATAACTAAACTAACTAAACTAACTAATTAAAATAAAAATAAAACTATAACTAATAAAACTAAATAACTAATAACTAAAACTAATAATAAAACTAAAACTAATAAAATAAAACTAAAAGTTAACTAAATAAAACTAAACTAATTAATAAATTAAATAAACTAACTAATAATTAAAATTAATAAAACTAATAACTAATAACAAAAAAAAATATAATAAATAAAACTAACTAAAATAAACTAATAATTAAATAAACCTAAATAAATTAAAATAATAAACTAATAAACCAAATAATACATAACTAAAACTATAACTAAATATAAAATAATACTAAACAAACTAAAATAAAAACTATACCAAATACTAACTAAAAATAATATAATAAACTAACTTAAAAAATAACTAACTAAATAAATAATAATAAAAACTAATAAATAACTAATAATTAATAAAAACTAAATAATTAAAAAATATAAAACTAATAACTAACTAAATATAACTAACTAAAAACTAAACAAATAATAACTAATAATTAATAACTAACTAACTAAATAACTACTAATAATAATAATAATAATAAACAAACTAATATTTATAGTATTTTTCCTATTAAACTTTATAGCAATGTGTGCGCCATCTAGATCCACTTATCCAATAATAAACTCATCAAAGTGTTTCTATTGAAGTCCATTTTTGGATGCTAAAGGTGAACTTTCCAATGAAAAACTTTAATAACTAATAAACATAAATAGCTAAAACTTTAAAAAAAAATAAATTAAAACCTAAATAAATAATAAAAATAACTAACTAAACTAAATATAATAAATAAACTAATAATAAACTAACTAACTAATAAAAACTAATAAAACTAATAATTAATAACTAACCTAATAACTAAAACCAATAACTAACTAATAAACTAGACTAACTAATAAATAATTAAATAACTATACTAATAATAACTAAATAACAACTAAACTTATAACTAATAATAACTAATAAAATAATAATAATCAAATTGGTCAACATGACCCATTTGACCCAAATTGAATCAAACTAATTACACTCATTCACTCTAAATGGCCAATTGAACTTACCCAAGTCATCACTTTGACCTAATTTAGTAAAAATGGTCAAGTTAGCCCAACTTGACTGATCTGACCCAAATGGATCAAATTGAGCCAAACCCAACCAAACATAGCATGACTCATCGTTGGGTAACCATGGCCTGCCCAAGTGGGCCCAACCCATGGTGAACCCAGTTTGTTGCAAAACCATTGAACCAAGCCATCCAAATGAGACAAAATCCCCACTTGGATGGGTTCTCCACTCTTTTACCCCATGGTAGCCACCTTTGGCTCTTGTTGGACAAGATGACCACTGACTCAACCTAACCCAAAGCTATTGGATTCAGCCTTTATCCAAGAGAGGGTGAGTTCACCCATGGAAATCCATTGGTCCACCTAAGGGAGAGTGTACACCTCATACCAACCCACTACACTTCCTCAGCCTCTCACGCTTAACCCTTAGCAATCCCATACCATCTCCAGCCACCTACCCCAACCGGATGGCTGCCAAAGTCTAAACTAATTTCAGCTCTTGGTTCATGTAGAGAGGAGAGTATACTCCTACCCATCGATTCAAATCGAGCATAGAGTTTCCTTAGCGCATTGTGCACAGTACCATACCTTCCCTCGAGCTCCTTATGCACTCCACCACTGACAAGACTAGCTCTTGATCAAACCCAAGAGCTCTGTCTATCCAAACTTCTTAAACCTAAACAAAACTCAAATTAACTCTTCACACACCTTCACCTCACTCCGATGAACAAAAATAAATCATTTCCCGAATGATTCGGCCACCATAAGATGTCCCAAGACCAACTCCGGTGAGCTTTGTGGTGGGTTTAGCCCACAAAGCAATATTTGGGGAGGCAACTCATGATCATCTCAATATGGCTTCATCTCTTGAAGATGAAGCTACCTCTATAGGCGGACAGTCAGTCTATAGCTCTAGTTAGGTAAAAATCTTGCAATCGTATCTTTGGGCCCTAGGTGTTGGTCTTTTTTGAAGTGATTTGAGTCTTCGTGCACTCTCCACTGTAGGATTTTTCTAGATTCATTCATTGATCATTTTGGAGTTGATTTTCCCATCAAATCAACTTTGGTAGCTGAGCAATGATGATGATATGAATCATTATTTTGGATGGATGGGGTCACATTAGACATTTTACCACCACCATGGGTTGTTGGGTCGATAATTTAATTGTAGTGCCACATGAAAAGTGCTGCTGCATTAGCATCTGTGTGGCACCCATGATTTAAAGGGTTAATTAGGCTTAAAAATGTAATTAAATGGCCAGAACTTCAAAAAACTATAACTAATTGTAGTGGAATCCAAAACTGCAAATAAACTCATTTTGAAAATATTAGACATAGGAGAATTAAAAAAAATAAAATTCTTAATTTATACCTAATGAACAGTGCTTAATTAAAGTTTGAAGCTTAGATTAATTACCTTAATTAAGGCTAAATTTTATTTCTAATTAATTCCAAACTTGGTGGGATGATTCCATGGAATGTTCTCTCCCTCCCATAATTTTCTTGGAATTATTTACCATGTTATTTAAAGAATTTGGACTTTCAATCCTAATTACCCTCTTTAATAAATTAAATAATTATTAAATTTGATAAATAGTAAAATTAAATAATTAATTATAATTAATCATAGTTGATAGTGGGAATAGTGAGGAGAAATAATTATTTTATCCCCTTTCCTAATTATTTTCTTAAATGTATTTTCTTAAGAGGGTTAATTAACATATGTAATTATTAAGGAATAAATAGGATAGTTAATGATAAGATAAAAATTAAACAAAATTAATAATTGGTTCAGATAATTCAAACATAATCCATTAATTTCTCTTTATGTGTTTAATAACATAAAGTCAAGAAAGAAATTAAGGTTAACCCATTGATATGGGAAAATCATAAGAGTATTTAACTTAGATTATTTCCTTCTTTAACTAAATTAACTCTTAGACATTATCCTAATTACATTAGATTTTTTTAAGTGCATTGCAAATTTTACTTTCCTAAAAGCATATCATTGAAGGCTCATGATCAAGTAGTTAATTAAATTAAAGAAGTTTGGGAAAGGGTAATTAAATTGATGTGTTTAATGGCTTGAACCTAATCAACTCATAAAATACATTTATTATCTCTCTTTAAACATATCAAATCACTAACATGGGATGGGATAACTATTAAATATCATCTCTCCTTTTTTTGGTTTTAACAACTCAAATATCAAAATCAAATTGTATAAGAACTATGGTTAACCTAAAAGAATATTTATTTGACTTGATTGTCCTTAGTTTTTAATGTAAGTGAGTATATTATGTGGCAATATTTAATTACTAATTTTCAATCATTATAAATGTGCATGCCATTTGTTTCACATGTTCATATTTTCAAAAAGAAAAGAGAACTAAAAGATTTTGATTACAATTAAGTTGCATTTGTTGGAAAAATATTATTACATGGTGTAGCTATTATCACTAATAAATACTTAGATTATTACAATAGTCTGAATATGCTTAACTAGGAAATAAGATCTTTTTTTCTACTAAATTCAAGCATTAATGATCATCAAGTGTGCATAATATAAATAAATAAATATATATATATATATATATATATATTGTATGAGCTAATATGTATATTGAATCGAATATCATGATCAATAAAAAAAATAAAAATATATAAAGAAGTGTGTATGCTGTTAATGATGGAAAGAAGTAGTGGAATGTTATTTATGTAGTAGTGACTCATTTTTATTAATTATAAGATGCCTTTCATATTTAAATAGGACTCCTTAAGACTAATACTAACTTAGGTTTAATAAAATATTTATGAATGGTTCACTGAAGAAACCAAAGTCACAATAATACACCTTTAGAAAATAACTTAGGGTAAGGAGGGATGAAGGGGGTCAAACCTCTTTCTTGTCTTCATAATAATTAGATGTTAAGTAAGCATCAAATGAATTAAGAAATTATAAATTAAAATTAATCAATTCATTCAAAGATTTGAAGTGGAACCTCCCTTAATGTTTAACCTAAATAATTTTAAACTTTAAACAGTCATACTCTTAAAATTTAATCAAGAGACACCACACTAAATCTTAGTACACACATTAGAATGCTAAGTCACCAATTTTATTATCATGGAAGGCCAAAGTATGTTATGGTATTGTGTTTTGTTTTATGATGTAATATTTTAGACTGGATGTTAGATCGCTATTAGGCTAATGATATTTTATGTAGGGGATTTCAAACATAATTTTGATCTTGCTTTTAACAAGATATTCTCTCTTTCAAGTTTACATACAAGTAAGGAATAATTTAATAAAGAAGTATTTTTACTTTTTAAATTATCACATTTATTTTCTAAATCACAAAAATACATATCTAAATTTTTATGTTCTTTTTCTAGGGTTTTCTATTTTCTTTTTAATTTTTTATATTTAATAACTAAATTATTAAAAGCATCATCTAATTCATCATAAGATAAATCATTGCATACCTCTTGAGAATCTAAGTCGGATTCTCCATTTGCCAAAAGACATATGTTGACCTCTTCATCAGATGAGAGAGTACTTGATTCATTTTAATCTAGATTGGCCCATAAAGCCTTCTTCTTCCCCTTATGGTACATTTTCTCCTTCATATTTTTTTTTTCTTTCCACATCAATTTCTTTCTTCTTTGATTCAGCAAGTTATGGACAATCACCTCTTTTGTGTCCAGCTTTTACAATGGTAGCAAATGATCCCTTCACAGAAAATATTTTAGTTTGAAATTTATAGTTTTAGATTTTTTATACCTTTGAATCTTCTTCCTTAGCAAGTTCCCAAGCCTTTTGGATAGCATGACCACCTCATCACTATCACCATCCGAGCTTGAGGTGTTATGCTCATCACTATCATCAACTTGTAATGTAATGGCTTTTCCTTTCTGCTTCTCCCTTTTTGTTGAGTTATCCATCTTATCCCATTGAGCAATAACCTATTCATGTGCTATCAAAGAACCCAAAATCTGATCAAGTGGATAAGTAGATAAATCCTTAGCTTCACTTAATATTTTATTTACTTTGCTTCCCATTCTTTTGGAAGACATCTAAGAATCTTATAGACTAAGTCTTGATTCCTATATGTTTTTTCAAGAGAAAGCAATGTGCTAATTATTTTCATGAATCTAGTATACATTTCAAAAATGGATTCAAAAGGAGACAATATGAAATAACTCATATTCTTGAACAAGTCTATTTATATGAGCATCTTTAACTTCACTAGTTCCTTCATAAGTTATAATGAGTTTATCCCATATTTATTTTGTTGTACTTAACATAGAAATTTTCATGTAATCATGAAGTAATAAAACACAATGTAAAGTATTACAAGCCTTAGCATTTAATTCATCAAGTTCTCTTTCAGCTACAGACAATTCATCAAAAGGTTTTCTATTTTAATGCCATTTACTTCTACTATGGGTGTATGACATTGATGTGTCAACATATACCACATGCTTGCATCTTGACCTCTTCAAAATGTACTAATTCTATTTTTTCAATAATCAAATGGTACATTATGTAAAAGTGGATGTGTATGAGTGGATTGGCCCTCTGGTACTGACCTTTGGGAAACCTTGTTCCATAGTGAAAAGATCTACTCTTGGATGTTAAGCCAATAAAAGAGCCTAGGCTCTTACCAATGTCAGTCACTATAGCACCCAAGAAGGGGAGGGAGGGGCTTAAATTGGCGATATTAAAATTTTAAAAGTTAAATCTTAAATTTTAAATTTTATTAGAAAATTAATTTTTATTTTATAATGATAAGATGCAATTCTTAATGCAACAAAAATAAAAATATAGTAAAGTAAAGAGAGACAATAGGCACATAATTTGTACATGGTTCGGCCAAACCCCAAAATCAGCCTACATCCATGCCTAGCCACCATTGCTAGGAATCTACTAAATGCAAAATAACTTACAAATAGTACTCTCTTATAACGGGGTGAGTACAATCCCTATAATAATATGTACTCTCCTACAAAGGGCGAGTACAACCCCAATATAAATTTTACACCACAAAAAAAATACAAAATAATAAATTTTAATAAAATAAATCTCTCACAAATATACCAAGCTATCCAATTCAAAAATGATCTCACAAGTTATAAATGATCACTTTACAACTTAAAAATTTGGCAAGATAAAATGCTCACTTAATATTGATAAGAAATTATAAAATAAATATCTTAAAGTGATCGTATTAAGATGTTTATGTTATTACAATTTGTAGGAAAATATAAAAGTGATTCCAAAATAAATTCACAATATTCTTTAGCATAATAAAATAAATTTCAGCAAGGATTAATTTATTTTATTTTAACCAAAAAGATTCTTTCAATTAATGCAAATGATCAGAAAATACTTAAATAAATCAGCATATGATAGATTTAAGTAAACTAGATATTGCATATCACATCACAAGGGATTTCTTAAGATAAAAAAATCATAAAATTAGTCTAAATAATAAAAAGCTATATATTTTAGTCATATCAATATTTTAAATTGAAACAATATATATTCATGATACTACAGTTACATTATTGCTAATTCACCATTTTAAAGTCTAAATCAACATTTTTATAAATAATGCTAGTGTAGGTTCGACTGCATGATTATAAAATACTAAAAGAATTTAAAATGCGTAATGTGAAAATAATTTCAGCATAATAAATTAATTTGAAATGCTAAAATATGCTTCTAAAATAGATCTAAGAATAAATGTTATTTCAAATAAAACTAATGAAGAAATATTTTAAGAAACCATAAGAAATTTGTAGGAATATAAAAAATTCAATATGTTGAAATAAATCCTACAAACTATCACATGAATTTTTCACAAAAAATTGGTTGAAGAAAGTTTAATGTGAAAAACTTTGGACTTTGATGTCCAAAGACTAATCCACCAAAAAGTATAATTTGAAAAGAATAAATAGATGGTGAAAATAGTATGAACAACTTAAAAAGGGATTAAGATCAAGAAAACAAACTCAAGTAATTGCAGAAAGCTTGCTTAGTTGAAGATGTTAAAGCTTCCAAACCAAGGATTTGATCTTGCAATATTTGGAGAACAATTGGAAGGAAAATCTAGGAGATTTTCTTTTAGATTTGCTCGAGGGATTTTGAATTTGAATGAGGAATACTTTCATGACGAGAATGAGGGCTATTTATAGGCAAGAAGGTCATGTTGAATTATTTAAAAAAAATATATTATTGTAATATTATTTTATCATATAATAGGTTAATATTCAATAAAAATATAATTTATATTAAATAAATATTAAATTCAAGCAGCCAAAATTCAGCTATTCACATGGGCAAGTTAAAAATAATCAAATATAGCTCTTAATATATTCAAAGCATGTAGCATGCATTCATTATTAAAATTAGCTAATGTTCGAAAAGTCATAATAAATTCAATTTTAATCAAACGTGGGTCATGTAACCTATCAAATTAAAGGGAAAAAAAATCCAAGGAATCCATTGGAGATGAAATCAGATATAAATTCCTTAATTATAAAATGACTTTGTCTAAAATACAAAATTTCACATAAATTTTAAAATATGACATTTAAATATTATGATATAATTTATATATAATCATACATATGTTAGTTATCATATAACCTTCAAATTAAATTAAAATATTTAATTATATTAAGTAAATAAAATAATTACACTTAATAATCATAATTTATTATCATTTATTATTTTGACAATTCAAATGCTATGTATAAAACATATAATTGATTGTTAATTAGATAGAGATTTATATAAATTAACCTCATTAAAATAATATGTTAAGTTGTGAGCAAATTGATTCATGCCAATGAACTCATATGAATTTCTAAGATAGTTATAAATGCATATAACCTAAAATATTATATCTTGAGCTTCACATTATCTATTTTGATCTATCTTTCATTCTTCTATTTTTGCAATTTCCTCAAACATATTATGAGATGTATTGAATATGTAATTAGCAATTAATATATCTAAAACACATAAAAGCATTCATTAGAACATCCAAGCATTCATTTGTTATCATCAAATTTGATTGGATTAAACATGAGTCCCAACAATCTCCCCCTTTTTGATGATGACAAACTAATGTTGGGTATTGATTTTGATGAAGATGCAAATTGACATTTCATCATAGTTTTTTTTTAAAAAAAATTCTATCCTAAAAAAAATTATACACAAGAGATGAATAATGTTACTCCCCCTAAATGTATGCATGAAATAGACTTAATACTAACCAACATTTTACTCTTCTCCCCCTTTTGACAACATCAAAAAGTGAGAATAAACTACATATAATTTTAAATATTAGGATCTAACATTCCAAGCATGCATCTTAAAGTACAAAAATGTTCTTAATAATGGTTTTGTAAAATATCTATAATTTGTAAATCGGTACAAATGAAATTAATATTAACATCACCTTTCAAAACATGATCCCTAATAAAATGATGTCTAATTTCTATATGCTTGGTTCGTGAGTGCTAGATAGGATTTTTGGTCAAACTAACAGCACTAGTATTTTCACACTGAACTAGAATGTGATCTTGCTTAATTCCAAAATCTTTTAACTGTTGCTTTAACCAAAGAACCTGAGCAACACAACTACCGATAGCTATGTACTCAACCTTAGTAGTAGATAATGCTACTAAATTTTGTTTCCTGGATGACCAAGACACAAGCGATGAACCTAAAAATTGGCATGTGCCTGATGTGCTTTTTCTATCTACTTTGCATATTGCAAAATCAACATCAAAATAAGCAACCAAATTACATGACAAAGAATTTTTAGGATACCATAAACTTAACCTAGTAGTGCCTATCAAATATAGAAAGATACGCTTGACTATTATTAAATGAGATTCTTTCATGTTAACCTGAAAATTAGCACACAAATAAATAGCAAACATAATATCAGGCCTACTAGCAGCATGGTATAAAGGTGAACCTAACATACTCCTATAAAGTTTTTGATCAATAGATTTTCCTAATTCATCTAAATCCAATTTTGTAGATGTGCTCATAAGAGTTTTACTAGATTTAAATCTTTTCATGTCAAACCTCTCAAGCAATTCATTTGTGTACTTAGTTTGACAGATGAATATGCCATTTCTTGTTGCTTCACTTGAAGACTTAAGAAAAAATTAAGTTCTCCCATCATACTCATTTCAAACTCTTCAGACATCAAAGATGAGAACTCATGGCAGAAAGATTCATTTGTACTTCCAAATAATATATCATCTACATAAACTTGTACCATAATCAAATCATCATCTATGCTCTTAAGGAATAAGGTGGTATCTCCTCTACCCTTTCTAAATCCATGATCTATCAAAAAGTTACTTAACTTATCATACCAAGCATGAGGAGCCTATTTTAAACCATATAAGGCTTTATTTAATTTATACACATGATCTGGACAATCAAGGCTCCCAAATCCAAGTGGTTGCACTACAAATATATCTTGGTCAATAAATCCATTCAAAAATGCTCTTGACATCTGTTTGAAAAAGTTCAAAATCCCTAAAATAAGCATAAGCATGGAGTAACATAATAGCTTTTAGTCTTGCTATGGGTGTAAAAGATTCTTGAAAATCTATACCTTCAACTTGTTTGTACTCTTATGTAACTAACCTAGCTTTATTTCTAACAATACACCCTGAATCATCTAGCTTATTCCTAAAGACCCATTTTGTTCCAATGATATTTTGATCTTGGGGTCTTGGAACTAATTCCCAAACATTATTTCTTACAAATCGATTCAACTCCTCTTCCATAGCAATAACCCAAAAATTATCTTATAATGTTTCATCTAAATTTTAGGTTCAATCTTAGATAAAAATGTTGAATGATCTACAACCTCTCTACTATGTATTCTAGTCATAACTCCTTTTGAAGGATCTCCTATAATTAGTTCCTTTGGATGATTTTTATTATATTTCCATTCTTTAGGCAATGAATCATCCACATTATCTTCTGAAGATATTTTCTTAAAATTATCAATCTTTTTATCAATCACTTCATTTCTAATATGATAAATTAAATTTTCCTCAAAAATAACATATATTGATTCTTCTACAATCATTTTTCTCTTATTAAAAGTAATATAAGCTCTACTAGAAAGTGAGTATCCTAAAAAAAAAAAATACCATAATCTGATTTGCAATCAAACTTACCTAAATTCTCTTTTCCATTATTCGAAATAAAGCCTTTACATCCAAATACATGAAAGTGTTCAATCTTAGGCTTCTTTCCAAAAAAATAATTCATAGGGTGTCTTCTTCAAAATTGGTCTAAAATAGATCCTATTCATCACATAACATGTCGTATTTACTGCTTCTGCCCAAAACTATTTTGGCAATTTATACTCATCAAGGATAGATCTACTTAATTCAAATAATATTCTATTTTTTCTCTCTATTACTTCATTTTGTTGGGGAGTTCTAGGTGCAGAAAAATTATGTCTAATCCCATATTCATCATAATAATCCTCAAATAATTTATTTTCAAATTTGCTATCATGATCAATTTGAACCCTATTAATCAAAAGGCCTTGTTCTCTTTGAATATATTTAGAAAACTTTCTAAACTCACCAAAAGCATCATCCTTGTAAGTTACAAATAAAACCCAAGTATATCTAGAGAAATCATCAACAATCACAAAACCATAATTTTTACCAGCTAAGCTAGTGGTGTTAATTTTCCCAAATAAATCCATGTGCAATGATTCTAAAGGTCTAGAAGTAAAAATAATATTTTTACTTTTAAATGAGCTTTTATAATGCTCACCATGAATACATGCATCACAAACATAGTATGAATGAAAATTTAATTTAGGCAATCCAACAACTAAATCAAGTTTAGTAAGTTTATTGAGTGTGTGCATGTTAATATGGCATAGTCTCCAATGCCAAAACCATATATCATCATGAGTACTTTTTGAACAAAGTAAATTCAAATTCACATCATGAAAGCTATCTAAATCAATGACATAATTATTTTTATGTCTTTGTCCTATTAACAAAACATTTTCATTATTTTTGATAATGCAATATGATGCATGAAATATTACATTCAAACCTTTATCACATAATTGACTAATAGAAATTAAATTATGTTTTAATCCTTCTACTAGAAAAACTTTATCTAAAGTGATAGAATTCTTACAAATAGAACCAATGCCAATGATCTTTCCATTTGCATTATCTCTATATGTAACAAATCCTCCATCACTTGATTATAAAGTTGTGAATTTATCTTTATCTCCTGTCATATGTCTTGAACATCCACTATCCAAGTACCACATGCTTTCTTTGATTTAGATTTGAGGGCATTCCTACAAAAGAAACTCACATGATAACTTTTGGAACCTAAACATGTTTGGGACCAAATTCTAAATTTAAAACAAGATATCTAGCATGTATGGTTTGTGTAGTTCTTGCACCTTTTGGTACCCATACATAAGATGTTTGCTTAATGTTTAGTAATTTCTATGCATAGCAATCAAATGAAATGTGTCCTTTTCTATCACAATAGTTGCACCAAACATTAGTGTTTGCATATGGCTTAGCACGATAATTATAAGGTATATGAGTGGGATGTGTATGATGCAAATAATTTTTATTAAATGTTTTTCTTAATGAAGTATTATAATGAACTTGTGATTTCAAACATAATTATGATCTTGCTTTTAACAAGATATTCTCTCTTTCAGGTTTACATACAAGTAAGCAACAATTTAATAAAGAAGTATTTTTACTTTTAAATTATCACATTCATTTTTTAAATCACAAAAATGCATATCTAAATTTTTATGTTCTTTTTCTAAGATTTTGTATTTTCTTTATAATTTTTTATATTCAATAACTAAATCATAACAACATCATCTAATTCATCATAAGATATATCATTGCATACCTCTTGAGAATCTAAGTAAAATTCTTCATTTTCCATAAGACATATGTTGACCTCTTCATTAGATGAGCAAGTACTTGATTCATTTGAATCTAGATTGGCCCATAAAGCCTTCTTCTTCTTCTTATGGTACTTTTTCTCCTTCATATTTGTTCTTCTTTCCACATCAATCTCTTTCTTCTTTGATTCAGTAAGTTTTGGAAAATCACCTCTTATGTGTCCAGGCTTTTTTACAATGGTAGCAAATGATCCCTTCACCTGCAGGAAATTTTTTTGTTTAAAATTTATAGTTTTTAGATTTTTTTATACATTTGATTCTTCATCCTTAGCAAGTTCTCAATACTTTTGGATTGCATGACCACCTCATCACTATCACCATTCGAGCTTGAGGTGTTATGCTCATCACTATCATCAACTTGTAATGCAATGGGTTTTCCTTTATCCTTCTCCCTTTTTGCTGAGTTATCCATCTTATCCCTTTGAGCAATAACCTATTCATGTGCTATCAAAGAACCCAAAATCTGATCAAGTGGACAAGTAGATAAATTCTTAGCTTCACTAATAACTATTACTTTAGCTTCCCATTCTTTTGGAAGACATCTAAGAATCTTATAGACTAAGTCTTGATTCCTATATTTTTTTTCCAAGAGAAAGCAATGTGTTAATTATTTTCATGAATCTAGTATACATTTAAGAAATGGATTCAAAAGGAGACATATGAAATAACTCATATTCTTGAACAAGTCTATTTATGTGAGCATCTTTAACTTCACTAGTTCCTTCATAAGTTATAATGAGTTTATCCCATATTTCTTTTGCTGTACTTAACATAGAAATTTTCATGTAATCATGAAGTAATAAAAAACAATGTAAAGTATTACAAGCCTTAGCATTTAATTCATCAAGTTCTCTTTCAGCTATAGACAATTCCTCAAAAGGTTTTTCTACTTTAATGCCATTAACTTCTATTATGGGTGTATGATATTGATGTGTCAACATATACCACATGGGTTCATCTTGACCTCTTATAAATGTACTAATTCTATTTTTCCAATAATCAAATGGTACACTATCTAAAAGTGGAGGTCTATGAATGGATTGGCCCTCTAGTAGTGAACCCTTTGAGAAACCTTGTGCCATAGTGAAAAGATCTACTCTTGGATGTTAAGCCAATAAAAGATCCTAGGCTCTGATACTAATTATGATTCACTATAGCACCCAAGAAGGGGAGTGGGGAGGGGTGAATTGGGTAATATTAATAATTTTAAAATTTAAATCATAAATTTTAAGTTTTAATAAAAAATTATTTTTTGATTTTATAATGACAAGATACAATTCTTAATGCAACAAAAATAAAAATATAGTAAAGTAAAGAGAGAGAATAGGCACACAATTTTTACGTGGTTCAACCAAATCCCTAAATCGGCCTACATCCATGCATATAAATTTGGTTCAACATATTGAAAAGCATTATTAAGCTTTATTTTTTGCCACACAAAAACTAAGGCATTATATGCTTTCACTTAAAGTGAATTTAATCTCAACAGTGAACCATTTGCAATATCTTAACACCCAACATTGTTAGGATGTTTAAATGTTAAATGATTTTGTTGCAAATTTAAATTACATTTATTTCTCTTAAACTATAAGTCAAGTTGTAGCTAACTTCTTAGCAACATATCCCCTACTTGATGGTTCTCCTTTAATTAATGACCATCTAGATGAATAGATCATGACTTTAAAAGATGAGGTTAAGGACACTTGGGAATTATATTTAAATTGTGCAGCATCAAGAAAGGAAAATAAAGAGTTGAACTCTTATATCCTAGGGAAGGCATGTATTAGGTCAATTTTTACAACCCCAGATAAAGGAAAGATAAGATAGTCCTATCATTTTTTTTGAACCCTACACGAATAATGAAGTCGAATATAAGGTTCTTATACCTAGGCTAGAGTTAGCAATCATTATAGATATTAAAAATATAAAAATTTTTGGGGATTTTCAATCAGTTATTAACCAAATGAGTGGAATCTATAAAGTTTTGCATTCAAAGTTTTCTAGTTATTACCATTATGCAATGAGATTTCTTGAAAAGATTCTTTTTATCTCTGTATAAAATATCACACATAGATAATTCTATAGCAAATGCTTTGACTAAGCTTGTTAAAGGAATTATATGCCCAGCAAAAGAATCTATATCTATAGAGGTTCAAAATCAAGAAGTCCAAACTCCTATATATTTAGATTATATGAATAAAAAATTAGAAATGCAAAGGATAGCCACTCCTACTAAAGGTCAAGAAGTGTGTGATTGGAGGGAACTATCCATTGACTATTTAAGTGAGGGGAGGCTCCTAAAAGACAAGTCATTAGCAAATCAAATTTAAAATGTGCCTTGTCTTATGCATTAATCAATAAAGTGTTGTATCACAAGTCACTTGATCAAATATGGATACATTGTTTAGATAAATAATAAGCCCATAAGATTATGATAGAGGTACATTTTGGACTATATGACACTCACCAATCTTGGCCTACAATGAAATTAAAAATTTTAAAACTTAGATATTATTAGCCTTTGATGTTACATGACTGCATTGAAACTACACGTTGTTTCCATCAATGTCAAATACATGGTGTAGTACTACATCAACCTCCTAATATACTACACCCAATAATTGCCTCTTGGCTCTTTGAGAGCTAGGGTATTGACATCATAGGGCTATTATCCTCCTTCATCAAAAGGAAATCATTTTTATTAGCTACAATTATTTACTTTTGTAAGTGGGTTGAGGTGATTCCACTAAAAGAGGTGAAAGCATACCATGTACTTAAACTCTTTCAGGAAAATATCATATATAATTCTAGGATTCTTCACCGAATCATATTCGATATTGGTCCAGCATTTGAGTCCACTAAAATAAATTATTTTGTAGCTAAACATAATATTGAATGGAGATATTTGACTATATGTTACCTTAAAGCAAATGGATTGGCCAAAGCATTTAATAAGACTCTTGTACGAATTCTAAAAAATTACTCAATAAAAATAAACATCATTGGCATGAAAAGTTGGTTGAAGCCTTATGGGCTTTTCAGACCACATATAGGACACTAACTCAATTTACCCCATATGCTTTAATTTAAGGAATTGATGCTATTCTTCTATTGGAAGTACAACTACCTTCTTTAAGGATAGTAGTTAATAATAACATTATAACAAATCGTCATAATGTTGGAAGAACTTAAGAGTCTTAAAGGAAAATGTCAAGCTCAATAAGACCTTAAACTTTACCAATCACATATGGTTTAAGCTCATGATAAATTGATTCATCTTAGAACTTTCCATCTAAGAGACTTGGTCTTAGTTCTTAAATGGCCAATTTTAGCTCATCATAGGATAGGCAGCAAATTTGAGCCAACATTGGAAGGACCGTTCATTATTGAGGAAGTCTACAAAGGAGTTTTTTATCAATTCATAATTTGTAATGGTGAACATCCAATGCTGCCTTTTAATGGATGTTACTTAAAAATAATTTATGTATGAAAGGTACTTCAATTTTAAAAATGACAATCAATAAAATTATATTTATCTCTATTTTGCAGTTTATTTAGCTCCAAATATTGTTTATTTTAAATTTAGTTTTGTTCAATGTATCTTAGTGCAAAATTCTTTAAGTCATTCTGAGCATAATTTCTGCATTCATATAGGATGAGAGAAAGCCTATTTGTGGCACCCTTTCTACAAATCTCTTGGGTTTGAAGTAAGCCTTTGTGCACCATTCTTGTAGGTTTGGAGCAAGCCCTTCGTTGCACTATTCCTACTATTCACATAATAGGATTAAATCACTATGACCCCTTTTCCTATCAAATAGACTATTTAGGATCTGATTAAGTCACCAAGATCCCTGTCCTACTAATCAAAATTCAAGGATATGATTAAGTCATAAAGGCCCCTTTCCTCAACCTAAGTTATCTAGGTTGGATTTAGCAATTAAATGCCCCTTCCTAAGAGCTAATTAAATATAAGTAAGTCCCTTAGTAGAAATTATTTTCAAAAGATAAGGATAAGATTAAGTTACTGAGACCCCTTCTTATCAAATAGACTACTTGGTTAGGATTAAGTCATCAAGTCCCCTTTCATACAAGTCAAAATTTGAGGTTAAACATTAAATCATCAAGGTCCCTTTTTCTTTATTTGTAGATTTAAGAAGGAATTACGCCCTTAAAGGCCCTTTCTTAGTATCTAATCAAATTGGAGTATCTTCCTTAGCAGGCATCCTTGTAAGAAAATTAAGATAGTATTAAGTCATTATGACCCCTTTCCTTTTCAAGCTATTAATGTTGGAAATAAACCATTAAAGTCCCCTTCCTATTAGGTGAATTTCACTATATTATGATTTAAGTCCTTATGACCCCTTTGCTATCTCAAAACAAAAGAAACTAAGGAGTGGAAATAAGTCATTGAAGGTCTCATTCCTATAAACAGCTCAAGTTAGAAAATTAAGTCCATGTGACCCATGCCTATTAGTGGAAATCTTAAGGTTTAAGAATTAAGTCATTGGCGATCCTTTTTCTTCAATATTAGCTATTAAGGTTAGAATCAAGTCTTTAAAGACCCTTTCCTAATAGCTAAGCATATAAGAGTTAATCCCCAAGAGGTATCTTTTTTTGGTTAAAATTCATATAGTTTGGTTAGGAGCAAGTATCAAAATTGACATCTTCCCAACTATTATCTCTAGATAAGAGTACGTATCTTCAATAGCATCCTTTCTTGCAAAAAAACATTAGGGTCAATTTATAGGTCCTTCTCTTTAGAATTGGTTATTATCTAGACTACCCATTAGCTTATATCACCTAGAAAGATATAAGTCCTTGTGATTTCTTCCTAGGTTAGCCATTCAAAATTGATGGAAATCAAACTTAGTTGTAGTCAGAGTAAGGATAAGTCTCTCAAATGAATCTTCTCTGACTATCATGATTATGTTAGGACTAGATACCTAAGTGGAGTCTTAATAACATATCTATCTACAGAGGTTAATGAATCTAGATTTCTTTAAGATTGAATCACTCTAAATCAAAATAACTTAACTATTATAATTAACTTCAAAATAAAATTTTGAATCAAAATTAAAGCTAATTATGGTGTTTTATTTTAGAGTCATTATGGATAGCATACAAATCTTAGGGGATACTTATTGAAGTGTGTGGGTAAGACATTGAGGTATGATGTACCATCTCAAGAGAAGGAAACATCACCATACAATGGACCTAATCACCAAGGACTCTTAAGGCATATGGGTCTTCATATACCAGATCTTTCTCTCTACATGGAAAAGTAAGCGGGTTTATTTATGTCTTTGGGTTCTTTAGTTCCCTATGAAAGCAAGCATCCATAATTAATTACATCCTTGAAAATATGGAATTACTAAGAAAACTTTCATTGAAAGTAGTCAATCAATATCTCCAAAGACTTTAAGGTTAGACTATCAATGAATTAGGTATCTTTTTTTTGGAAAATCAAGTGGGAAAGTTCAGTTTATAAAGATTTATTTTTGGATTCTAAAGGATGATAAGTAGGGAGCACTCATGATACTAGGAAGCCTAGTGAGCACTTCAATCTATCCTATAATTAGGCTTTATGTATTTGAGAGAGATGATTTATTTTAGTTTGAGTTGAAATTTTATTAGAATGTTAGGGCTTATAGTCCATCAACACAAGTTTGTGAAAATTCTTAAGAGGTAAGGACTTATACTCATAGTCTAAAGGAAACATGCAACCTCTGATCCTAAAAGCATGACCTAAATCTAATCAAAAAATGAGACATAATGGTTTACCTCCATCAGAGAGGATAAACCCATCTCGACTCCTCTAGACTTATAATCGACTTGAGTGGCTACTAGCTAACACCTCCTATGCTTCAAAACTATGTAGGCCAACCTTATGTTAATGCAAGATAGTTAAGCTATTATTTAATTAGAAAGAGACTAGAGTACTAAACTCACTCACTAAGAGACTAGATCATGATTGGTATGAGATCATGACTTAGACTAAATGAAAAATTTTATAAATTTTTATATCATTTTGACCCATTGATTTGGACAAAGGCCTGAGATTATTATGCCAAAATGCATGACAAAATTAGATTATTGGCTAGATCAAAGGGAGGAGGTGTTCTCCACTACAAGGGATGCCCTCATAGGTCAAGCATTCCCCTATCGTGCAAGAATGGAGACCCTCCTAATTCAAGAGTGAAGCAAGATGTTATGCATGATATTTGAACATACATCATTTAGCTAAGGTATTGAAAAATCTTTTAATTATCTTGATTATAGCCTAAGCTTTAAAGTGAGGTTATGAGTTATTTTAAAATTTTCATTATGAGTTATTAGTGGGGGTAGAAAAATTATTTTTTTCCCAAAAGAGGCTACTATAACTAGGCCACACATTTAAACATCAAGCTTAAGAAACCTATAAAGAATATGCAATTTTATTACACAATTTAAACACAACAATCAAGTATTCACAGATTTCAAAATATAATAAAAGGCTAGTGCAAGCGGGTATCATTGTACACACCATAAAAGAGAATAAATTGTCACCACTCTATACCTCGCAGTTATAATAAAATTTTACAATTATAATTGAATTAAATGCTATGGGGATCTTCATTCTTTACTCTTCTTTCTTCCTTTTGATTTCATGGTGCTTCAAGGCTTCATAGGCCCTCCTAGGACTTTCTCTTCTAGCCACTACTCATCCTAAACCCATAGCACTAATCCTAATTCCTATTGTAAAATTACATGTTTGGAAAATAAAATCTAACTACACCATCAAAATAGATATTAGCTAAACAACTATACAACCTAAGCAGTTATTTTTCATTATTCGGACTTAGCACCCTACACATGGGTAACCAAGCCCACCTGTCCTAGTGTGGATTGTGCAAAAGGGGTATAAGCAACCTACAAGCAAAAGTATTTATATTTATTATTATATTGGCTCCTTTAGCACAATCCCCTTCAGAAAAATATCAATTGGATAATAACAACCAAACATCTAGTCTACGCATAAATAATCTTAACATCTAGTCTAAAATATTACATCACCAAACAAAATACAACATCACAACATGCACCGTCCTAACATAGAGCTAGAAGTGGTGACTTACTTATCTATGCTTAGGCTTAGTGTGGTATGCTTTAGCTAGGCTTTAGGATTATAATTATCTAAGTTTGGAATTATTTAAGTTAAACATTAGGGGTGGTTTCATTTCAAGTTATTACAAGGATTGGTGAATTTTAATTTGTATTTTTTTATTTCACTTGATATTTACTTAGCATCTAATTATTATAAAGAGAAGAAAAGGGGTTTAACCCCATTCATCTACATCTTAAGTTAACTTCTAAAGCATGTAATTATGATTTTTTTCTTTTAGTGAATGACTTATTAAATATTTTATTAATCCTAAACTTGGGTTAATCTTAAAGGATCCTATCCAAGCATAAAAAACATCTTAAGATTAATGAAATTAAATTACTATCACATGGATGATGTTACATCATTTTTTTTCATCATCAATAGCATGCATATGATTTTGAACTTAACATACCCATACATGCAATGTATTTTTGGCACACATAAATGATTGTGAAAGCATATGATTTAAATAAAATAGAGCGATTTCATTCCTTAGTTAAGTATACATACACATGTATTACAGATTTAAGCAAGTATGTGCCGTTACTAACCAGGGAAGTGTAATAATCAAAGATCTCCTTGGGGATTAAAACCTTGTATTTTTAGGATATCCACACTATATACTTACTATCTTAAACACATGTAAACATACATAAACATAAAATTGAAAATCATGCAAAAGATTGTAAGTTAACAAATTTATTTATTCATGTAAAGTAAAGCTCTATCCAAATTTTAATGCATGCATACATATGAATGAAATTAAAGAAGTATGTGTCATTATTAACCAAGAAAGTGAGGTAATCTAAGACCTTCATGGGGCAACTTAAAGCCTCGTATTCTTGGGATGTCTAGACTATAAGCTTACTAGCATTCAAATACATGTAAACATACACATGATTCATGAAAGTAAAATGATACTTTAACATGTTTAAGCTAAAAGCAAATATAAATCACATGTAGTACTCATAGCCAACATCAATTTAAATTTTCATCATTAGTTTATAATTTTGAAAATACTTTTGAAATTTATTAGTGATACTAGCCATACCATATAATAAGATTCATTCAACACATGCAACTTATACATAACTAATTATATTTGTTAGATTCTTTTATTTGAAAGCATAAATGCCTGATATCAAATGGCATACAAATTTATAATGATTGAAAAGAAATAACTAAACATTTTCACATAATGCATTCAGCCACATTAACTCCTAAGGACAATCAAGTTGCATAAAACTATTTAATATTAACCAAAGCTTCTTATGAAATATGATTTTTATGTTTGAATTATTAAAACTTGAGGAGAAATGATATTTATTATTTTACCCCATCTCATGTGAGTGAGTTAATGTGTTTAAAGGAAAAGTAATTAAATGAATTTTATGGATTGACTAAGTTTAAGTCATTAAGCAATTAATTTAATTTCCTTTTCCTAAGACTCTTTAATTTGATTAACCACTAAACCATGAGTATCCAATGATATTCCAATGAGTAATTACAATTTGTAATGCAATAAACAAGGCATAATGTAATGAGGCTTACATTTAAAGGTTAATTAAATTTAAGAAGAACCTAATTAAGTACGTATATGATGTTCCCACACTCATGGGTTAATCATATGTTCCTATGGGTCTTAATGTTATTAAACACATAAAGAGGGACCAATAAATTCAGTTTAATTTCTCTAAAATAACTATCATTTTAATTTGATTTAATTTTATCATTAATTGCCCAATTAATCCTTAATTAAACTATAAATTAATTAAACCTCTTAATAAAATGGATTAAGGAAAATAATTATGAATGAGGTTCTAATCATCCCCCTCATCATTTCACCATTAACATTGATTAATCATCTTTAATTACTTAATTACTATTTGGCCTTTTAGTAATTTTAAATTACCCAAAGAGGGTAATTAAGATTTGCATTTCAAATTCTCCAAATTACACGACCAATAAATCCCAAGAAAATTATGTTAGGTAGAGGACATCCCATAGAACTAGCCAACCAAATTTGGGGTTAATTAACCAAGTAATTAAGCCTTAATTAAGGTAATTAAGTAAAACTTCAAACCCTAATTAAGCACTGTTTAGTGATTAAACTTTATGGATTTTATTTTTATTAAATTCTTATTTATTTACCCTTTTCAAAATGGTCTACTCATATTTTTAGAATTTTTATATAATTAGTAATGAATTTCAAATTTCTCGCTAATTAACTATATTTCAATCACCTACTTAACCCCCTAACCGGTCGACGCCACATGGATGCTAATGCGATGATGCTTTCCACGTGGCACCATGGGATAGGCTATTTAAAATGTGCCCTGTGGTGGCTGATTTAGTAGTGCTGGATGCAATTTCTTCTCTGCCATTCGATCTTGGCTCAGATGGGGGAGATTAATCTCGTGATTCCTATTGGATTAATTTGAGATTTCTAGTAGATTAAATAATGGACATCCATTCTAATCATGTGAAATAGAAGGTCGATGATCTATCATCCCCTAAGCGCTAGAAGATGGACATCATCCACCTTTCATCGCTTGATCTGAGCTCATCAGAGCTCGTGGGACATCGTGATCCACTACAAAATGTGCGGGGAGGAGATCTAAGTTGATCCTATGGTGGAAATTGCATGAAATCATAAGCTTTTCACAAAACACCGTCACCTAATGGATTTTCTATAGTTTGTCAGAGTTTACCTTACTAGAGCTAAAGACTGACAGTCCAACAACTGAGGCAGGTTTGCCTTGAAGAGATGAAGCCCTGTTGAGAAGATCATGAGTTGCCTCCTCGCTGATAGCTCTATGGACCAAATGCCATCATGAAGCTCATCGAAGTTGGTCTAAGAGTGTCTTTCACTGAACGAATTAATTAGGAATCATTTTGTTTCGACTAGTGGAGCTTGGGGAAGATGTGGTATGAGTTAACTTTAGTTTGGTGGAGTTTAAGTGAGGTTGGACAAATTGGGCACTGAATTTCATTCAGTTTAGGTCTCGCTACAATAGGGAGCATGAGTGGATTGGGAGAAACTTTGGGGCTACTAGCAATCACTCAAGGAAACTCTCTATGTCATTTGAATTAGATGGGGAGGAGTATGCCCTCCTTCCTATGATGGTTGGGATGATTTTGGTTTTGACAGTCTATTTGGGTAGGCCGAGATGTCAGAGGTTAAAGTGGAGGCTCTTGAGGGGCTGAGGAAGTGCAATGGGCTTGGAAAGTGTGTACCTCCTCCACTAAATGTTTTAATGGGGAGCCATGGGTGAACTCACCCTCTCTTGACCCAAGGCTGACCCAACAGCCTTAGGTCAAGTGGTTTAATGGTCCTTGTGTCCAAAATTTGCTAAGGGTGGCTGTCATGGCTTGGTGAGTGGGTGGGACCATCCAAATGGGGATTTTATCTCATTTGGATGGGTTGGTCTAATGAGTTTTGACCCAAACTGGGTCCACCATGGGTTGGGATCATTTGGGTTGACCCATGGTGACCCAATGAGTCATGCCAAGTTCATTTGGGTTAACTTGGTTTGGCTCATTTGACCCATGGGTTCAATTAGGTTGACCAATTGGTCAAATTAAGTAAAAGATGGTTTGGGTATTTCATATGATGATTTGGAATGTTTTGGTTCAATTGATTTGGTATAATTTGAAATGGATTTGATTTTGGTTCACTTGGGTTCATTTGGGTCAAATGGAAAAGTTGACAAATTTGGTCAAAGTGGCCAAATTTGCTTAGGTGGAAGGTTGGTTTAAGTTCAATTGATTATTTGAGAATGATTGTAGGTTTTGGTTTAAATTAACTTTAATTTCAGAATGATTTGACTCAACTTGACCCCTTAGGTCAATTTGGGCTAAATGGGTCAATTTGGTTGGTTTGATCAAATTGCATTCAATTGGAGGTTGTATCATGTTCAACAATCAATTCATGATTGATTAGAGGCATTGGTTTCAATAAATTATATTTACGATTTGATTTGACTCATTTTGGACTTTTAGGTCAAATTGGGACAACTTGAATCAAACAATTCAATTAGCTTGATTAGGATAAATTGGTGGTCAAGTCATGTTCAATGATCTATTTATGATTGATGGGAGTCATTGGTTTCAATTAATTGAGGTTGGAATAAGGTTTGGTTCTAATTAGTCCTTTAGGTCACTTTGGGTCAAGTTGACCAAATAGGTTAATTGAGTTGGATTAGGTTGAATTGAGTTTGATGATTTGTTTAGGATTGATTGATAGCTCTGATTCCAATTGATTTGGATTTAATTGGATTTTGGCTCATTTAGACCATTTGGGTCAAATGGGCTAACTTGGTTTGATTGGATTGGTTTAGTTTAATTGGTTTTATTATGAGTTTTGGAAGGGTTTGAAATAGAAGTTTGAATGATTGGAGTGCTTTTGTGAAAATAAGTTTGGGTTTGGTTCACCTAAATGAGTTTTATTCATGGGATGGATCCATGGTAGAATGAACTTAAGTTAGGACTTAATCTAATTTGGCTTGGAGCTTGGATATGAAATAAGATTCAATTTGAGATTGGTTGGATAGGCTTGAGGTTGGTTTTACATGATTGGACTAGCATCGATTTTGGTTTAGGCCATAGGATAGGTAAGACCTATTTGCTCTAAGGCATAACCTAATATTAAAGTATACCTCCCTAAGTCTTTGGGCTTTGGTTTAGTGTTCCCTTAATCAGTAGAAGTGTCTTATCACTAAGGAGATCTAGTGCTTAGAAGATTCCTAAGTCTAATATGAAGGATGAGCCCTCACTCCAAAAGTGAGGTCAACGCTAATCTAAAGCTCAAATTTCAAAATAATATTTTAACCACTTGTAAGCATTGTTGCTTGCAATCCTTATAGGATATGTTGATTAGTTCAATCAACGCTAATATATGTGGTGTACTATAGTTACTCCACTACACATATTGGGTGTCCATTTATTGACCTCATTTTAAGATGATGTTAACATCATCTTCAATCTTAGTAATTAGAATACTTAATCCTATATCAAGAGCCTTCTGATTAGACACTTAGGACACTACTCATGGTGACCTAGTGAATCCTTCTAGGATAGGTTTTGGTGAATCCAAACCAAACTTAAATCTAAACAAATGATTGAATCAAACACATTCTATTTGAAATATAAATCCAAGTGAGCTTAGACTAAGGTAATTGGGATGGTTAACCTAACTATCCTACTTAAACCTCAAAATTAACTAAACCGAAAGAAATTAAAATAAAATCAAAATAAAGTAAAATTAAATAAAAAACATAAAGGCAATACATGAACATAAACAAACCTTAAAAAAAAATGAATGAAGGTCAAGATGATCAATTAAGTCACTTGATCTAGGGTTGACCTACTACGAGTCGAAGGTCAATTCCCTAAAATTTGACTAAATTAAATCATTCCAAGGAGTCAAAGTCATCAAATGAATATGTTTAAACATTAATCTAAAAAAATCTAAAATCAATAAGGTTTTAAATGGGCTAATTAGATCATTTGATCCAAATGAACCCAAATGAATCCTCTTAAAATCTATATGAAAAGAAAATTTGAATTACATTAAACAAACCATCCAAAACCATTTGAAAGTCATAAATAAACATAATTTAATTAATTATTAAGATTGACTAATTTGAGCATTTATCCCAAATAAATCGTAATTTGGATTAAGGTGGGTTAAACTTCAAAATTAATCTTAAAAATAATCAAATTAATTAAATTAAATCACCCCAAATATAATTTAAATCCACTTACACTTTAATTATACCAAATGACCAATTGAAATTAATTAGACCTAACTTAATCTAAGATGGGTTCATTTGTGAAGAAATAAAATTTAATTTCAAATTAAATAGAATTATTAATTAAGAATATCATAAATCATTAAACAAACACAATTGAAACTCAAATCTAAATCCAACAAATGAAATAAATTAAATTAAGTTAAATAAAAAAGATATTCAAAAATGTTTAACCTTATAGCCCCATCATTAGAGTGCAATTACCTATCAAACCCTATTGAAATAAATGAAGTAGCTCTAGGTCAAACTTAAAAAAGGAGAAGAAGAATAAATCCTCTCTCTCTCTCTCTCTCTCTCTCTCTCTCTCTCTCTCTCTCTCTCTCTCACTGGATTCCATCACCTTCTCTAAGTGAAATTGCACCCAAACATACCTTCCCCCTCCTCCCAAGCTCCCACGATTGATCCAAAGAGAGGTAAGGCCGATTCTTCCTCCAAAAGTTTTGTATCACCTCCTTGAATGGTTTTGAAATACAAACCACTGTTGAGACTCGATGCCAATAAAGTACGATTGAAGCCAACCCCTTTTTCATGGCATTTGTTATTTATGAAATGAAGTAAACCCTAGGATCGATCAAATTGTATAGATCTCTTTAAAACCACTTATTGATCATTTTGCAATCATAATCATGTCATTTCATTGCATATATTATTGGTGATTAGCTATGAAAACTGGATGGTGCTTAATCACCTCTGCAAATGGATAATATGAAATCACAACCATCTGTTCATTCTATATGGAATGAACGTTCATGATCTAGCTGGATTGCTTGATTAATCATCTTAAAGAAACCATGGGACGATCTAAGGTCATCCGATCTTTAACTAGATGGCCCAGATCGAACCACATCCCGACCGCCAAATAACATAGGATGCATGTAGATCCTGTGTGGCTGAATCATGCATCACCACGTGTAAAGTGGTGCAACATTAATGACATGTGGCATTGACTACTTAAAAAAAGGATTTTTTGAGTTTAAAAAATACTAAATAATGTTTGAGCTTTAAAAAATTATAACAAATAAAATACTCAACAAAATAAATGTAAATAAGGACTCTATGGTTTCATCTCAATGAGAGGAATTCATTAAAGCCAAATTCCACAATTTTTATTATATATTTTTGGGTTAATTTAGATTTAATTAAAAATAATCAAACTAAAATTAAACCAAAAATAAAAATATTGTTAAAATTAAACTTTGGGTAATTAAAATTGAGGGTAAAATACACCTTAGAGTAAAATTTGGGAATTTATTTAGTATCAAATTAATGAATTCAAAATTTTTAGTCCTAAAACCTTAATTTAATAAATTAAAATTATAATAGCTCAAAAAAAATTAAGAAAGAAAGCATAGAATCAATCCCAAACATTATAATATATATTAATGAACCTAATAAAATATTAAACCTCTCTTGAACCTAATAAACATCAAAATAACATAATTAATTAATTAAATGGATTAATTAAATCTAATATTTAATCTAAACTTTGACAAATCATAATAATTCAACCAAACTTCAAAAATTCTAAATAAATCATCGATGGATTTATGTTCCAAAGAGGAATCAAGGAAAATTAAAAATACCAAAAGAATTCCTTCTGATTTGGGCTTAATTTAGATTTTATTGAAATACTTAAATCCTTAAGTAGTTTTAAGATATACATCTTATTAAGATGAAACTCTAGGTAAATTAAATTAGCTAGAAACCAAAATTTTCATAAATATTTCAAAGCTAAATAACCTCTCGATCATATGTTGTAGAATTTTCAATCCTTAGGTCAATTTACATGAAATAATAAATCAAAACATTATAGAAATTATAAAATTTTATGAAACCAATTCAAAACATCTTCAATAACATCATAAAACTTAAGAAAATTACTTAATCATCTGAAGAAAAGAATTTAATCAATTATGCATTTAAGGCTTAGAGAATAATTAAGAATATAAGAAATTAACTAAATCTTGAATTATTAAATTAATAAGATTATAATAAACCAATTATTTAATTAAATATTAATGTTAATCAACCTCTAAATTTCATACCCAAATATAACATTTTAATATTGAGATTACTTAAATTTTTTTAATTTTAATGAATAATGTAATTCCAAATACAAATAAAAATGATTAATCAAATTAACTAAATCTAAATAACCTAGAAGTTTGAAATGGCCTAAGTTTGAATTGGTGCCCAAAGTAGCTCATTTTCTAAGGTTATGATTACTAAAAAAACTTTACTTTTAAAGATTCAATAAAATAATAAATTTTTAATGTATAATAGTCAATTAAAACTGAACTAAATTATAAATTAAAAATTCCAAGTTTAATGAATTATTTAAATTTATGAAATTGAATTATAATGGATTACATAAATGCTAAGTCATGAAATCAAAACATAAAATTAAGTATGAAATAAAAATCAACTTACATTGACTAAGTTAACTCATTTAAGTCAAATGAAACTAAACATTAATGAAACAAATAAATGAAATCAACTCTAATAAATTAAATAACATATGCAATTAAATGAACATTCAATAATTAAAAGAAACCAAAGCTATGAAACTATACACATCTTATAAAACTTAAAAGGTAAATTGAAAAAAATAAATAAACTTAATCACTTGAAACCAAGAAGAACTTAAAAGTAAACATCAAATTAAATTTAATAATGATATATGATTAAACTCTTAATTAATATTTAAGAAAACACCTTAAATCTTAATTATAGATTATATATCAAAGTCCATAAATTAAATTAAGAAACTTTAATCAAATCATGAGAAGCATAAGGATAAATATAAGTTTAAATTTTGAAACTATATACATCTTAAATAATATAAAAATTAAATAACATAAAATATAAATGAATCAAATCATTTGATATCAAATTAAATTAAAATGAAAATTAAATAAAATTATGACAAGATATACTTTTAATTAAGACTTAAAGAATCATTTTGAATTTCAATTAAAGGTAATAGACTAAACTAAAGAAACATTAATCAAGACAAAAGAAAGGTAATAAGAATGAAGTCTCCAAATCTTAATAACATTACATTACATAACCTCTAACCTTAAAAGAAAATTAAAACATTATTTAAATCAAACACAACCTAAAATAAATCATTCAAATGAATTCAAAAGTGGTTGATTAAGATACTTAGGATCTTAGTTTGACCCTTAAAATGGATGAAAATTTCATTAAACTAGGATATAGAATGATTGAATAGAGTGGGTTCTACTCAAAATGAAATTTATTTTCTTTTTCATTCTTTAAAACTTAAATTTCAACCTTAACACAAAAATAAACCTACAATGAAAATAAACTGATGAAATATCAAATAGTTTTAAATTTAAATTTTCTAATGGTAAATTAAAAAAATTCTAAAAATAAAATAAAATAAACCAAATGATACTAAAACATTTCATAACTAGTTATCATATTATATATAATTTGGACACCCTAAGTCACAAGGCTATTATTCTGAAGGAGGTCCTGATACCTTGAACCTTTGTTTAACAATGGCACATACCTATGAAATAAGATTATAAAAAGTAAAAGATTAAATTTTAAACTAAACCAAAACATTAAATTGAGCTTAAACAAAAGCTAAATACAATCATACCACACAAGCCCCTCTTTTGATACACTAGAATGCTTGGTCACCAACCCCAGATTTTGATTAGATTGATGATCTATGATGTTTTGTGGTTTGGGATAATATGATGCTTTTTCTTATTTTGTGGTGTATTATTTTACGGATGAATAGATTGTTCTGCTAGTATGGATGTTTAGGCATTCTTTTAGGCTAATGCTATATTTTGCAGGAGGTTATACTTAAATGGGCTATTATAATAAATATAAAATAAATGTTGTTTGCTTGCAGGTGTTTCTTAAATGCTTAAGCATAGCCTAATAAGATATATGGCCTTGGCAGACAACTATTATTAAGCTTGTATATTTTAAATATAAAATGTTGGTATGTTGTGTGTATTAATTAACACTTATTTTGGAGGGATTATAAATTTATTTTTAATATTTTAAAATGAAATGCGAGCCTAGAATTAAGTTAGGATCCATGGGATATAAGAATAGTAAGAGTCTACTTTACTAGTTGGTGGTCTCCTGTGATGTGAAGGACTCTGAAAAAGGTGATGATCTTAGAGGAAGACCCCCTATAGATAAAAACTTTTAGAAGGTTAGGCTATATGAGGGTAGAGCTCAACTCCCCATTTTTGCTTTCTTCTTGGGTGTATAATAATACCTAGGCACATTGGCCTATTTTATTAATTTAAATTGGCTTGATTTATTTTGGGGGAAATATAAATGTATCCTTTTCTTAAGTTTCTTTTTGTGTTGTGCTCTGTGATGAAATACCTGGAATGTTAGGCTCCTAGAAAAACTAAATAACTCAAATATAAAATAAAAATTCATAACCTCACTTTAATTGAAAGCCCTAGGAATAACATAAAAATAACTAGAAATAATTAGTTATTGTGAACCGTGAGAGCATATGATTCATTCTCCTTGAATTAGGTGCTTCACTCATTGCACATAAAAGGGCATCTAACCTTTGAGAATGACTACCCTTCTTAGGGAAAATGTGATTTCTTATTTTGATTTACTAAGACCATTTCTAATGTATATCGTAATAAACCGCATACCCAAAGTATCTAAAATGAATTGTGATTCAGATATATAAAAGTAAAAATTTATTACATTAGTTAGGTTCATAACATGCCAAACATTTTCTTAGGGATAGGGAGTAAGTTAAGTTCTTAGCTTCCTTTCTAAATTTAATAGTTTAACCATTTTTCATACATAAGATTGGACTCATAATTTTTAAATCGCTTAGATGGTTTTAGCTGGTAACCTTTCCACTTTGGTTATAAGTCCAAAAGAGTCAATGATAGGTTCATTTTCCTATGGTAGGAAAAGAGCTAATAATTCTCAATAAATTTATATTAGGTTGAGCCTTTAACTTATGTTAAAAGCATTTATAGACATATGGTTCGAAGCATCCTATTGGAATAAGTCTTCAACCACTAGGCATTTTTGTAGTCGTATATTGTTAGAATCTAAGTTCCTAATTTCTAATAAAGTGTCTTCATGTTAGGAAAGTATATATACACATTAAAGTACAAACTGGACAATTTTAAGAATTTTTTAATTAATTATTGAGTGAATTTGATCATTATGCAATCTAAAATTCAACTTTTTTGATTCAATAGCTCAAATTCCATGAGAATTTTTTGGGAAGTGTACACAAATATGATGAACTTATTATAAACATTTTAAGCTAATTAAGCATACAATTTAAGAGTAATTAAAAAATTATCATTTTTTATAATTTTTAAATTATTTCTAAAGTATCTAAAAAATTTTAAGATTTTCAATTTTGTTTAAAAAGTGATGCATATAGGGGTCATTCATATTTCTTTGACTAAATGGTTATTGTCTTACAAACTTTTGAAGTTCTAGGTTAATTAAATTAAGTAATTCAAATTTATCCTTTTATTAAACTCTAAATTAAATGATACTAAGATCTAATCAAATCTAAGAGGTGTGGTTAAATTCTTTTACTTAGCTATAACACTCAAGAGGGGAGGGGCTGGGGGTTGAATTGGGTTTTAAAAACAAATTTTAAATAACTGACATACTTAATAATATTGCTTTAGTGAAATGAAATGATAGAAAGGAAATGCAAGAAAATTAAAATGCAGGAAAGTAAAGAAAGAAAATACAGAGATTTTTATGTGGTTTGGTCAAACCCCAAAATCGATCTATGTCCATGCTTAGCCACCAAGGCTAGGAATTCATTAAAATAAAGTTGAGATTACAACAAATCTCTAGTAATCTCCATCACAGTCAAGTACAACCCAACACATACTCTCCTTAATAGGTAAGTACAACCCAACATGTACTTTTTTTAATGTGTACCTACAACCAAACAGGAAATCAAGACAAGGAAAAAAGAAAGATATAAATCAAACTCTCAATTTTAAAATATTTTTACACTCACAACTCAATCTATACTAATATTAAGGCAAGCGAATATTAATAGAAAGAGAGCTAACTTTAACTTTAAATTGAAATTGAAATAAAATCTTCAATCAAGTATTTAATGCAAGCAGTACAAGTTGCTATGAATGAACTTTAAAAGATCTTGAATTCAGTTTTAAAAATAAATTTTAGAAAACTTACATACTCAATAATAATACTTTAGTAAAATGAAATGATAGAAAGGCAATACGAGAAAAGTAAAGTGTAGAAAAGTAAATAAAGAAAACATAGAGATTTTTACATGGTTCGGTCAAACCCCAAAATTGATCTATGTCCATGCCTAGCCACCTAGGCTAGGAATTCAATAAAATAAAGTTGAGATTGCAACAAATCTCCAGTAATCTCCTTCACAATCAAGTACAACCCAACACATACTCTCCTTAATAAGCTACTACAACCCAACATGTACTTTTTTTAACTTGTAAGTACAACCCAACAAGAAATCAAGATAAGGAAAAAAGAAAGATATAAATCCAACTCTCAATTTTAAAATATTTTTACACTCACAACTCAATCTATACTAATATTAAGGCAAGCGAATATTAATAGAAAGATAGCTAACTTTAACTTTAAATTAAAATTGAAATAAAATCTTCAATTAAGTATTTAATGCAAGCAAACAGTACAAGTTGCTATGAATGAACCTTTAGAAGATCTTGAATTGGGTTTTAAAAATAAATTTTAGAAAACTTACATACTTAATAATAATGGTTTAGTGAAATGAAGTGACAGAAAGGAAATACATGAAATGTTAAGTATAGGAAAGTTAAGAAAGAAAACACTGAGAGTTTTACGTGGTTCGGTCAGACCCCAATACTGATCTATGTCCATGCCTTGCCATTGAGGCTAGGAATTCATTAAAATAAAATTAAGATTACAACAAATCTCCAATAATCTCCTTCACAGTCAAGTACAACCCAACACATACTCTCTTTAATAGGCCCATCATGTACCTTTTTTAACTTGTAAGTACAACGCAACAAGAAATCAAAATAAGGAAAAAAGAAAGATATAAATCCAACACTCAATTTTAAAATATTTTTACACTCACAATCCAATCTGTACTAATGTTAAGGTAAGAAAATATTAATAAAAGAGAGCTGACTTTAACTTTAAATTGAAATTGAAATAAAATCTTCAATCAAGTATTTAATGAAAGTCAGCAGTACAAATTGCTATGAATGAACTTTAAAATATTTTGAAATGATTTGATTTTATTCAAATGCAAACTTAAATTGGAATATGAACCAATTTGAAATAAAATATTAAATCACATAATTTTGGTTTGAAAATATTTTCACAAAAAATGAGTTAAGTCCAAATGATAAATGAATTTGCAATTAAGAAATTTTTGATAATCACTTGAATCAAATGGAATCATACCACAAGAAAGCTATCGATAACATATATATATATATATATATATATATATATATATAAACCAATTAAGGATAAGTAATCAATAAGCATAAAATAATATATGCAAGAGGTGAAGTGGCTGGCCAAATAGTAAGTAAATGGGATGATATTTTAAACACAATCAAATTTGACCAACCTATATAAAACTTTAGGCAAAAGTGATAAATAAGAGATATTCAAATGATTAAGCACTAGGAAATTAAAAATATTTGTAAGAGCTTTTAACCAAACAAGAAATAAAAGGATTATCAAATGATTAAGCTCCAAATAAATTGATCTCCTTACAAACAATAACCAAAAGGATTATCAAATACCAAAGCACAAAATAAAGTAATCTTTTTTATGTTTCTTCTGAAAAAAAATAAAAATTAAAGGTTATGAAGTGAATAAACACAAGATGATTTAAATAACTTTATAAACTTTAAAAGAAATAATCGAAATATAAGAACTTAGCACCTTATAAATTTAAGAGCAAGGCTATGATGCTTTTTCTCAAGGGAGGAAACACATCAAACTTTCACTTTTCCCAATCAATCTTTAGATCAGCTAAGGTGGTGAAAGGTGAGCAAGAAGACAAGAGACAATAGTAGCTTTTTGGAACCTTTTTCAAGTTGAAATAAGGCTCTTAAATAGAAAAAGAGGGAGTATAGGTTTGTTCAAGGCGTGAGGGAATGAGAGGAAAATTAAATTGGCAACAATTTGAATTTCAAATCCAATGAATAAGGATCAATCAAGGGATTTGCAAGAGGATCCTTTAAAAACTTGATTCAAGCCAATGTGGAAAGTTTTCTATGTGAATCATGGCTAAAGAGAGAGGAGAAACCTATGGGAAATTTTAGCCAAGAAGTTTTGATATGAAGGAGGGGATTTTGAATAAAATAAATCTATTGAAATTTTCCTTAAGGAATTCCTCCAAGAGAGTTTTTATAATTAGGAAATTCTCAAATTAATCCATGAATTAATTAAGATCTAAGCTAATTATATTATATCTATTAAATGTTTAAATAATATACAAATTTATTTAAATTTAAAACAAACTGGCTAGCCCCTAAATACTTTCCTAAAATGGGTTAATTTAAAAAGGAATTATTTTAGACAAGAAGGCTGATTTGAATTTAAAGTTAAAATAATTTGCAATAAATTATTCAAGCTCTAAATAATCATAATAAATCATGCTTGGGCTATTTAAAATATTCCACAAAAATTTGATTTGATTTAGCAAGTATATGTCATGAATAAAGAAATTTGAATTCAAAAAATAATTCAAAATAATTCAACATCCAAAATTTAAATAATTGAATTTTTAAAATATGAAAAATAAGGGAATATTATATGAAAATTTTTTGAATGAAATTCAAACATTTTATTACACAAAATCCATTAAAACATTCGACCTAAACAATATTAAGATGAAAATAATAATATGAGGGAGAAGAAGGAATAATAGGGGGAAGAATAAGAGAAAAAGGATAATTTTAGGATAATTCAATTTTCATTGAATAAAAATGTGAATAAAAATTATGAATATCATGGAAATAATTTAATAAAGTTTAAACATAATTTATCTTGCTTGAATACACATTTAATGGAACTTATTTTTTGCATTTAGTTTATACTATCCAAAATGGATAACTTAATGAATAATTATAATATTAAGATATAGAATATATAAATAATTTTAGAATGAACAATTTAAAAATGAATGAATCATTTATCTTATCTTAGTGTGGTTTTCATTTCCGTTAATATAGTAATTTCTAGAAAAATTTCTACCCAATTCATATCCAATAGCTTTAGCATTCTAAATTGACTGAAGAATTTGGAATCGAAAAATTTTTTTGTACACTTAAATTTAACTTGATTAGTAGTATTTGAACATGTGTTTGTTATGATCAAAATCAATCTTATAGGTGGGGCTCATGAAGTCAACAAATGCCCAAAAGTCTCTAATGTTATTAAGATGTTTTAAATCATTTTAGTGTATTTTTATGATTTCATGAATTTTATATTAATTATTTTATATAAATATCTCTAATAAATCTAAAAAATTACAACTCTCAACCTAGTGCTTTGATTGACTTGAAATCTTTATGCTAAATCAATATTTGCACAAAGTTTCAACCTCAAAACTTTAATTTAATTGAGTTTGTATTTTGGGAGTAAGTTAAAAAATTATCTTTATTGATAATATCTAAATTAAAGCTAAAATAATTCATAAAATTTAAAGCTTTTAATTTTGTTAAATTATTTTCTCTAAAATATGAATATAGAAAATGATTATTTATATTTTTTTGGCTTAATTGTTGAATTTCTATGAAATTTTGAATTTATGACTTAATTAATTCAATTCTTTGAATTTTAATGCCCTATGAAGTCGTAATTAAGTAATTTTGTAATTTAATCAAATCTAGAGTCTTTAATTAATTTTTTTAGGGTCTATAATGTTATTGAAAATATTTTAAGACACTCTAATGTATTTTTGTAATTTTTATAATTTTATATTAATTATTTAATTTTATTAACCTTAAGAAGTCTAAAAAAAGATTCCTATTGGACTAGGGCTTTGATTGTCTTGAAATGTATATATATAAAGTAGATATTTACAATAAGTATATATCCTAAAAATTTTAGTTCAATTAGGTTTATATTTTGTGAGTAATTAAAGAATTATCATTTCTAATAGTTTCTAAATTAATGCCAAAATATCTAATAATATTTTGATATTTAAATTTTGTTTTATTCCTCAATAGATTGTGAATTGAGAGAGGAGTTATTCGTATTTTTTTAGCTATTTAATTTTTTATAAATTTATAGATTTAGCATAATTAAGTTAATTGAGTTTTAATTAATCTCTAAGTTAATGTTGTTGAGAACTTTAGTAATTTAGAGAGCTTAAATATTTTTTCTATATTTCTTGATATTCATTATTGTGACTTGAAATATTTTGATGAGTTCATATAATTTCAAAAATTATAATTAATTATTTACTCAAAATTAGACAATAAACTTTTAGAATTTATAAACCTTAATCTAGAAGCTCATTTAACTTGAATATTTTATGGTAGGTAGGGATTATCACTAGTTTCAATCCTTAAAATTTTTTACTTTAATTAAATTAGAATTTTGGGATGAATTAAAGAATTATCTTTTTTGATAATATATAAACTAGTCTCAAAATACCTAATAAAATTTGAAGATTTTAAGTTCATTAGATTATTCTATGATTTTAAATCCAAAAATCCCCCTATTTTTTCCTTAAACCAGTCAAAGTTGATTGGGTTTCATTTATAACTATCAATGTATGATTTGACCACGTGGAGCTAACATGGACTAGGAAGGAAATAGATTTGACCTAGACCGTTCAATGAAAGATCTAATAATCTAGATTATTTTTAGTTTAAATCTATTTTTGGAGGATCCAAACATGTTCATCCATCCGAATCAACTAGGATGGATGCCCCATAGCTTTTCTTCTTCAAAGCCATTAAGAACTAAGGGGAGGGGTTGACAAATTTTTCCCCTAATTGTGGTTTTCTAGTAATCTCCCAAAAAATTCCATTTTCGCACCAAAATCACTAAAAATTGAAAGGGCAAGTGGGATCTAAGGTTATTTCTTTGTTTTGTGAGAACTTTATTCACAAAACACCACTACCTAGAATTTGACTATTAGATTTAAAATTTATCTCAATCAAGCTAATATTAAATGATTTTTTGATTTAAAATCATTCTTTAGGTTGAGATGAACCTTTGGATTTATTTGCTTGCTTGTCTCCTTCTGAATTGCTCCAACTATAAAGTGTCACCTCCCCTGACTAAAGTATAATTAATTTTGGTGTTTTTGAGTGTGAAAAGTAAGGGGAAGGTTTAGTTTAACTTCTTAGGTGATAGTGAAGGTGTATGATGCCAAAAGGAGAGGTTACAAAGGCTCTCTTCTTCTCCCTTTAATGGTGGTTAAAAAGCACCATTAATAATGATTTGGGTGGTGAACAACTAGTTTGGATTGGCTTGGGATTCATTGAGTGAGTTGGTTGGGTTATTGAGATCACCCCAAAGTAAAGTAAGTGGAGTGATAGAAGGAGATGTGAAGGGATTTTGGAAGTTTGCATCTTTTTCCTTGTTTTCCATTCTCTTTCCATGACTTTCTTTCATTTCTTTTAATGCTAAAACAATAGCTCATGTGCAAAGAAATGGCTAGAATTTATCCTTTCAAAGTCTAATTTAGTGTTTGAACAAAGGTCATTATCTTGGGTTAACTCAACTTCCTAATTTAAGCTAAGTTAGGTCAAGTGTTTGGTTTGAGCAATTTTAATTTTGATTATATTTTAATTATGTCTAAGAGATTACAGACCCATTATAGTAACACATTTTTAGCTCTTCGTTACAGCAATCTAGGGGAAAATATTGAGAATACCCCAATTAGTAACTACATAATAACAACAATATCTAAGAGATAAATTTTCATTTAAAATAACCAAACATAAATCAGTTTAATGAGACCTTCAATGAAAATGGAATTTCACTAGCCAACACATCACTAGCACCTATAATTCTACTTTATAGTGAACAACAAAGTATGAATAACCTATTGAATTCTACCATCAATTACACCAATGAGTACAATGCATCCATGGTTAAGATAGGTTCTACAATTGGCATCACTAAACAAACTACATCTGATCCATTGCACCAAAATGTATTTGAGGACAAAAACAAGCCACAATAGCTGATAACTTTAGCCTTGACCAGTGAGAAGGAAGAAGAATTAAACTCACAAAGAGAGAAATAAGAGGAAGAACATTATGATAATATACTTAATATAGCCATGGAGGAATGGAAAATCCACAAGAACAAAAAGGTAAAACTAGAAAAGCATTGAAGAACTAAAAGCATTCTAGCAAGTTAAAATCAAATGACAGAAGAATAGTCATTTGGAAATTCAATTGCAAGTCTTTCTCCACTGCATGATTTCCTCCTTGCGCAGGGCAAGATTCTGGGTAAGTCTCCAAATAAAAAGTCTATTTTATAAGATTCCTCACTCTACATAAAAAACATGAAGAATTCTACCATTGATCTTAGATCCAGTGCAAAATAAAGATCTTCCCTTCATCGATCTTAGATCTAAAGTATGGGAGAAGAAAGTAGTCACATTAAATACATAATTTTAAGCATTAACAAAATAAAATGCTATTGAATTCAAGATTAAATCTACTTTTAATTTATTAGAATTTAAATTTAAAACTTCAAGACCTCCACCTTCAAACTTGGTTTTGATGTGAGAAGAAAACCCTCCCTCTACTGATCTTGGATCCAAAATAAGTGAGAAGAGTGCTTGTTGCACTAAAATATTGGGAAACATAGCATTGCTAAGCCATTACACTACTGAAATTTCATGGAATTCATCAAATTCCTAAAGAAACTTGTCCAAAAATAGTCTTCTAACTTGTCACACTATGGTGCTGCTCCCCAGCACCGAGGTGCTGAGCTTCCAAAAATTTGAACCATTGGCACTCCATTTTGTATTGCCACAGAACTATTTTATGGTACGAAACCACTAATGCAGCACTAGGGCACTAGATCTTGGTGTTGTAGTGCTGCCTTCTCAGGCCGTAAGAATTAAAAAAAAAGTATGCCCATAGCACCGCAGTGCTATCCAGATAACACTAAAGCACTGAACTCTCTAAATTTAAGCATAATTTTTATTGATAGTGTTGCATCACTATCTACACACCACCAAGGTATTTACCTCTCTAATTTTAAGGTTAATTTATATTTATAGTGTCGTAGTGCTATCCAAATAGTGCTAAGGTACCGACCCCTCTAATTTTAAGCCTAAGTTTCATCATAAAACATCACAACACTATTTTTGTAGTGCCAAGGCACTGATATTCCAGCATTGTGGTGCTTATATCTCAAAGTCATCAATCTTAGCTTAAAATTTTTATTTAATTAAATTTTAGCTTAAAATCTTGGAGAAGTCAAATAATAATTATAATGGCAAAATACAAAATATGAAATGAAAATATTTTATTACAAAATTTTACATATAAAATAAAAAAGAAGAAAAAAAATAAAAATATAGAAAAAAGGACAAAGAAAGGGGAAACTAGCCTAAAATTCATAATCCTCCTCCTCCTCTTCTTCTTTTTGCTCCAGCGGTGGTGATAATGAGGCGTTATAGGAAAAGGGGAAATATTTGGCAAGCATTAAACTTGAAATTTTCAAACATTTGAACAAGTACTAAATTGAACTTATTCATGTAGGAAAATTTTTGTTATTATTGACCCATATGATAATCAAATTTCTTTACCAATTCCTGTTGTCTTTGGCTATTTTCACCAACCATTTTTTATAATATAGTGACTTCTCCTCCAATATATTAGAGTTGCTCAGTTAACATTTAGAAGATTTGGATCTGGACTGAGGGGTGTGCAAGCTTTCTCCAACCTCCATTTTTTGATCCAAATCCTACAATTGTCATTTTATTCAGGAGAGGCTTTGTATAAAAACTTCTTCATTCTTGTCCCCTGATGCACTAGCCATAACACATAAAGAATAAATGAGTGAAGGGTGACTATACCTTAGGGTAGCACTACCCTTAAGCATATTATAAATTGAATTAAAAATAATCTATCCTACATCTATAGCTAAGCCATTTTGAATCATATAATTTAAAATGGTTCTATCCTTAATTACCTTACTAATTTTACCAGTGGGGTTTAGCTTGGAAAAAATAAAATAGTGCCAAGCTTTAGACACTACAGTCAAGACAACGGTAAGAAAATTGATAATCTTTTCCTCCCTCCATTTTTACTATACATTTGTATTTCTAATAGTGAGAAAGCTAAGAATTTCATCAAAATCATGGATATTGATCATATACAACATTTTGAAAATTATTATGTGCTTTAATAATAGTACTACAAAACTTATCAGTTTCCTTCGTATAAAACATCTATTATTCTAGAGTTCATGCCTGCTAGTGAAGAACACCCACACCATATGGACGATGCAAGCTATGTTGTCATAAGTCAACTTTTCCCAGCCTTTTTAATTGATAATTCTCATTATTCTCCCACCTAGATTATGGAAACTTTGTTCCAAAATGAGATGTTTGTGGATGAGAGCATGATGATACCTCTCCTCCGCTTCCACGCTAATGAATAAGCTATTATCATTTAAAGCTGCTCTCTTCTTACCCTTCTGGAAGTACTTGGGCAACATATTCTCTGTCTTAAAATGAATGGTAGATGAGAAGAGAAAGATGGCAAGGACTTCTAAAAGAACCAAGGCTTTAGAATGAAAATTTTGGCTTCCCTGAGTGATTTGCTGGGATACATCCCTAGTAAAGAAGAATCCCACTTACTTAATAGGTGGATTCCCTTCATAGTGTAAGACCTATAGTAAATCCCCTTATTGAAATTTTAATTTTAATTTTTAATGAGTTCATTTCTCACCAACTAGTGGTGACTCTAGCTTTTCCACAAGACAAGTGGTAACATTGTGTGTGGACTTGGCGTAGAGCTCACATCAAGAAGGGGTGACCATTAAAGCTTTCGTCACTATTACCAACTTCACCTCTACTGATATTTGGGAATCGATGGTCAATTTCCACTCTCTTACTTTTAAAGATAGTGGTAAGTCTACGAAGGGCAAGTCTAGTTAACAGTTGAGAGATGGCGCAGAGAAAGAGTTGTGAGTATTCACTGACTCTTTCATGGCCACCACTCTTCTAAGAGAGGTCACCCTATAGGGAGAAGCCTTAGATTAGTACCAATGAAATATAAGAAAGCTGTGAACATAGTTGGAGCTAGAATCACAATGATGTTAATCCTTGGAGGGGAGTTTTAGTTCAACTTCATAGCCATGAGGGTTGAAATTGAATTACTATACAACTCCATCAAGTTGTAGAGTACTTTATTTTTTTCTTTCTAGTATGAATTTCTTCTTTGATTATATGTGTGAGAAGGACTAGCAATCATACCCTATAATCTAATTTCAATAAATGATGTATTAGGGTTGTGGTGAGTGTGTTGTACCTTTTTTTTCAAAAATAAAAAAAAATTGTATTCTCTTTGCTCACAAACATTATTTATTTTTTTACTACTATTATGAATTAATTATTTTTCTATAACTCCTGTCATTTGAAATATTTGTAGAATTCAAGTAATCATTTTTTTCACTTAATGCTTGATGTGATATCTATCTTACCACATATTTATTATCGCATCTATAAATTCTTTCTAATTGAGAGTAGTTAAGACTTTATTACTTTCTTGAGACAAATATGTAGTACCCCTTTATAAAGTATATTTTAGTACTATTATCATCATGAGTGAGTATGGCTTTATTGAAGAAGGCTACCTTGACTTTTCATCAAGCCCAGATCAAAGAAGCCACTGAGTTAGGCTTTTCCTTCATGACCATCATATTTTATGGCTACTATAGTGGCAACCTTAACTTCATTATCCATGTAGCCAATAAGAGCGAGTGCCTCAACTTGGTCAGGATACACTAGTTGGGCATTCTACTCACTTACTTCTGAAATGGGTTCAGGCTTTCTCTCCCCTACTAGTGGGTAGACCTTCTGACTTTTTTTAGAGTAGTGTCTGCATAAATCTTTTATAACTTGGTGTCAAGTGTTGTCATCTTCATCTTATGCTTGCAGAAAGAGGGAATTCCATGGAGCATTGTCCTCTTTTGGTGAGCATTCATGGTGAAATTCCACGAAGAGTGGACTTTGTAGTTTTTAGTGACTTTGCTGAAAGTTGAAAGTTTATAAAATAAAGTAAAGAAGAGTGCATCGTAATGGTCTATGTTAACTATTCTTCTTCCCTACCTAGTGAGTAAGGCTACCAAGCCTAGTAAGTCAAGTGTGTAGGAGAAGGAGGTGATGGAGAGACTACAAGGTCACACCCAAAATATCTATTTTAACCTTCACTTCAGCAAGGGTATCACTGTCCTTGATAAAGTTTCCTCAAATTGTTCACTATCCCTCTTTATTTTTGCAAGTTTCCTTTCAATTATTCTTTTATTTATTTATTTGTAAGAGAGGCAACTTCAGTAACCCTTGAGCATAGCCTTGATCTACTCAATTCCTTAAGAAAAGAAAGCATAAAATAGGTGAGTGAGTGGTTGGCAGCGAGGACCTAGCCTCATCGAGGTTGGTGAAGAAGAAGTGGAGCCAAGTGCAAAACCCAATGAGGTCATCAATAAAGTAGGGTCAAGTAGTACTCCGAAGAAGTCTAGAAAGAAAACTAAGAGCTGAACTCTTTGCAGTCGGTTTACACACAAAAAAGGAGAAAATAAAGCATTTTGACCCAAAGTGCATGACACTAAAATCGTGACACCTAAGCATTGTTGCCATTTTATTGAATCTAGAAACAATCCTAACACCCTCCCCTCCCCTCCCCAACCCCTCAACTAGCAACTAAAAGAAAGATGGCACAATAGTTATTCCTTATCAGATAACTACTCAAAGGAGGAGCGAGAATGGGTAGAGGATTTACTCCTTATAAAAAGGGGGTTATCTACTCAGTCAAAGGGGCTATGACTCTCCACTACAGATAAATCATTTCAGCATTCTCTTCATTGTATATCAATTCCATGCTCCCTTTCACTCACTCCACTCTTTGTCATGTGAAATAAGTGAAGTATATAGGAGAGAATCATTACAAACACTACTGAATCAAATTTGAAGGCCTCCGCCATTGAATTTGGTTTTGACGTGAGAAGAACACTATCTCTCCATTAATCTTGGATTCAAAATAAGAGAGAAGAGTGCTTTTGCACTAAAAAAATATGTATTCTAGCAGTGCTAGGTTGATATGCTGTCAAATTTTTGAGAAATCAGTAAACACCTCTCAAGAAAATTACCCAAAAAATGGTGTTCCTGATACATAATGCCTCGGCACTAGGACATAGCATCGAAGCGCTAGGCTATCAAAATTTAAATATATGCATTCTACATTTTAGTGCCATAGCGCCATATTCTTAATGCTGTAGTGCCACCCTCTCAGGTTTTAAATAAGTGAAACATGGAGTCATATTATTGTAGCGCTATATTTGAAGCCTCGCGGCACAGCATTAATTTTGCAATTTTTTTTACATAAAAAAATATACTGATCTCTCAATATCTAAAATCCAAATTCTACATTCTTAGCACCATAGTGCCGCCAATCGGGTGTCACAATGCTAGCATCTCAAGTTAAGACCCAAAAGATCTTCTAATTTATAGCACCATAATGTTGTCCCCTCAGGTTGCTGATAAAAAATCCTCTATCTTATAGCACCGTAGTGCTTCTAATTTAGTGTCGCAGCATGACCCTCTTGGGTTAAACAATAAAACATTCCTAACCTATAATCCCACAGTGCTACCTCTTAGGTGTTGTAGCGCTATTATCATGGGTAATAAGCCAAATATGTCTATTTTATAATGCCACAATGCTACATATTTTGTGTCATAGTGGTGCCTTCTTTAATAATAATTTTGACAAATAAATAATATGATTTGAATGGCCCCAGTACAATAATAATTACATAAGTCTACTGCTTGAGGATGCTTCGTGGGTTAATATTCCAGGTTAGGTTTCACGACTAAGTCCAGGTCAACAAAGCTTAATCATTCCCCAATGATGTTTGTATTGATTTTAAAATTCATTTGGAGGGGATATGTTTAAATTGGATGAAATTAATCATACTTAAAGTAAACAATCATCCACCCATCCATCATAATTTGTCAAGGATGATAAGCTAAGAAAATCTTTGCTCATAAAAGAGTCAATGTCAAATTAAATATATCACTATATTCATAATCAAATAATCTCTTGCCAGTAAAGACATGACCTATGTCCTCTGTCTATGTTATTTTGCTGCCAAATGGTACCATATGAAATGCAAATATGATTAGAACCCTCTAACCGAGTGGCTTGGCATCCATATAGCTCTACTATATTTCGATCACTATAATAGCTCATATGTTCCCTAATGGCTTTGCTCCTTAAGATATGAACTATACAATATATTTAATAGTGCTTATAGACTTTGAGTATGCTATAAAATTAATTATTTTATTCAGGTTTTTTATTTTTAGATTTTTATTTTATTTTATTTTATTTAGGTTTAGGTTTTTTATTTATTTTATTTTTAAGTTTTAATATTAGAGGTTTAGGTTTTTAGTGTTTAGGGTTTAGGGATTAGGGTTTGGGTTTTAGGGTTTAGGGTTTGGGGTTTAAGGTTTAAGGTTTAAGGTATTGGGTTTTAGGGTTTAAGATTTAGGGTTTTAGGTTTAGTTTAGGTTTAGGGTTTAGGTTGAGTTTAGGTTTTGTCTTTGAGTTGAGTTTATAGTTTATAGTTGTTTAAGGAGTTTAGTGTTTAGGTTAGTTTAGGTTTAGGGTTTTAGGGTTTAAGGTTTATGATTTAGAATTTAGTTAGTTAGGTTATAAACTTAGGTTTAGTTTATTAGTTTAAACTTTAGGTTTAGGGTTGAGGTTGAGGTTTATTTAGGTTTAGGTTTAGGTTTTAGGTTTTGGGTTTAATGTTTAGGGTTTTAATTTAAAATTAAATTTATTATTTTAGTTTTCTTATTTAAGTTTATTTTTTAATTTTTATAGTTTAGTTAATTTATTTTAGGTTTATTAAGTTTAGTTTATTTTAGGTTAAGGTTTATGTTTTATTTTTTTTAGTTTTGTTTATTTTAGTTTAGGTTTATGTTTATTTTATTTTATTTATTTTAAGTTTAGGTTTTTTTTTTGTTTAGAGTTTTGGTTTTATTTTTAATTTTTTCAGGTTTTATTTTCAGGTTTATTTTTTAGGTTTAGATTTTTATTTAGTTTTTATTTAATTTAATTTTAGGTTTATTTTACTTTTATTTTACATTTAGTTTTTATTTTATTTAGGTTTTTTATTTTTAGGTTTATTTTATTTTTTTAGTTTAGTTTACATTTTTATTTATTTTATTTTAGTTTAGTTTTTATTTTTATTTTATTTTATTTTTACATTTAGGTTTAAGTTTATGTTTAGGTTTAGGTTTTAGTTTAGGTTTTTATTTTATTTTATTTTATTATTTTATTTAGGTTTAGGTTTTTTTATTTATTTCATTTTTAGATTTTAATTAGTTTAGGTTTAGGTTCTTAGGTTTTTAGGGTTTAGGGTTTAGGGTTTAGGGATTTTGGTTTAGGGTTTAGGTTTAGGGTTTTACATTTTATGGTTTGTGGTTTAGGGTTTAGGGTTTAGGGTTTAGGATTTGAGGGTTTAGGGGTTTAAGGTTTAGGGTTTAGGATTTAAGGTTTAGGGTTTAGGATTTAAGGTTTAGGGTTTAAGGTTTAGGGTTTAGGGTTAGGGTCTTTTTAAATTTTTATAAATTAAGTAAATTGGTAGGTTTAAGTTTATTTAGTTTATTTTATATTTTTTATTCTTATTTTTATTTAATTTTGTTTATCTATTTTAGGATTATTTATTTTAGTGTAGTTTTTTATTGAAGTTAATTATTTAGGTTTATGTTTAGCTTAAAGTTGGTTTTTTAGTTTAGTTTTACTTTTATTTTATTTTTTAAGTTTAGGTTTTATTTTTTTATTTTTTTGGTTTAAGTTTAGGTTTTTATTTTATTTTTTTAAGTTTAGGTTTTAGGTTTTTATTTAAGCTTATTTTTCTGTTATATTTTTAGTTTAGGTTTAGGTTTATTTTTAATTTATTTTACTTTATTTAGAGTTTAGGTTATGTTTTAGGTTTAGTTTATTTTAGGTTTAGGTTTAGGTTTTATTTATTTTAGTTTTATTTATTTTAATTTTGGTTTAGGTTTATTTTATTTTTATTTTAGGTTTAAGTTTTTTTTTTTTACTTTAGGGTTTAGGTTATATTTTTTATTTATTTTTAGGTTTATTTTCTAGGTTTAGGTTTTTATTTAGTTTTTATTTTATTTTGTTTTACATTTTTTAATTTTATTTTAGGTTTAGTTTTATTTTATTTAGGTTTTTTATTTTTCACTTTAGTTTTGGTTTTTTTTAGTTTAATTTTTAATTTTTATTTTATTTTATTTTTTAGTTTAGGTTTTACTTTATGTTTTTATTTTATTTTATTTTATTATTTCATTTTATTTTAAGTTTATTTATTTATTTATTTTATTTTTAGGTTTTATTTAGTTTAGAATTAGGTTTTTAGCTTTTTAGGGTTTAGGTTTTAAGGTTTAAGGTTAGTTGAGGGTTTAGGATTTAGGGTTTAGGGTTTGGGGTTTAGTGTTTAGGATTTAGGGTTTAAAGTTTAAGGTTTAGGGTTTAGGGTTTAAGGCTTAAGGTTTTATGGTTTAGTGTTTAGGGTTTAGGGTTTAGGGTTTAAGGTTTTAGGTTTAAGGTTCTTTGGGTTTAGGGTTTAGGGTTTAGGGTTTAGGGTTTAGGGTTTATGTTTTAGGTATAGGGTTCAAGTTTTAGTTTAGGGTTTAGTGCTTATGGTTTTTTTATAATAAGAACAAATTCAATTTCAACATTTCTTCTTTTCGATTTTAGCAACCAAGTAGCACACCAAGTTTTCTATGACACAAGCGATGACATAGATAAAAAATGAGCATGCATAGAGCAAATAAAAAATCCTAAATAACTAGAACCATCTCTATTATAAAGACAGAGTTCCATAAGCAGTAAATCAGATCGGTCGTTCTTCAATTTCTCAAGTTTCCATTAGAACCACCCTGGTCACTCAAGTAGTGGGATCCACTATCATATCCCCAATCTCTTCCTTCGCCACCACCATGGATGTAACCTCTATCCCCCCCGCCTCCATAACCACCCTTTGCTCTGCCTTGATATCTCACCCTCTAGGTCCCCCACCACCACTATCATAATCGCTGCCTCTACCTTCACCTCCACTGTCATATCTAGATGGGGCCTGGTTGATGGTGATGTTCCTACCATCAAGGTTCTGCCCATTCTTAAGGTTTAGATTTAGGTTTGTTAGGTTTTAGGGTTTAGGAATATTTTTTAATTTATTTAGTTACTTTAGGTTTAGGTTTAGTGTTTAGGGTTTAGGGTTTAGGGTAAGAGTTTAGGGTTTACGGTTGAGGGTTTAAGATGAAGAGTTTAGGGTTTAGGGTGTAGGGTTTAGGGTTTAGGGTTTAGGGTTTTAGGGCTTATGCTTTTATGGTTTAGGCTTTAGAGTTTATGATTAGGGTTTAAGGTTTAGGGTTTAGGGTTTAGGGTTTAGGGTTTGGGGATTAGAGTTTTTTATGTTTTAGGGTTTATGGTTTAGAGTTTAGGTTTTAGGTCTAGGGTTCATGTTAGTTTAGGGTTTAGGATTTTTGTTTTTTTTATAACAGAGATCAAATTCAGATTTAACATTTCTTCTTTTTCATTTCATCAACCAAGTAACACGCCAAGTTTTCTAAGACATAAGCGATGACATAGATAAAAATGAGCACGCATAGAGCAAATAAAAAACTTTAGTAACTAGAATTATCTTTATTATAAAGACACTTCCATAAGCAGTAAATCAGATAGGCCATTCTTCAGTTTCTCTAGTTTTGATTAGAACCACTCCATCCTCTCGTGTAGTAGGATCCATCATCATATCTCTGATCTCTTTCTCAACCACCACCAAGGTTGTAACCTCCGTCGCTCCTCCCGCCTCCATAATAACCACTACTTTGACCACCAATTCCATATCCACCACCACCTCCATATCCCCCACCACCACTACGATAACTGTTGCCTCCGCCTTCGCCTCCATGGCCAGATCTAGACTGAGCCTGGTTGACAATGATGTTCCTTCTATCAAGGTGCTGGCCATTCTTAGGGTTTAGGTTTAGATTTAGATTTATTAGGTTTTAGGTTTATTTTTTAATTTATTTAGTTACTTTAGGTTTAGGTTTAGGATTTGGTGTTTAGGGTTTAGGGCTTAGGGTTAGGGTTTAGGGTTTAGGGTTTAAGGTTAGGGTTTAGGGTTTAGGGTTTAGGGTTTAAGGTTAGGGTTTAGGGTTTAGGGTTTAGGGTTTAGGGTTTAGGGTTTTTTAGTATTTAGGGTTGTAGGTTTAGGATTTAGTGTAGTTTTAGGGATTAGGGGTTAGGGTTTTTTTAATTTAGTAAATCGGTAGGTTTAAGTTTATTTAGTTTATCTAGTTTATTTTATTTTTTATTTTTATTTTGTTTAGTTTATTTATTTTAGATTTTTTTCTATTTTAGTTTACATTTTTTATTTTAGTTTATATTTTAGGTTTAGGTTTAGCTTTAAGTTTATTTTTTAGTTGAGTTTTATTTTAATTTTATTTTTTAGGTTAATGTTTTATTTTTTATTTTTAGGTTTAGGTTTTTATTTTAGCTTTTTAGGATTAGGTTTTAGGTTTTTATTTTATGGTTATTTTTAGGTTTTATTTTTTAATTTAGGTTTAGGTTTATTTTTAGTTTATTTTATTTTATTTAGTTTAGGTTTAGGTTTAGGTTTAGGTTTAGTTTAATTCAGGTTTAGGTTTATGTTTTATTTATTTTAGTTTATGTTTAAGTTTATTTTATTTTGTTTATATTATTTTTATTTTAGGTTTAGGTTTTTTTTAGTTTAGGGTTTAGGTTTTATTTTGTATTTATTTTTAGATTTTATTTTTAGGTTCAGGTTATTATTTAGTTTTAATTTTATTTATTTTTATTTTATTTAGTTTTTTATTATTAGGTTTATTTTATTTTTTAGTTTAGTTTTGGTTTTCCATTATTTTATTTTAATTTAATTTAATTTTTATTTTAATTTTTTTTTATGTTAAGGTTTAGGTTTTAGTTTAAGTTTTATTTTAATTTTTTTATTTAGGTTTGAGTTTATTTATTTATTTTTTTTTTTAGTTTTGTTTAATTTAGGTTTAGGTTTTAGGTTTTTAGGGTTTAGTGTTTAATGCTTAGCATTTAGGGTTTTAGGGTTCAAGGTTTATGGTTAGGTTTAGGATTTAGGGTTTAAGGTTGAGTGTTTAGGCTTTAGAGTTTAAGGTTTAGGATTTAGGGTTTAGGGTGGTTTAGGCTTTAAGGTTTAAGGCTTTTAAGGTTTAGGGTTTATAATTTAGGGTTAGTTTAGGGTTTAGTGTTTTTTTTAGTTTGGGTTAGGGTTTAGGGTTTAGGGTTTAGGTTTTATCGTTTCGGGTTTTGGGTTTAGGGTTAGTTTAGGGTTTAGGGTTTAGGTTGGGTTTTAGGTTTAGGTTAGTTTTTAAGGTTTAGGGTTTATGGTTAAGGATTTAGGGTTTAGGATATAGGGTTTAGGGTTTTTTTTTTAAACAATAACATTAAGTAAACTGGTAGGTTTAAGTTTATTTAGTTTATTTTTATTTATGTTAGGTTTATTTATTTTGTTTTTTATTTTTATTTTAGTTTATTTTTTTAGGTTTATGTTTATTTTTTAGTTTAGTTTTATTTTTATTTTATTTTCTAGGTTTTATGTTTTATTTTTATGTTTAGGTTTAGGTTTTTATTTTACTTTTTTTAGGTTTAGGTTTTAGGTTTTTCTTTTAGGTTTATTTTCAGGTTTTATTTTTTTAATTTATGTTTAGGTTTATTTTTAGTTTATATTATTTTATTTAGTTTAGGGTTTAGTTTATTTTAGGTTTAGGTTTAGGTTTTATTTATTTTAGTTTAGTTTATTTTAGTTTAGGTTTAGGTTAATTTTATTTTGTTATTTCAGGTTTATTTTTTTTAGTTTAGGGTTTAGATTTTATTTTATTATTTTAGGGTTTTTTTAGGTTTAGGTTTTTATTTTATTTTATTTTAGGTTTATTTTTTTATTTTACATTTAGTTTTTATTTTATTTAAGTTTTAAATTTTTAGGTTTATTTTATTTTACAATTTAGTTTAAGTTTACGCTTAGGGTTTAGGGTTTATGGTTTAGGGTTAGGGTTTAGGGTTTATGGTTTAGGGTTTAGTGTTTAGGCTTTAAGGTTTAAGATTTTTAGGGTTTAGGGTTTAAGGTTTAGGATTTATGATTATCTTGGGGTTTAGGGTTTAAGCTTTAGGTTTGCCAGTTTAGTTTTAAGGTTTAGTTTTAAACTTATGGTTATTTATAGTTTAGGGTTTGGTTTAGGGTTTAGGGTTTAGGGTTTAAGGTTTAGGGTTAGGGTTAGTGGTTAATATTTAGGGTTTAGGGTTTATGGTTTAGGGTTTAGGGTTTAGGGTTTAGGGTTTAGAGTTAATTTAGGGTTTAGGGTTTAGTGATTAGGATTTTATAAGGTTTAGGGTTTAGGGTTTAAGGTTTTAGGGTTTAAGGTTTAGGGTTTAAGGTTTAAGGTTTTAAGTTTTAGGGTTTAGGGTTTAGGGTTTAGTTTTTCAGACCCAGGGCTCAGCCCAGGCCTTTTTTCAGCCTATATTTTCTTCTTGGCTTTTTTTATTTTATTATTCTTTTTATTTTTTATCACAAACCAGTTTTATTTTTATTTAGTTTTCTTTTTATTTATTTTCATTTTATTATTTTTTATTTATTTTATCATTTTATATTTATTTTAGTTTTATTTATTTTAGTTTATTTATTTTAGTTTTATTTTATTTTATTTATTTACAGCCTTTTATTTTATTTATTTTATTTTAATTATTTTTGCCTAGGCTTTATTTTATATTTAGGTTTAGGTTTAGGTTTTATTTTATTTTTAGGTTTAGTTTAGTTTATTTATTTTATTTTATTTTATTTTATTTTAGTTTTATTTTTTTTATTTTATCTTATTTATTTTATTTTTTTAGCTTCATTTTAAGTTTTATTTATTTATTTTTAGTTTATTTATTTTATTTTTTAATTAGGTTTAGGTTTTATTTTATTTTATTTATATTTTATTTCATTTAGTTTATTTTTTTTATTTATTTTATTTTAGGTTTTATTTAGTTTACATTTATCAGTTTATTTTTTTATTTTGTTTTATTTATTTTCTTTTAGGTTTGGGTTTGTGTTTAGGCTATTTTCTTTTTTTTTTTTTTGGTTTTATTTATTTTTAGATTTTTTTTTATTTTTTTAGTGTTTTTAGGTTTAGTTAGGTTTATGTTTGGTTTAGGATTAGTTTAGATTTTGGTTTAGGTTTTAGGTTTAGGTTTAGGGTTAGGGTTAGGGTTTAGGGTTTAGGGTTTTGTAGGGTTAGGGTTTTTTTTATTTTTTAGGGAAATTAGGGAAATTTTATTGACACAAAGAAAAGGTACAAAGTCCTTAAAGGGGGGTAAATCTCTAAGCTAATGCTCAAAGAGCTACAATAAGTCCTAAAGAGATAAACCCCCTAACTATTACAACAATATGAAAGCAAAAAGAAAAAAAAAATAACAACAAATGAAATCCATAAGAAATTAACTTCATCCTGCTTTTGATGCAAGATCCACTCAAGACGAAGTCTCCCAAAGATGTAAAAGAAATCAACAACATACTTTTGAAAGGATGAGTACAATTAATCAAGCATAAAGAGTAAGAGCAAATAAAAGGAATAAATTAAAGAAAAGGCTCAGGCTAAGTTATAATCATCTCAAGGAGCAACACTATATGTAAGCATCCAAACTGTGAGAAGGGTTACATATATAAGCTACTTAAAAAAGAAAAAAAGAGTGGGAAACATAAAGGCCATCATTGCCAGCATACCTCATGTCACACATTATCCAAAGATGGTCCACCAACAAGCCTAAAAAATCCTCAAAACATCAAATATAGTAGCCAGCCTCCAATCCACCAGAATAATCAAGCTTAATAAGACAGATAAGCAAACAACCCCCAAGGATAGTAGCAAAATAGTAGAAGCACCACCAAAGCCACCACCAAAAATGAATAACCAATTCAAGAGGAGAAAGCATTTGACATGGGTAACAACACTAAACAGATACAAACAAGAGAAAAAAAAAGGAAAACCATAAGTGCTCAAAGCCTCCATCGACCAAATTGAAAAACCTAGCCTAACAGCAAAATTGGTGGGCAGCAAGGCTACCACCCAAACAGGAAAAGGGTGTTCTACTGTAGCCAAGAGAGAGGAGACCAAGCAGGAAGAAACCAGAGGAAAAAAATCACAGAAAAATAACAAGAAGGTTCCCAGAGCAGTCACCAAAGGAGTAGGAAATGTCAGCCAAAATAGCCACCCCTCCAACTAGTCTAGCCAGCCAAAACAGCCAGTCCAACTAGCCATCCAACAAATCCTCCTAGGCAACACCTCAAAATAGCCAGAGATAGAAAGATACCAAGCCTAGCATAACAGATTACAAGCCAAACAACAAAAACTATAGCAAGAAAGGCACCCAACCCAGCCAATAGTAGCCAAGGCCAAAGAATAGCCATTCAATAACCGTCAACCCGCCATATCAGAATAATACCCAAACTCAATGCTGTAGTAGTACAGAAGGAGGTCCAACCCATAACCAAAAGAATCCAAACAAAAATAGCCAAACCAACCACCAAGCCCCAGTCAACAAAACAAAGAAAATAATAGTTTGCCAACCACCTCCACCATGCTAAAATCAAGCCAGAGATAAACCACCAAAAATAACCATCCAACCAACCCAACCAGCCAAAAATGCTAGTAAAACCAAATAGCTAACTAAACCACACAGTTAACCACCATAGCAGTAGATTTAATAGGTTTATAAGCAGGCCAGAAAAGAGGTAAAAACCATATAGAAAGAAATTCCTACAACAACCAAAGCCATAACGCAAAAGAGGGAAACAGGAAATAGCCAAGGGAAAAATTTGGTAAAAGCCTAGCTAGACAATTAGCGACCCCAAGCTAAAAAACCAAAACACCCTAGGCTGCACTTACAAAAACCATCAGGGAGCAACAACCAAGCCAAAACAAAAGTAAGAGTTGAAAAGCAAAACACCAAAAAGGGAAAATTAGAAGATCACCACAACCCAAAGTAGGTTTAACAAGGCTAAAACAAAAACAAAGGATCATAAAAAAATCAATAATAAAACCAATCTAAGAATTTAGAATCTAAGATAAGAAAATCTAGTATTATACAAATTAACCAAATCTCTTAATAATTTAGGCAAATTTTTGTTGTCAAATAAAGTGAACTCAGTCAAGTTGGCACCAAAATTAGCTAAATAATTAGCACAAGCATTACCTTCACAAAGGATGTAGGAAATTTTAAAACAAACTTGAGAAAGCAAAATTTTATTATGATTTAGAAGATAAAATAATTTAGCATTCCCATTTCTATTGGAATTAAAGAATTCAAGAAGCAAGAGAGCATCAACTTAAATCTAGATGTTGAAGAAACCTATATTCAAACAAATTTCAATTTCTTTATTAATAGCCATAAGCTCAACAAAGAGAACTCAGCAGGCTTTGAGAGGGTAGCCAAAAGCACAAATGATAGTGCCTTTAGAATCCCTAAGGTACCACCACAGCCATATTTTTTGGAAGCAATAGAACCATCAGTATTAACTTTAATCACATTATCTTTAGGTTTTATCCAATGGATAATTCTTGCACCTTTATGAGAGTCAAGATTAGGTAGAATAATACCCAAATTTTTAGCCACGAATTTGTAACCTCTAAAATGGATGTTACTAATAAGATTGGCATTAAAATGAGCATTAATTTTTTTCTTTAGTTCTAGTCAGGATCCTTTTATGGTTCATAGGAATACCACGATATTTAGCTTCATTTCTATCCATCTAGATAAACCAGATCAAGGTAATAGAAATTAAAACTTTTATATGAACTTTCATAATTTTTTTAAAATAGGCTTCAAGAAGTTGATATAAAGAAAGAGAACCATAAAAATAGTTGGTATTAAATAAATCGTCATACGAAAACCATAATTTAGAAGCAATAACACCATTTAAAAATACATGATTTACATTTTCAGTATGAAAGCAACAATAGCACTTTGAAGGTAAATAAAATCTTTTAGTCTAGAGCAAAGAGTCCATAGGAATATAGTTATTCAAAATCCTCCAAGCAAAAATTGAATAGGAAATGGCAATGATATTGTTCCAAAATTTAATAAAAACATTAGAATGGTGCTATTTATCTCTAATAAAGTTCCAAAACTCTTTAAGAATAAAGTCACCATTATGTGAAAGTTTAAAAAGAATTTGGTCAAGTTTGTTAGAAGCAATGGGAATATTTCTAAGGTTGTCAAAAAAAAAGAAATATGGATATAGTTCTCAAGTTTGTTTTCATTCCAATCATGATTAAGCCAAAAGAGTTAACATTGATAGTAGTAGTGGAGTGGGTACATAATTGAGTGTCAATAGAACCATTGCCAATCCAATTGTCTTGCCAAAAGAAGGAAGAACTTAACTAGATACCCCAAGATATTAATGATTCAACAACCCATTTAATGGAAAAAAGCCTTTTCCAAATTGGAGAGTCTCCAACTTTATAAGCACAGTTAAGTGGGTGTTTACCTTGCAATATTTTTTCATCATAAAATTAGCCCAAAGGCTATCATTCTTTTCTAAAATTCCACCAGAGTTTATGAGAGAAAGCTGTGATAGCTCAATAGGTTTGCAACCAAGAGCACCTTCACCAAAAGGACCACAACATTTATGCCATGATGTCCAATGCATTCTTTTGGTAGAATTATTGGAGCCCCAAAAAAATTTGTTAAGCAAATGATCAATTCCGATAAGAGTAGCATTAGTGGGATTAATAGTTTGAATCAAATAAAGAGACATAAAGTTGAGAGTGCTTTTAAGGAAAGTGAGCCTACCACCAAAGGATAATAAATGGAATTCCCAAACATATATTTTATTTGAAATTTTTTGAATTAACTCATCAAAGAGATGGAAATGTTTCGGGCCTTTAAAGAGCGAAGCACCCAAGTACTTAAGAGGTAAGTGTTGATGTTTAAAATTTGTGATATGAAGGATTTTATTGATTTTACTATTGGAGATGCTAGAGAAAGTGATAAAACAGGTGTTGTTATCATTGATCAAAAGGCCACATTCTCTACCAAACTTATTTTAAAAATTCTTAAGATGTTTGATGTGATGAATGGAAGCATTACAAATAAATAATGAAATCATTGGCAAAACCTAGATGGGAAACAAGGAGACCACCAAGAGTTTTGTAGTACATACTAGGGTTATTTAAGAATAAATCATTGATGCTCCTAGATAAGTACTTAATAGAAAGAATAAATAAAGCTGGAGATAAGGGATCCCCTTATCTTAAGCCATGGAAAAATGGAAAGAAACCTAAGGCTTCTCGATTAAGCAAAATCAAAAAATAAGCATTATTAATACAATTTTTAATAAGAAAACTATTTTTTTTAGAAAACCTAAATAAATTCAAAATATGGAAAAAGAAATCTCAATAGATGTTATCAAAGGCTTTGGTAATATATAATTTGAAAAGAATGTTGCCCCCTCTAGTCTTGGCATCAAGATCATGAATTAATTCTTGGGCAAGTAAAATATTGTCAAAAATAGATCTACCTCTAACAAAACTAGTTTGCTTTAGAGAGATAATTCTATTGAGTAAAGGACTAAGTCTATTGGTAAGGATTTTGGAAATCAGCTTATTGAAAAATGTGCAATGACTAATAGGTCTAAAATCACTCCAATAGTTCGTGTTATCTTTTTTAGGTAGGAGAATAATAGAAGTGCTAGAAAATATCTGGGAAAAGGATTGCCATTAAAAAAATTAATCATTGCCTCAATCAAATCATTTTTAATGATAAACCAGCACTTTTGAAAAAATTTGAGTAGTGAAACCCTTCGGACTAGCAACAAAATCAATAATCATGTTATTAAGGACTTTAAAAATTTCATCTTCAATAGGCATGATGGTAAGCAAATTATTATCATTATTATTAATAATAGAAGGAATCAGGTGCGATTTAGAAATAGCTTCATAAGAGCAATACTTGTTAAGCATATTTCTAAAGTAATTAATAATTGAATCCTTAATATCAATTTTTCCATAATCCAATCTCCATTTTCATTTTAACTTTTTTGAATATTATTCAAGGCTCTCTTTTGTTAACCAAAGCATGGAAATACTTAGTATTCTTATCACCATCAGAAATATGTTTACTAGTAGCCTTTTGGTTCCAATAAGTCTCTTCCATATTTTGGAAATTGACAAGTTTATATTTAGCCTCAGTCAAATCTGCAATGCTAGAAGGATCAAACATAATAGAGATTTCAAGATCAAAAACTAACTTTCATGAAAAGGTTTTTAAAATAATGCTTGTTCCACCAACCCAAATTATGTTCAAGTCTTTTAAGTTTAAACCAAAGTCTATTCATCCCCTAATTGAATTATCAGGATGTAAAGGGGCTTTCCAATTTTTAGCTGCAACATCAAGGAAATCAATATGTTGAATCCACATATTCTGGAATCTAAAAGAAGAGGAATTATTAAGTCTATTAGAATTATCTTTAATAGAAACAAGAAGAGGAGCATGATTAGGCAAGGTTCTGCTTAAATGATCAATGGAAGTAGTAGGCCATTGAGTAATCAAATGAGTATTAAAAGAAATCCTATCCAACCTTTGCCAAATTCTAAAGTTTTGCCAAGTGTAATTATAACCATTAAAGCCAAAATCAACCAAATTGTAATCAAGGATCATATTGGAAAAATTTTCCATACAATGAATATTGGGAGAGCAACCACCACTCTGTTCAGAAGAAAATCAAATATTGTTGAAATCACCACCCATAAACCAAGGTTTGTTGATCTAGGTAACAAAATTCCTCAAATTATTCCAAATAATATTTCAACTAGATTTATAATAAGATGCATAAACAAAAGAGCCCAAAACACAATAGTCACCATAGGAGATTTGAGCAGTAACAACTTGTTGAAAATCATCAATAATAGAAAACTCATTGAAATTATTCCAAAAACACCAGATTTATAATACGATTGCAAATAGTGAGGGTACCAATCCCTCTAACATTCCAAACAAGAAAATTATGAATAATAAAAATAAAAGGGGGTGAACAAGGGTTTATTAAAAGAGGAGTAAGAGGTCGTAGCCGATCTAGTATTTTTGGACAATTTGGGAGGGTAATTTTTAATACTTTTTTTAGCATGATAAGTTTGAAAACCATTTCCTTTTCCTATAGAATCTTCATTTGAGTAAAATTTAGTTACATTGGTCACCAATTTAGGAGAGTTCTCCAAGTGTTTAAAGGGAAATTCACCCTCTTCCAAATCTAAATTAAATTGACAAGTAGGATTAAGATGAATATCAAGATTTGAAATGAGGGATGGTGTTGATTTAAAACCATTTAAAGCACAAATAGTTAAATTTGGATCAAAAATATTTTCAGCATGCTCGACATCCTTTAAATCCTCATTGAAAGCTTCATTTTCATTGATCAAAGCCAACATAGATGTGGGGATAGAATCAAAGGAAATAGAATCATCATCCAATAATTTTGAAAATTTGTTATTCTCTGCATTAGAAATATTCAATTTTAAAGAAGAGATAAGAGGTAATTCATCCTTCCCATTCTGAAAATTTGCTGAATCCATATCAATAGTAGGAGCAAAAATTGGTTCAATAAGAATAACCCCGATATTCAATGAATTAACCTCAATAGCATCCTTCAACCATTCTTAGGATTTGAGGCTTTTCTTGATCATATGTAGGGATCGACTTATGACTAGGAACAAGATTTTCTTTGGGAGGATTTCACTTTTTTAAATGGGGATGGAGAATAAAACATTTTGAATGATTATGGCCATGAATTTTACAGTAAGAACAAAAAATTGAAAGATTCTCCAATTCAACCTTTTACAAATACCCACATTTTTTAGAGCCAATCCAAACTTCCTTAAGGTATTTTTTTAGTTATGATTAATTCCACTAGGATCCAAGCCATAGAGGGGTGAGATCACTTAGTGGTACCTTGATCAAGTTGCAAAGGCCAACCAAAAAGATCCCCAACAACAAAAAGAACATGATGAGTAACAACATGGATTTGTATATTAGGAAGCGATAACCACACAAGGACAATAAGAGATTCCTCCTTAATGTCAAAAAAGGGTGACCACTTCAGTAAGCGCATTTGAAAATTAAAGATGAAGTAAGAATGATGCGCAAAAACACATGAATAATCGAGATCATTAGAAAGTTGAATCAAAATATGCCAAGGGTTAATAAGACTAATCGAATAGGCACCAATTAGCTTAAGATTATGAAAAAAAAAGGTGCAGATCTTATCCAAATTTGGATGATGTAAAGCAAATTATTTGACGAGAGAGAATCCAAATGGTTTCGCCAACAATTCAACATCCACATCAGAGCACATAATGGCTCATAAATAATGAAAAGAAGTCAAATTAAGATTAATCGATTCAACAGAGTGAGATACCTTACTAGAGAGCTCTTCCTTAAATGATTTAGTAGAAGATGGAGCATTAGGGCTACCAATCCCCAAAAAATCGAATGCCCTAGCCGAAGCATCCAAAATTTGAGGTGGAGCCAAAGGAATCGAACTCACCCCAGCCATTATTAAGGATGAAGCATAACGCAATCAACCAAATTTCAATCAAGCCTTAGAATTTGATCAAAATTAAAGCCAAAATTATAGAGATCCCTAGTCGGGGACGTGCCACCAAGAGGGATTCAGAAATCGCCAGAGAGGAGAGCGCTCATGGGAAAGGAGGGGGTTTGGCTTTGATTTTTTATTTTTATTTTTTTTTAGGGTTTAGGGTTTAGGGTTTAGGTTTAGGGTTTTATGGTTTAGGGTTTAGGGCTTAGGGTTTAAGGTTTAGGGTTACAGTTTTTATTTATTTATTTTCTTTTATTTTATTAATTAAGTAAATTGGTAGGTTTTGGTTTATTTAGTTTATTTTTTATTTATTTTATTTTTATTTTGATCTAGGTTTATTTATATTTATATTTAGTTTAGTTTATTTATTTTATGTTTTTTATTTTAGTTTATTTCTTATGTTTAGGTTTATTTTTTTTAGTTTTATTTTTATTTTATTTTTTAGGTTTAGGTTTTACTTTTTATTTTTTAGGTTTAGGTTTAGGTTTTTTTTTTAGGTGTAGCTATTAGGTTTTTATATTAGGCTTGTTTTTATATTTTATTTTTTAGTTTAGGTTTAGGTTTATTTTTAGTTTATTTTATTTTATTTAGTTTAGGTTTAGGTTTAAGTTTAGGTTTAATTTATTTTAGTTTTAGGTTTAGGTTTTATTTATTTTCGTTTACAATTAGGTTTAGTTTATTTTTATTATAGGTTTAGGATTTTTTTAGTTTAGGGTTTAAGTTTTATTTTTTTATTTATTTTTAGGTTTTATTTTTTGGTTTATTGTTTAGGTTTTTATTTTTATTTAGTTTTTATTTTATTTTATTTTACGTTTATTTGATTCTTTATTTAAGGTTTAGTTTTTATTTTATTTAAGTTTTTATTTTTAGTTTAGTTTAAGTTTTTATTTATTTTACTTTATTTTTGTTTTTTTTATTTTAGGTTTTATTTAGGTTTTTAGTTTAGTTTTTTTTTACTTTTCTTTTATTTTAGTTTAGGTTTTATTTATTTTATTTTCAGTTTTATTTAGTTTAGGTTTAGGTTTAGCATTTTAGGGTTTTTTAGGGTTTAGGGTTTGGTTTTAGGTTTAGGGTTTAGGGTTTTAGTTTTTTTAGGGATTATAGGTTTTTTTAACTAAGAATAAATTCAAATTCAACATTTCTTCTTTGATTTCACCAAGTATCACACCAAGATTTCTAAGCACAAGTTTACCTACATAGAAAAAATGAGCATGGATAGAGTGAATCAAAAACCCAAGATAACTAGAACCATCTCTATTATAAAGACATAGTTTCATAAGCAGTAGATTGGATCAGTCGTTCTTTAGTTTCTCCAATTTCCATCAAAACCACCCCGGCCTCTTGAGTAGCAGGATCCACCATCAAATCTCTGATCTCTCCCTCCGCCATCACCACGGTTGTAACCTCCCTCGCTCCTCCCTTCTCCATAACCACCACTACTCTGACCACCACCTCCAAATCCACCAGCACCTTTAGATCCCCCACCACCACTACGATAATTGATGCCTATGCCTTCGCCTCCACTACCAAATCTAGATTGACCTTGGTTTATGGTGATGTTCATGCCTTCAAGGTTTTGCCCATTCTTAGGATTTAGGTTTAGGTTTATTAGGTTTTGGGGTTCAGGTTTATTTTGTTAATTTATTTAGTTACTTTAGGTTTAAATTTAGGGTTTGGGGTTTATGGAGTTTTAGATCGTGGAGTGGAGGGAGGGTGGGGGTTCATGATGGGGTTTTGGGTTTAGGTAGGGTTTAGAGGGTTAGGGTTATATGTGTTTAGGGTAGGATTAGTTTTGGGTTTAGGGTTTAGGGAATTTTTTTGTTTTAAAGAAAGGTAGTTTAAGTATATTTTTATTTTATTTTTTATTTTTATTTAAATTTATTTTTTTTATTTAGTTTAGTTTAGTTATTTTAGTTTAGGTTTTTTGTATTAGTTTATTTTTTTATCTAGGTTTAGGTTTAGGTTTATCATTTGTTAACTTTTGTTTTTATTTTATTTTTTAGGTTTAGGTTTTATTTTTTATTTATTGGTCTATGTTTAGATTTTTATTTTATTTTTTAGATATAGGTTTTAGGTTTTTATTTTAGGTTTATTTTTAGGTTTTATTTTTAGTTTAGGTTTAGGTTTATTGATAGTTTATTTTATTTTATTTAGTTTAGGTTTAGGTTTAGCATTAGTTTATTTGAGGTTTAGTTTTATGTTTTATTTTATTTTATTTTAGTTTATTTTATTTTGTTTATTTTATTTTTTTTAGGTTTAGGTTTTTTTTAGGTTAGAGTTGATTTTTTATTTTATTTATTTATTTTTAGGTTTAATTTTTATTTAGTTTTTATTTTATTTTATTTTAGGTTTATTTAATTTTTATGTTATTTTAATTTTATTTTATTAAGGTTTTATTCTTAGTTTTATTTTATTTTTAAGTTTAATTTAGGTTTTCTTTTCTTTTATTTTATTTTTATTTATAGATTTAGTTTAGGTTTAGTTTAGGTTTTATTATTTACTTTGTTTATTTTATTTATTTAGGTTTCTATTTATTTTATTTTAGGTACTGAGTAGGTTTAGGTTTAGGTTTTGGTTTAGGGTTTAGGAATAGGATTTAGGGCCTAGGGTGATCTTAGGTTTAGCCTAGGTTTGGGGTAGCTTAGGTTTGGGCCATAGATTTGTGGGGTTAGTGGGGCTACCAGGGTTGGGGTTATAGATTTTAGGTGCCCACCATTTAGGGCCTTTGGTTCTTATTTATTTCTAATTTTTTTTTAATTTTAAAATTTAGTAAACTCGTAGGTTTAGGTTTATTTAGTTTATTTAGTTTGTTTTTTATTTATATTAACTTATTTTATTTTTTATTTTTATTTAGGTTTATTTTAATTATTTTTTAGTTTAGTTTATTTATTTTAGATTTTGTTTAAGTTTAAGTTTATTTAGTTTATTTTATTTTATTTTATTTAGGTTTAGGTTTTAAGTTTATTTTAGGTCAGGTAAGTTTTATTTTAGGTTTATTTTAGGTATTAGTTTTAGTTTAAGTTTATTTTTAGTTTATTTTATTTTATTTAGTTTAGGTTTAGTTTAGGTTTAATTTTAGTTTATTTATTTTAATAGTTTATCTTAGTTTAGCTTATGATTTTATTTTAGGTTTAGGTTTTAATAATCTTAGTTTTGTTTATTCATTCATTTAGGTTTATTTAGTAGATTAGGTTTTAGCTCAGGGTTTAGGGTTTAGGTTTTAGGTTTTATTTTAGTTTATTATTAGGTTTAATTTTTAGTTTAGGTTTACTTTTATTTTATTTTATTTAGTGGATTTAGGTCTTTATTTTAGGTTTAGGTTTATTTATTTTAGGTTTAGGTTTATTTATTATGTTTATTTTATTTTTATTTTTGGTATAGTTTTTATTTTTAGTTTAGTGTTTAGGTTTTATTTTTTTTTTCTAGGTTTTATTTTTAGGTTCATTTTCTAGGTTTAGGTTTTTATTTAGTTTTTATTTTAATTTTTTTATTTTACATTTAGCTTTTATTTCATTTAGGTTTTTTATTCTTAGGTTTATATTATTTTTTAGTTTAGTTTAGGTTTTTATTTATTTTATTTATTTTATTTTATTTTATTATTATATCTTATTTTTAGGTTTAGGTTTAGGTTTTAGTTTAGGTTTTTATTTTATTTTATATTTTTATTTTATTTAGGTTTAGGTTTTTTTTATTTATTTTATTTTTAGGATTTATTTACTTTAGTTTTAGGTTTTAAGGTTTTAGGGTTTGGGTTTTTTTTTTAGAGAAACCCCATGTAGGGGGTATTTTATTGCCACAAAAAAAGGGTTATAAGGTCCTTAAAGGGGATAAACTAACTACTCAAAGAGCTACAATCACCCAAGGAGTAGATCCCCATCTAAGTACAGCCAAAAGCAAAAGAAGACATTAAAGCAATCAAAAGATACAAATAGATTAACATAAAAAGCCAAAGGAAGATTAGGTCCAATGCTCTGCAGGACGTGAGAATGCATGACACTATGGAGCAAACCTGCAAGAGGACAAGAGAGAAGCACCTATAGAAATGTAAATGGAAAGAAATTAAAGCAGTTAAGGTAATACAGACATAATGATAACTGAAAATAGCATAACCTAAGAATGATAGTAAAGAATTGTGATAGAGGAGGCTCGTGGCTCAGTAATTAAGTAGATGCAAATATGCATCCAAACTTCAGCAGAAGGGTTACATCGCAAGAGCTACTACCAAACCAAAAGGGAGTGAAATCATCATAGCCATCATAGCCAACAAACATGTGTGAAGATAGTAGCCAGATGTTGAAAGTCTTATGGGCTTTATTACCTGCAAACTTAAACAAAACTATATATAATATAAAGAGGAAATTGCAAAGGGAAGGAAGATAAGGAGTTCCATGTAGGAAAAGTATCATCAATATAATCACCCTGACATGAGGATACTTATACATATGAAATAGGCCAGCATAAAAACCATCCACAAGAATATAACAGAAGAGGCAGCCTGCTAAAATCCTGCTAAGCAAATCGATGAGCCTATAAGTAACACCATCCCAAACATATGATATATATATGAATCTTTCAGGCCAAGAGTACAGCCTAGGATTAAAGTCCAGAAAATGAGCCCAATCATAATAATGAATGTAGATGTGAACAAACCCTTTATTAATATCCATATCAGTAGTTGGTAAAAAGTAATTGTAAAGGAAGGCAGCATAACCCAATACCAAAAATAGCACCAAATAAAGATAGTCAGAACTACAGCTCCAGTAGCAACATGTTGGACAAAAAATTGGATAATCCAGTTCAACAAACAACTAAGACAGCAAGACAGCAAAAGGCAACAACTGTCCATAGTACCACCCATTCAGAATAGACATTGCATTCCAAGGAGATAGCAGCATAAGCCTAACTGAACCTAGATGGGAATAAAATAGAAGAAGATGTAGATCACAAAGGGAAATGAACAAGAGTGTATACACAAATAGCAAGGGAAATCGGAAAGCCAACCCCAACAACAAAATAGTTAGTGCAACATTGGAACCCACCAGAGGATAAATCAAAATCGGGATTCAAATTATGGTCCTCATTAGAATCTAGAAAAAAATAAGGCAGCAGATAACCAAGACAAAAAATAGCCAAGACAGTAGCAGCCAAGATAGCAATAGCCAAGACAGCAAGGGACAGCAAGATGGCCATAGAACCTCTCAATCAAAGTAGACATTGCAATAGTTAGTAACCAAGTAGATAGAGCATAAAAACATGGATCAAAAGTGTAGCATCCTAGACACCAATGACCAAAAATAATCAGAACAACAAAGTCAAAAATAGCTTGCTAAACATAGGACCCCAAAGTCCTACAACCAACAAAGATAGAGCCAAACTTGGAATCCCGAGAAACAAGGATAGCAAATATCCAAGACAACAAAAAGCCAAGATAATGATAACCAGCTAGCTGGCCAAAGAACCACCCATTCAGAATAAATAGTGCAATAGATACAAGTTTAACAGAAAGAATATGGAGAAAAGAGCAGCAGATAAAGTAGTCCATAGAATTTAGATGATAAGCATATAATAAACCAATAAGGAGATTCAAATCAAAAGCCACCAAGCAATCAACAACTTCATTAGAGGCTTCCTGAACAAAACAAACCAAAACCCCAGAAGCAGCATGTAAAGTATTAATCCAATTCAGCCAACAACCCAGACAGTAATTACCAAGAGGCTAGCCAAAAGTCCTCCCATTCAGAGTAAATAGAGCATATGTAAAGATCCAAATAATGAGATGGAAAATCACAGGGTTCTACACAATTTGAACAGAACCAAGGGGGATAAAATAGAAGCAGGAGAAATCAGCCATTTGTTAGAAAATAGTGAGAAATAAAAGGCAAGAAACAGATAATAACCACAAAGACAACCTGCTGGACAAATGACCCTAAAATCCAAAAGCCAACAGTGGTAGCAATAAAATAAAAATTATACCCACCATATAAAATTCCAATAAAAAATAGAGATGTAAAGTAGCAACAGAAAGGGTTCAAAATAAAATCAACAGAAAAAACCTTCTAGATAAAGATGATTAAGCTAGCAGCTAAACCCATAACCACATTAAAGGCAAACTGACAAGCCATAAAGGAAGTACAAACTTGCAAGGAATTAATAAAATTGAACATAAAATTGCAAAATCTCTATTGGTAGATTGGGAATATGAGGTTGGGCAAAATAATCAACAAGACAACATCAACAGCACCCTGCTAAACCAGATAAACAATCCCAGTAACAACTTGCTGGATAAAAGACTCAATGATCCAGACCATCCAACAACCAAGAAAGAAAATGACAGCAAGTTGGCCATAAAACCAACCATTTTAAATTATACATTGCATAAGTTAAATCCCAAATAGTTAAGGAAGAGGTCTGGCCAAGACTAGCTGAACCAGGATGTAAAAATTAGCTGGTGAAAATAGCAACATCCCATGTTTTAATAGCACAAACATTCAAAAAAATGAGAGATAGGAAACAATCAAGCAGAAAAATAAAAGCCATCTTGCAGTCTACAACCTTAATAGAGGCCAACTGAACAAAACAAAATAAAACCCCAGAAGTAGCATGAGGAGCAATAATCCAAATCAGCCAACATCCAGGATAGTAAGTACCAACAAGTTGGATCTGCATAATTTTAACAGAGCCAAAAGGTAAAAAAAAATAACAAATTAATTGATCAGCAGTAGCCTGGATGAGAACATCAAAGACAAGAACACCAGTAACAAACAACAAAAAAGAATAGACTTGAATCTAAAAATCCAAATGAAAGGTTAAAATAACACTACAATTATTGCAACCATAGGATAAGCCAATAAAAAGTAGTGGGGCAACAGAGCTACCATAAGGGTTCAAAAGGGTATTATCAATGAAATCCTTTAGAGAAATTAGGCTAGAAGCAGAACTACACTCCTCAGAGCAATCAGACTGAATGGTGTAAACAGCAACATCCCATGTTTTAATAGCACAAACATTCAAAAAAATGAGAGATAAGAAACAGTCAAGCAAAAAAATAAAAGCCATCTTGCAGTTTATGACCTCAATAAAGGCCAATTGAACGAAACAAAATAAAACCCCAGAAGCAGCATGAGGAGAAATAATCTAGATCAGCCAACATCCAGGACAGTAATTACCAACAAGTTGGATCTGCATAATTTTAACAGAGCCAAAAGGTAAAAAAATAAGATTAATTGATCAGTCTGGATGAGAACAAGAAAGACAAAGAACACTAGAAACAAATAGCTAACAAACACAAGGTTAGCAGAGTGAATTAAATCCAATAGCCATAGGTTAAAATAACACTACAATTATTGCAACCATAGGATAAGCCAATAAAAAGTAGTGGGGCAACAGAGCAACCATAAGGGTTCAAAAGGGTATTATCAATGAAATCCATTAGAGAAATCAGGCTAGCAGCAGAACTACCCTCCTCAGAGCAATCAAACTGAAAGGAATTCATTAAACAATACCAAACTTGCAAAGAACCATTAATAATAACAAAGGTATTGTACTTTCTTTCCTTGTATGTGCGGGTTAGTATATACAAAGATACATTAAACCAACTCCAAGACCCGGACAAAGGGCCCAAAATCCCAATAGCCAACAATTAAACCTTTAACATAGATGTTGCATCCAGAAATAGCAAGACCCCAAACAAGGTTAGGATAATTAAACCAACAGTAGATGCCACTTAGCTCATCAAAAGACCAGCAAGGAGTAATATGATGATGCATCAACAAATTCCAAAGAAGCAAAGAACACACAAGAAAATAGTAGAAAGAAGCTCCCAATTAAATCTAAGACAATTAAACAAACAACACGTGCCACAGAGATCAACAAGTAAATAGCAAGGGATATTAGGTTGATGCATCAACAAAGACCAAAGAAATAATAACAGTAAATAGAAAATGATCATGCAATAAAAGAGGTATTGAAGCAGGTGAATCCAATAGGTTAGATTAATTTTTGAGATAAGGAAACCCAGTATTGTCTAGATTAGCCAAGCCATGCAAATGTTTAGGAAGGGTTAGTTGATCAAAGAATTTTATTCCATCCAATCTAGCACCCGATTGGCCGATAATCAGACACATTACCCTCATGCCATACATGAGTGATTTTAAAGTAGAGTTGGGTAAAGAGAGTTCTAGTTTGCTTAAGAAGGTAGTACAATTCAATATTGCCCATTTTGGTGAAAGTCAAGAGATCAATCAGCAGAAGGGCATCCACCTCAATCCAAATATTGAGCCAACCTTTTTGAAGCAAATCTCAAGATCTTTGTACACTGCCATGAGCTCAGCAAAGGGAATAGAGCAGAGATTAAGGGGTTAAGCAAAGGCACATAGGACTTTTCCATTAAGATTTCTAAAAATATCACCACAGCCTGAACCTTTATGAGAGACAGAGCCATCAGTGTTAACTTTAATAGTGTTAGCATGAGGTTTTACCCAATAAACAATCTTATCATCTTTATAGATGTGGTGATCCAACAGGTTAAAACCCAGTTTTTTGGCCACAAATTTGCAACCTTTGAATTGTTTTTATTTAATTAAATTGGCATTAAACAAGTCACAGATTTTGTTTTTAGTTCTAGTAATTATCCTCATGTGATTCATAGGGATCTCATGATATTTTGCATCATTTTGGTCCATCCTTATGAACCAAATAAGAGTGATAGAAGTTATGACTTTAATGTGTCCTTTAATAGTGTTTTCAAAATAAACTTCAAGAAGTTGGCATAAATTTAAGGAGCCATTAAAAATGACAATGTTAAAGAGGTCATCATACTAAATCCAAAGTTTAGAAGCAATGGCCCTGTTAACAAAAACATGATCCATATTCTCAATGTAAAAAATAGCATTGGCATTTTGAAGGTAATTGAAAATCTTTACCCCACAACAAGGAGTCCACAGGGATGAAGTTTTTCAAAATAGGCCAAGTAAGAATAGAGTAAGAAGTAGGAATATTGTTGTTCCAAAGTTTAGAAAACACATAGGAAAAATCATGAGTTTCTTTAATGTGAATCCAAACATTTTTAAAGTTGAAATCACCATTATGTGAAAGCTTAAAAAGGATATGATCTTGATTGGTAGGAATGATAGGAATAGTAGTAAGATTATTTAAAAGAGAGGGAGCAATATGATCAGTAAGCTTACTATTATTCCACATATTATTCTGCCAAAAAGAGTTCACTTTAATAGCAGCAGTGGAATTGGTAGAAAGCAAGTCATCAATGGACCTACCTCTAGTCCAGTTGTCTTGCCAATAGAAAGAGGAGCTAGAGTTAATCCCCCAGGAAATTAAAGATTTGGCATCCCATTTGACGGAACAAAGTCTTTTCCAAATAGGAGAGTCTCCCGCTTTATAGAGGCAAATGAGAGGGTGCTTACCCTGGCAGTATTTAGCAGTCATGAAATTATCCCATAGACTATTTTTTTTCCTAAAATTCCACCAAAGTTTATAAGAAAAAGCAGTGATAGTTTCCTTGATTGGTTTACATCCAAGACCACCTTAGCAAAAGTGCCACGTTTTATACCAAGAGGTCCAAAGGCATTTTTTAGAGGAATTGTTAGATCCCCAGAAACATTTGTTAATGAGCTGCTCAATTTTTTTAATGATAGAGTTGGTCGGCACAATGGTTTGAATGAGATACAAAGGCATGGAGTTAAGGGTGCTCTTAATCAAAGTGAGCCTACCACCAAAAGAAAGTAAGTGAAATTCCCAAACATAAATTTTATTAGAGATTTTTTGGATTAGCTCATCAAAAAGGTGAGATCTTTTTTGAACTTTAAAAATAGGAGCACCAAGATATTTAATAGGAAGTTGTTGATGTTGAAAATTAGTAATTCTCAAGATTTGGTTGGTCCTATTGCTAGGGATTTTAGAAGAAGGAATGAAATAACTTTTGCCTTCATTGAGAAAAAGACCACCTTTATTGCCAAATTTATTTAAAAGATTCTTAATAGTTTTAATATGAGGAATTGAGGCATTGCAAAAGATTATAAAGTTATCAGCAAAACTAAGATGAGTGATAGGAAGACCACCTTGAGTTCTATAAAGCATCCTAGGATTATTGCAAAACCATTATACTTCGTTCAGTTACGTATTATATTTAGGGTTTAGAGGGGTTTTAGGTTTTGGATTTAGTGTTTAGGGTTTAGGGTTTAAGGTTTAGGTTTTAAGGTTTAGGGTTTTCTTGGTTTTGGGTTTTTGGTTTAGGGTTTGATAAAATTTTATGGTTTAGGGTTTAGGGTTTTAGGTTTAGGGTTGTGGGTTGTAGGTTTAGGGCTATAGGTTTAGGTTTAGGGTTCAGGGTTTAGGATTTAAGGTTAGGGTTTAGGGTTTAAGGTTTAGAGTTTTTTAATTAATTAAACTTGTAAGTTTAGGTTTCTTTTAGTTTATTTAGTTTATTTTTTATTTATTTTTGTTTCTTTTATTTTTATTTTTATATATATTAATTTTTTATTTTTATTTATTTTATTTTATTTATTTTAGTTTAGGTTTTTTATTTTTGATTTTTTTTTAGGTTTAGGTTTATGTTTATGTTTAATTTTTAGTTTAGTTTTATTTTTATTTTATTTTTTAGATTTAAGTTTTATTTTTTATTTTTAGGTTTAGGTTTAGGTTTTTATTTTATTTTTTCAGGTTTAGGTTTTAGGTTTTTATTTTTGGTTTATTTTTAGGTTTTCTTTTTTAGTTTAAGTTTAAGTTTACTTTTTGTGTAGGGTTTAGATTTACTTTATTTTAGGTTTAGGTTTAGGTTTTATTTATTTTTGGATAGTTTATTCTAGTTTAGGTATAAGTTTATTTTATTTTGTTTATCAAAGGTTTAGGTTTTTTTTATTTAAGGTTTAGGTTTTATTTTTTATTTATTTTTAGCTTTTATTTTTAAGTTAATTTTTTATGTTTAGGTTTTTATTTAGTTTTATTTTATTTTATTTTAGGTTTATTTTATTTTTATTTTCATTTAGTTTTTATTTTATTTAAGTTTTTTATTTTTTTAGTTTAGTTTAAGTTTTTATTTATTATATTTTAGTCTACTTTTTATTTATTTTTTTATTTATAAAATTAAGTTTATGTATGGGTTTAGGTTTAGGTTTAGGTTTTAGTTTTGTTTTTTATTTTATTTTATTATTTTATTTTATTTAAGTTTAGGTTTTTTATTTATTTTATTTTAGATTTCAATTATAGGTTTTATTTAGTTTAGGTTTATTTTCTTTGGCTTTTAGGGTTTAGGGTTTAGGGTTTAGGGTTTAGGGTTTAGGGTTTAAGATTTGGGGTTTATGGTTTAGGGTTAAGGGTTATAGGTTTTAGGGTTTAAGGTTTAGGGTTTAGGGTTGTAGTTTTAGGGTTTAGGGTTTAGGGTTTAGGGTTTCGACATAGGGTTTTTTTATTTTTTTATTTTTATGGTTTACGGTTTAGGGTTTTTAGTTTTTTTAATAGAGAACAAATTCATATTCAACATTTCTTCTTTTTAATTTCATCAACCAAGTAACACACCATGTTTTCTAAGACACAAGCGATGACATAGATCAAAAATTAGCACACATAAAGCAAATCAAAAACCTTGGATAACTAGAACCATCTCTATTGTAAAGACATAGTTCCATATGCAGTAGATCGGATTGATCATTCTTCAATTTCTCCAGTTTCCATCAGAACCACCCCGGCCTCTCAAGTAGTGGGTCCACTGTCACATCCCCGATCTCTCCCTCTCGGTGGTAACCTTGCTCCTCACGCCTCCATAACCACCCTTTGCTCGACCACCACCTCATATCCACCGGCCTCGATGCTCCACCACCACTACGATAACCACCTTCTCTACCTTCGCCTTGAGCACTAGATCTAGATTGAGCCTGGTTGATGGTGATGTTCCTACCATCAAGGTTCTGCCCATTTTTGAGGTTTAGGTTTATTTTCTAATTTATTTAGTTACTTTAAGTTTAGGTTTAGGGTTTGAGGTATAGGGTTTAAGGTTTAGGGTTAGGGTATAGGGTTTAGAGTTTAGGGTATAGGCTATGTTAGGGTTAGGGTTTATGCTTTTAGGGTTTAGGGTTAAGGTTTAGGGTTTAGGGTTTAGGGTTTTTTAGTGTTTATGGTTTAGGGTTAAGGGTTTAAGGTTGTAGGTTTAGGGTTTAGGGTTAGTTTTAGGGTTTAGGGTATAAGGTTTAGGGTTTAGGGTTTCTTTTTTAAATTAAATAAATGTGTAGGTTTAGATTTATTTAGTTTACTTAGCTTATTTTTTATTTTAGTTTATTTTATTTTTTTATTTTTAATTAGTTTTATTTTTATTTTCATTTAGTTTAGTTCATTTATTTTAGTTTTATTTTTTTTAGTTTAGGTTTTTTTTACCTTTTTTTTAGGTTTAGGTTTAGGTTTATTTTTTAGGTTTAGGTTTTTAGGTTTCTAGGGTTTAAGATTTAGGGTTTAGGGTTTAGTGTTTAGGCTTTTAGGGTTTAGGGTTTATGGTTAGGGTTTAGGGTTTAGGGTTTTGTGTTTAGGCTTTAGAGTTTAGGGTTTTTATGATTTGGTCTTTAGGGTTTAGGGTTTAGGGTTTTAGGGTTTATGGTTTAGGGCTTAGGGTCATAGGTTTAGGGTTAGGATTTTTTTATTTTTATATATTTTTTTTAATTTTTATTTTTAGGGTTTAGGGTTTAGTGTTCGGGTTTTAGGTGTACAGTTTAGATTTTAGTTTAGGGTTTAAGCTTTTTAGTTTTTCTTCTAATAGAGAATAACTTCAGGTACAATATTTCTTCTTTTCGATTTCATCAATTGAGTAACACACTAAGTTTTCTAAGATGCGAGGGATGACATAGTTAAAAATTAATCACACATAAAGTAAATCAAAAACTTTAGATAACTAGAATTATCTCTACTATAAAGATACAGTTCCATAAACAACAGATCAGCTCGGTCGTTCTTCAATTTCTCTAGTTACCATCAGAACCACCCCGGCCTCTCGAGTAGCGAGATCCACCATCATATCCTCAATCTCTCCTTCTTCCACCACCACGACAGTAACCTATGCTGTTCCTCCCACCTCCATAACCACCACTACTCTGACCACCACCTACAAATCCACCAGCACCTCTAGATGCTCCACCACCATTGCGATAACCACTGCCTCCACTTTCGTCTCCACTAACAGATCTAGACTGAGCCTGGTTGATGGTGATGTTCCTATCGTCAAGGTTTTGTCCATTCTTAAGGTTTAGGTTTAGGTTTATTTAGTTTTAGGGTTTAGATTTAGGTTTATTAAGTTTTAGGGTTTAGGTTTATTTTTTAATTTATTTAGTTACTTTAAGTTTAGATTTAGGGTTTGAGGTTTAGGGTTTAGGTTTTATGGTTATGTTTTAGGGTTTAGGGTTTAAGGTTAAAGTTTAGGTTTAGGATATAGGGTTAGGTTTAGGATTTAGGGTTCGGGGTTTAGGGTTCAGGGTTTAGGGTTTAAGGTTTAAGGTTTAGTGCTTAGGGTTTTTTAGGGTTTAGGGTTTAGGATTTAGGGTTGTAGGTTTAGTGTTGTAGGATTAGGGTTTAGGGTTAGTTTTAGGGTTTATGGTCCAGGGTTTAGGGTTTAGGGTTTATGGTTTAGGGTTTAGGGTTTAGGGTTCATGCTTTAGGGTTTTCTTTTTTAAAATTAAGTAAATCGGTAGGTTTAGGTTTATTTAGTTTACTTAGATTATTTTAGTTTTTTTATTTTTTTATTTTTATTTAGGTATATTTTTTATTTTTATTTAGTTTAGTTTATTTATTTTAGTTTAGATTTTTTTATTTAGCTTATTTTTTAGATTTAGGTTTAGGTTTTTGTTTATTTTTTAGATGAGTTTTATTTTTATTTTTTTAGGTTTAGGTTTTATTTTTTATTTTTAGGTTTAGGTTTTTAGTTTATTTTTTTAAGTTTAGCTTTTAGGTTTTTATGTTAGGTTTATTTTTAGTTGAGGGTTTAAGGTTTAGGGTTTAGGGTTTGGGGTTTAGGGTTTAGGGTTTAGCTTTTAGGTTTTAGGGTTTTTGGTTTAGTGTTTAGGGTTTTAGGGTTTAGGGTTTAAGATTTAGGGTTTAGGTTTTAGGTTTTAGATCTACGATTTAGGTTCTAGTTTAGGGTTTAAGGTGTTTGGTTTGTTTTAAACAAATTCAAATTCAACATTCCTTCTTTATGATTTCATCAACCAAGTAACACACCAAGTTTTCTACGACACAAGCGATGACATAAATAAAAAATGAGTATGCATAGAGAAAATCAAAAACCTTAGATAACTAGAACCATCTTTACTGTAAAGACATAGTTCCATAAGTAGCAGATCAGATCGGCTGTTCTTCAGTTTCTCCAGTTCCTATCAGAACCACCAAAGCCTCTCGAGTAGCGTGATCCACCATTAGATCCCTGATCTCTCCCTCCGCCCCCATCTTGGCTGTAACCTTCGTCGCTCCTCCTACCTCCATAATCATGACTTCTTCGACCATGACCTCCATATCCACTAGCACCTGTAGATTCCCCACCACAACTGCGATAACTTGCCTCCAACTTCACCTCCACCACCATATCTAGACTGAGCCTAGTTGACGGTGATGTTCCTACCATCAAGGTTTTGCATATTCTTAGGTTTTAGGGTTTAAGTTTATTTTTTAATTTATTTAGTTACTTTAGGTTTAGGTTTAGGGTTTGGGGTTTAGGGTTAGGGTTTAGGGTTAGGGTTTAGGATTTAGGGTTTATGGTTTAGGGTTTAGGGTTTAGGGTTTTTGGATTTAGGGTTTAGGCTTTAAGGTTTAGGATTTATGGTTTAGGGTTTAAGGGTTTAAGGTTTTGGGGTGGTTTAGGGTTTTAGGGTTTTATGTTTTGGGTTTTGCATTGTAGGTTTAGGATTTAGGGTTTATGGTTTAGGGTTAGTTTTAGGCTTTAAGGTTTAAGGTTAGAATTTTTTATTTTTTATTTTTTTATTTTTTTATTTTTAGGGTTTAGGGTTTAGGTTTTAGGTTAAGGGTTTAGGTTATAATTTAGGGTTTACGATTTTTAGTTTTTTTTAACAGAGAGCAAATTCTAATTCAACATTTCTTCTTTTCAATTTCATCAATAATGTAACAAACTAAGTTCTCTGAGACACAAGTGATGACATAGATCAAAAATGAGCATGCATAGAGCAAATCAAAAACCCTAGATAATTGGAACCGTCTCTATTATAAAGACATATTTCTATAACATGTAGATCAGATTCGTTGTTCTTCAATTTCTTGAGTTCCCATCAGAACCACCATGGCCTCTAAAGTAGTAGGATCCACCATCATATCCCCAATATATCCCTCTGCCACCACAACAACTATAACCTCCGTCACTCCTCCCTCTTCTATAACCACCACCATCATATCCACTAGCACCTCTAGATGCCCCACCACCACTGCGATAATTGCTGCCTCCACCTTCACCTCCACCTCCTGATGTAGACTGAGCCTGGTTGATGATGATTTTTTTGTCGTCAAGGTTCTACCCATTCTTAGGGCTTAGTTTTAGGTTTAGGTTTATTAGGTTTTAGGATTTAGGATTACTTTTTCTAATTTATTTAGTTACTTTAGGTTTAGGTTTAGGGTTTGGGGTTTAGGGTTTATGGTTTATGGTTAGGGTTTATGTTTTAGGGTTTTTTAACTCAAATGATTTCATAACAAACAAGAAATTACCAAATTAAATAAGACATTATCAAATTCACAAAAATAATGTTTCATAAAATGATTTAACTCCCTAAGATAAGAAAATTTGATTTTATAGAAGGCCAATAAAGCTTATTCAAACAAGCTGAAACCCATATCATCATCAGATTCCTCAGCAGGCTCCTCCTTCTTCTCTTCCATTATAGGAGTAGCAGTAGCAGCGGGAGTAGCAGGAGTAGCAAAAGCATCAAGCATAGTAGCCATAATAAATTTACTAGGATCCTTCAAATACTCCTTAACCTTCTTGGCCTACGGGATGTGTAATCAGTGGCAATCATGATGGTGAAGACATTCTTGTAAGTGTTGATGAACATGTGGGGTGCTGCAGCAAGGGTAGGATAAGAGAGGGCTAGTGAGAGAGATGTGATCATTGAAAGGCCTGCCAAAAAATTCTCAATGAGATCACCTTAAGTGAGGTCAAACACTCATGAATGAGCACCAAACCATCATCATACACAGACTGGATGACAAGCCCATCAACCTCTGAGGATCCCACCTTATCACATTTTTTAGTTAGCTCAATCGGGGTGATAATTTCAACAGTACCCTTGTTGATCTTAGTTGGGATGTTGAGAACCTGGAAGAAAGAAGTCTATGAAAGATCTAGACTAGTGTTTCCTCGAGGAACCACAACATCAATAGGTGCAACAAGACCAACACGGGCAGTAGCACCAACATTGTATTTCGTAATCTCTTCATTGACTTCTTTAAGATCACTTTTCATAAAAATCAGCTCAACCGAGGTTTAGGTTTATTTATTTTAGGTTTATTTATTTTAGTTTAGGATATTTATTTTACTTTATTTTTTAGGTTTATATTTATCTTTTAGTTGAGTTTTATTTTTAGTTTATTTTTTAGGTTTAGGTTTTATTTTTTTATTTTATGTTTAGTTTTATGTTTTTATTTTATTTTTTAGGTTTAGGTTTTAGTTTTTTATTTAGGTTTATTTTTAGGTTTAATTTTTTAGTTTAGGTTTAGGTTTTATTTATTTAAGTTTAGTTTATTTTATTTATTCTATATTTATTTTAGGTTTAGTTTTCTTTTTAGTTTAGGGTTTAGGGTTTTTTTTAGGTTCTATTTTTAGGTTTATTTTTTAAGTTTAGGTTTTTATTTAGTTTTTATTTTTTTTTATTTTAGGTTAATTTTATGCTTATTTTTTATTTTTATAGCTTGTTTTTCTTCAGTTTATTTTATTTTTTTGTTTAGTTTAGGTTTTTATTTATTTTATTTTTGTTTATTTTTATTTTTTATTTTATTTTTAGTTTTAGGTTTAGATTTAAGTTTAGATTTTTATTTTATTTTATTTTATAATTTTATTTAGGTTTAGATTTTTTTTAGGTTTTATTTAGTTTAGGTTTAGGTTTTTAGGATATTAGGGTTTAAGGTTTAGGGTTTAGGGTTTTAGGGTTTAAGGTTAAGGTTTAGGGTTTAGGGTTTAGGGTTTAGGGTTTAGGTGTTTAGGCTTTAGGGTTTAGGATTTAGGGCTTTTTGTTTAACTAAAAGGAATTTATTGCTCAAAAAAATAGGTACAAGTAGACCATATTAGAGACTAAACTCAAAAAGAAAAAAACTACTGCTCAAATGAGCTATAGAAGAATCCTAAAGAGTTTAGACCCTCAACTAATACATCAAAGAGCAATATAGAAAAAAAAAAGACAACTAAAAAAGCCAAGTAAAAGGCAGCAAAGGGGAAGAATCCATGGACTCTAAAAGAACCTCCAAAGAGACGAAGATCCATAAGAAAAGGAAACCTGCATCCTGCAACTGAAGACAACTCCTGCCATCTAAGAAAAAAGATGCCATCAGTAAGACTCTAGCTACCTCCAAGAAGAAGAAGAGACCAACTGAAAATGAGAACCTGCAACCTACAAGAAATCTCAGCCAGAAGGTGATCAAAAAAACATAAAGAGAAAAAAACTTAGGCTTAGATATGAGGAAAGAAGGATAATCACAATAATGAGGGGCAATTAATTTTAAGTGTATGTAGCTTCAAAGAAGGGTTACAAATAGGAAAAGTCACCATCCACAAAAATATCAAGGAAATAATCCATCATATCATCCTAGCCATCCCAGCCAAAGAAAAATACAAACCTATAATAATAGCCACCTAGCCAAAGAAAAAGTGAAGCTAAGGAAATAGAAGGAGAGAGGAGACCAATAGATAAAATTAACATAAGGCAATCCCAACAAAACCAAATATGAACACCTTTTAAAAAAGAGTGAGAAAAGAAGCTCATAGCCCAAAAAAAAAAAAAGAATAGAACCCACAAAGACAAAGCCAACAGATCCCGCAACAACACCAATTCAAAGCCACCAAGGCACCAAGCCAATAAAGCCCACAATAACACCAATCCAAAGCCACCAAGGCACCAACCAAAGGAAAGGAAATTGCCAACAGAGTAGCCACACAACAAAGCACCCAAGAAAAATAGCCCAGCAAAGAGCAAGAGAACTAAACCAACCAATAGAAAAAAAAAAAAGAAGGCCAGCAAATGATAAAATAAATAGCTAGAGAAATAGCCAACCAATGGAAAAACCACACGCCAAGGACCAAAAGCCTAACCTACCACCAACAAAGAGAACAAAAGCACCAACCAAAGAAAGGCAAGCCAATAGGAAGAAAGCCAACTTTACAAGACCAACCAGCCAAAGGGCACCAAAAAAACCCAACAAACAGGAAGCCAGAAACACCAAGATAGAATGAGGAAAATTAGCCAAGAAGCCAACACTCTAGCTAGCAAGAAAACACATAGTAAAAGCTCAACCAACAGAGAAAAAACTAGCCAAATCCAAAAACCTCCCAAGGACAAGAGAGATTATTTCCAAGAAGCTTTAGAATGAATATACCTTGGAAAGTGAGGAGGGGCATAAATATGAACACTTTTTTCTTTTTCTTCTTGTAAATAGTTTTATAACCATGCCCTTTCTCCAAAAAATCTCCATCCAAAAATGAATTAGTATTGTTATAAAAGGCATGGGGATCAGTAGAAGCTATCAATTTCAAGGAAGAGCATTCAAAATCATCCACAGCATTAGACAACGAAAAATCAAAAATAGTATGCATTTCATAATCAGAAGTGAAAGAAAGAGCATGAATAGCTTTATTAAGAAAAAAACCAGCAATATTTTTACCTTCCAACAAAATCTGAAGAGTATCCTCCCTATCTTCATTCATAAAAAAAGCAAGAGAAGCAGAATCCAGATTTTCAATAAAATCTTCATGTAAGGGATTACTATAAGATTCAAATCCCTTAGAAACACATAGCATATTACCAACATTCTGAACAAAATTACTAGCCATAGAAAAACCATCATTTTGAATCGAAATAGAACTATTCACAATGAGAGAATTATCATAGGTATCTAAATCTAATTTTTTTAAAAGAAGGATCACCAATAATAACAAGATTGTCAAGACCAAAAGTTAAAATATCAGACATACAAACATACTTTTCACCACCATTCTCAATCGAAGAAGGAAAAGAAATAGTCTCTTTCCCATGATCTAAAGAAAACATAGGAGAAAGAGAAACAACATCCAACTGATTGGAAGAAATAGTGTTAGCATCAATAATATTCAAACCATAATCATGAAAGGACTTATGCACAACATCCAAACCATTAGAATCATTAACCACAGCCTCTAAAGTCTTCCCTTTAATAGAACCATCAAAATAAGCACTTAGAGCATGATTATTAGTTAAAGCTTTTTGAGAAACATCAAAATTACCTTTTGCATTAGACAAATCATTAATAGGTATAACTTTTTCAGAAGATTTGAAAATCTTGTTTTGCCAAACATTAGAATTTTGACAAGCAAATTTTCCTTTATCCAACTTGACAGAATCATCAGTGTTTTTAACAATTGAATTCTTACTGGTGATTTTCTTCCTAAGAGAGGGATGAGCAATAAAGCATTCAAAAATTTCATGCCCATGAATCTTACAATGATTACAAAAAATGGATTGTTCTCAAAAACAACTTTTTGAAAATAATCACATTTCTATGAACCCAACCAAATTTCTGATATTTTTTAGTAATATCAATCTCTAAGAATCTAGCAAGACGGTCTAGAAGAAGCAATGCTGTTTGATCAACTTGCAAAGGCAACCAAAAAATTGACCCAATAGCATAAAGAGTTTGATGATTAAATAGATGAATCCACTAGTTAGGTAAATAAATCCAAATGGGAACAATAGGTAACTCTTCATTAACATCAAACATAGATGGCCACTTCAAAATAAACATTTGATAATTAAAAACATAGTAAGAATGCCTAAAAAAAAATTTCCATAGTCAAGGTCTTTAGAAAGTTTAATCAGAATATGCCTTGCATCAATCAGCCCAATAGAAAATGAACCAGATAAACTTAAGTTATGAAAATAGAACGAATATCTTCCATCTTTGGTCATTTAAATGAAAATTTTTTGAGCAAAGAAAAAGCAAAAGGCTCAGCTAATCTTTCAATATCCTTATCTGAAATCATAATTGCCATAGTACCTTTAAAAGTCATACAAAGCAAATTCAAAGGAGGCTCGGAGGAGGAATTCTTACCAGCTAAAGCCTCTTTGAAATATTTAGTAACAGTAGCTAATTTAGAGGTAAGATTACCCAAAAAATCTGATTTCCTAGCGGGATCAATCGGCACATGGGATTTACCCCATGGATGTGAAGAAGTCGACGTGATAGAACAGAGATCGAAGATAACAATCTATAGGGAATCTAAGAGAGAAAGTGCTCAAAACTACCAAGACAGGGATCCCAAATTGCTCAATAAGAGGGTTAAGTTTAATTTTAGGTTTTGGTTTAGGTTTAGTGTTTATTAGTTATTATTAGGTTTTATTACTTTTAGGTTATTATTATTTATTATTAGTTTTATGTTTAATTTAACTAGTTTAGTTTTAGTTAGGTTATTAGTTTAGTTTTATTAGTTTTAGTTTTAATTATTATTATTTTAGGTTAGTTTAGGGGGGTTTAGGTTCAATTTGTTAGTTTATTTAGTTAGTTTATGTAGTTAGTTTGTTCATTAGGGTTTAATTTATTTTAGTTTATCTATTAATTATTATTATAGTTATTATTAGTTAGTTAGTTATTTATTTAGTTTCATTAATTATTATGAGTTTATGGTTTTATTATTATTATTTTTAGTTTTTTTTAGTAGAGTTTAGTTTTATTAGTTTAGTTTTGTTAGTTTATTTATTAGTTCATTAGTTTAGTTTATTATTTTTATTACTTTAATTATGGGTTTAGGTTTATTCGTCTATTATTATTACTTCTTTAATTTAGTTTATGGTTTAGTTTTTTATTAGTTATTATTAGTTATTTATTGTTTATTATTATTATTAGTTTAGTTTGTTGGTTTATTATTAGTTTTATTTTAAATTAGTATTTTTTTAGTTTATTATTATTATTATTTATTTTATTATTATTATTTTATTTATTTATTTAGTAAGGGTTTAGGGTTTAGTTATTTAGTTATTTATTAGTTAGTTTATTGTTAATTTTATTATTATTAGATTATTAGTTTAGTTAGTTAATTTTTAGTTATTATTATTATTATTATTATTAGTTTTTATTAGTTTAGTTATTGTTAGTTAGTTTATTTATTATTATTATTAATTAATTTATTAGGTTTATTAGTTTAGTTATTTTTTTTAGTTATTTAGTTAATTTTGTTTTATTTAGTTATTAGTTTATTAGTTTATTATAAGTTAGTTATTATTATTATTTTTAGTTAGTTATTTTATATTAGTTTATTATTAGTTGAGTTAGTTTATTAGGTTTATTATTATGTATATTTATTAGTTTTCATTATTTATTATTTTTAGGTTTAGGGTTTAGTAGTTATTTTAGTTTTTTATTCATAATTATTATTAAAAGTTTATTAGTTTAGTTTTAGTGTTTATTATTTATTAGGGTTTAGGTTTATTTATTAATTAGTTTTGTTTTATTAGTTAGTTTTTCATGTTAGTTTATTTATTAGTTTATTAGTTTTTTAGTTAGTTAGTTATTTATTTTGTTTAGTTAGTTATTATTATTAGTTTATGGTTTTATTATTATTTAGGTTTTAGCTAGTTTTAGTTAGTGGTTTAGTTTTATTAGTTTAGTTTTGTTAATTTATTTATTAGTTTATTAGTTTAGTTTATTAATTTAGTTTAGTTATGGGTTTATTAATTTATTATTATTATTTTTATTTAGTTTATGGTTTTTGGTTTATTAGTTATTATTAGTTCTATTATTTATTATTATTATTAGTTTAACTAGTTATTAGTTTTTTTTTACATTAGTTTTTTTAGTTTATTATTATTATTAGTATTATTATTATTATTTAGTTTATTATTTTAGTTAGGGGTTAGGGTTTAGTTATTAATTTATTTATTAGTTAGTTAATTATTAGTTTTATTATTATTAGTTTATTAATTTAGTTAGTTAGTTATTAGTTATTATTAGTTTTATTATTTAGTTATTAGTTTAGTTATTATTATTATTTATTTATTAGGTTTATATTAGTTATTTATTTTAGTTATTTATTTAGTTTTATTTTAATTAGTTATTAGTTTATTTATTTATTAGTTATTTTATTAGTTTTTTAGTTTTTATTATTATTTATTATTGAGTTAGTTTTTATTAGTAGTTATTATTATTATTTTATTTTTTAATGGTTTATTAGGTAAGTTTAGGGTTTATTTTTAATTAATTATTTAATTATTTATTATTATATTATTATTATATTTTATTATTTTTAGTTTTAGTGTTTATTATTTATTAGGGTTTAGGTTTATTTATTAATTAGTTTAGTTTTATTAGTTAGTTTTTAGTTAATTTGTTTATTAATATTAGTTTATAAGTTATTAATATTATGTTATTAGTTATCTAATATTAGTTTTAGTTTTATTTAGTTTATTATTATTTTTAGTTTTTTATTAGTTATTATTAGGTTTTTAGCTTTTTAGTTTTATTAGTTTATTAGGTTTTATTTGTTAGTTTTAGTTTAGTTTTATTATAAATTTATTATATTTATTAGTTATTGTTTACTTATTATTATTAGTTTTATTAGTTTAGTTATTAGTTATTTTAGTTTAGTCTAGTTTGTTATTATTATTTTTATTATTATTAATTTTATTAGTTTATCTTTAGGGGTTTAGTGTTTAGTTAATTTAGTTTTATTATTATTATTATTAGTTCTAGTTATTATTATTATTTATTAATTTTAGTTAGTTTAGTTTATTATTATTTATTAGTTTTTAGTTATTATTAGTTTTATTAATTAGTTTTTTATTTAGTTTATTATTTTATTTATTAGTTAGTTTTGTTAAATTTAGTTTAGTTTTAGTTATTTAATATTTAGTTTAATATCATTATTTTAATTAGTTTATTATTTTTTTATTATTATTTTTAGTTTTTTTATTATTAGTTTTTAGTTTAGTTTAATTTTTATTATTATTAGTTTAGTTAGTTTTATTAGTTTATTATTATTAGTTAGTTTATTATGTATGTTTATGATTATTAGGTTTAGTTTATTTATTTAGGTTTTATTTATTATTTAGTTTATTATTATTATTATTAGTTTATGTATTAGTTTTATTTAATTTAGTTTATTATTAGTTTATTAATTTAGTGTTAGTTCTTATTAGTTATTTAGTTTTAGTTTATTAGTTTTTTTAGTTTTATTATTAGTTTTAGTTATTATTATTTAGTTATTTTATTATTAGGTTTAGCTAGCTTTTTAGTTTATTAGTTTTGGTTAATAGTTAGTTATTATTATTAGTTATTTATTAGTTATTTAGTTCGTTTATTAGTTATTAGCTTTAGTTTAGTTAGTTTAGTTATTATTAGTTTGGTTATTGGGTTTAGTTTTTTTTAGTTTTATTAGTTTAGTTTAGTTTTAATTAGTTTTATTAGTTTAGTTTATTTTTAGTTAGTTTATTAGTGGGTTTTTTTTTAATAAGTTTAATTTATTTTTAGGTTTTATTTTTTGATTATTTTTAGGTTTTACTTTTAGGTTTATTTTTTAGGTTTAGGTTTTTATTTTACGCTTAGCTTTTATTTTTTTTAAGTTTTTATTCATAGGTTTAGGGTTTAGGGTTTAGTGTTAGCTTACTTATGTTCAATTCCTTTTTCATAAAAGAGGAAGAGGAAACCCCAACTTTCGAAGCGATAGAATATAGAATTAGGCTTGAGCACAAGGAACTTCACTGCACAAATGAAAGAGAAAGATGAGATAAAGATCGATTTGAGAAAAGTTGATCTATGACATATACTCTTTCCATGACATGAGAGAAGAATCCACTTTGTCCATTAGTGAGACTTTCCTGACTTTCCTTCGATGCAAGCAACATCGAATTGCATGTGAAAAGCATGATTAGGCTTAGGGAAGAAAGTTATGTGAAACATATGTGTAAATAAGGAAGAAATGAAACTTGATGGATTTCTTTCATGCCTAACTTGAAAAGGTTGGGTTCCCTCTAGTGGTCGAGCCGTATCCTTTGCTCTTAAAGGGTTGGGCTGCTCCTGCTCAATAGGGCTTGCCTTGAACTTGAAATTGCTTTGCTTGAAGCTTGCTTGTAGGTGAGGACTTCACCCCACCCATATGATGATCCCTTTCGACGAGGGGACATCAGGCGCATCAAGCTCAGAGTCTCTACTCCATCAAACTCACTTATTGGCCAGGCATCCTTCGAAATGAATTTGAACAAAGAATGATTCTTTACACCACTACAACCCATCTCGTCTGTGTCTTCTTTTTCTACCTCGACTCTCGATATTTATAGTTCTTCCAACAACATAGAGAATGAAGAGCTCTACTCTTTGACTTAGATCAAACCGAAAAGTGCAGTCCATGAGGCAATGAAAGAAAGTTTGACTTTGACAATTTCCAAAGATAAGTTTAAAGACTATTAGAAAAATGGATGGTTGATAAAACAAATGTGTAACTGGCCCAAGCTTGAAAGCTCAAATTAGTCCAGACAAAGGAGAAATTGGAACACCTATCAAAAGAATTGTTGGAGCTGAACTGGACCAAGTTCGAAATAGCCCCCAATGGGGGCATCATATGCTGGCTTATCGGACCTACTAAAGGAGCACCCTCACAAGATGGGACTGAAAGAATGATGCTACAAATCTCCATGATCTTTCTAATTGAAGAAAAGCGAGGTGCTAGATGAAAAAGGAAGAGTTGGCTTTCTTTTCTTTTATAACCTCGGTCTCCGCCATAGAAAATCAATCAAAATGCGTGTCCATTGCATTGGTTGGGAGGAATCACTAAGCATACTTTCACTTGACTCGAGAGCCAACCTTTTTTTAGTATAAGCTTTCTACACCTACCGCTCACTAAAACCATCCAACATCTATCTCTATTCCCACTAGCTTGTGCTATTTATAATGGAATTCTTCCTATGCCAAAAAAGGAACTACATCCTCAGCTTTAGAATAAGTCTCAATTTCTTAATTTGCTTATTGGTATCACTACGAATTTCTTTTAGATACACGTAATTCTGTGCTGACCCCGAGTCCATCACCATCAGCTTACTTTTTATCTTTGAGCTCCCATACAAAAAATGCTTCAATTGATTGATGGATGCAACCCAAGAGAAGAGTAGTCATGGTTGGTTTCATTCTCCTCTCTGTAGAGAAAACAACCTTGACCTTCACCTGCTTCTAGCAACGAGTCAGTAAAAGAGTGGATTCTATGGCTTATGCCTTTACAGTGGCATAAGTTTTGGTGCCCTCTCTGTTTGTGCCACCCTAAAAGCATTCATTGCTTTCACCGGCACGAGCTTAATCAAAGGCTTTCTTAATAGTAAAGCTCCAATACTCACCCACTTCTTCTTCACCCTTGGAACCGATCAAGGTCAAAAATCTAGATCCTATCCTTCCCTGTAATGAGATGAAGGAAGCGAGCCGCTTGTCTTCCCTCAAGCCCATAGGGACAAGTATTGCCCTAGATTAGGATGGTGCTGCTCTATTAAAAACTAGGCTAGGAAACTAACCTAATGCCATTCGTTGATGAACCCTTAACCTCTGGCGGTATGCTTGATTATGTGTGCCATCTACTCTGCTTGGCTTGAGTGCATACACTGGGGCTATCAAATTGAGCAGCTTATCCTGCCCCCTATGGATCACTTCATCTTTTTAAGGAATACAGTAGGTAGAAACCTCCTAGACAATTTGCAACCATGAGGTTTCTATAAGAAATATCCTACTTAGGAGGATCCCTTCTCAAAGAAAGGCAAGCCGAACATTCATTAGCTAACTTGGGAATGGAAGAACTAGGGCACTGGCCTATCATTCCTACTCTTTTTATTCTTGACCGTGAATGGGAATTTGTGAGGTGACATAAGTTTGGTATACAAGAACTTCTCTTGTAACCTACATATAGTGGTGAGCTGAAACTTCAACTATAAGATGATGTCCGCAGAGGCATGGATGGACATAAAAAAGGTGCATCTCAATAAGAGGAAGGGTGATAGCAAAGCAACTATGGAACCGAGAGCCCTGAAGAACCAATACACCCTATTATAAGGAAAGGCTTGTCATATGAGAGCCAAAATCTTAGACTAGCTATTCGATCTCTTTCCCCACTAGGGTAGTTTTCTCTTTCTCGCTTCGCTTGCGTACCTTACTCAACACTACACCAATTGCCTTCACCAAAGAAAATCATTCAACTTTGAATACCTACTCAAAGCAACACTTTCAGCATTCGAGCTAAAAGCTTTTCATTCTTCACACATTCATCCATTCAATGGGGCTGCTAACTCTAAATGACTGAATTCCTAGTTTCAAACTTTCTATAAAACAATTGGTATTGTACCTCTATTTTGCTGTAGTTTACTTTCCCATCTATATTTTCTTGACTTTTTTTCACATTTTTATTCAGGTGAATCCTATCAACACACCACCACAAGTACAAAACTATGATTTCCTTTCTCTGAATTAGTGTGTGGCTCTTCTCTTCATCCCTTAGCCTCCTTTGAATGGTATGTGTGAATTATTGTATTTAAACTGCTTCAATAGTCTTTTTTCCAATGAGTCAGACTCTCAAACTTTAGATACACTATTTTAGGACATTTTCTATAGTTTCATCTTAGATTCCTCCCTGTGCCTAGAGAACAAAAGGGAAACTAATGATTTGGATTTCTCATGAAATGTCATGGGTGATCATTGGATTTCTCAGGTTATCAACATCTCATCGCTTTGAAAATAACTATAAGTTCATGCAATTATCGAAAATAAGAGTGATAATTGATGATGTTTCAAAAGAAAAATCGGTTAGAGGCACATAAGCTAAGCCTCCAATGAAGAGCACAAATTAGGAACCATAGAAATTGACATCTTACCTATGGATGGAACATTTCATCAGAGTGCTCCACTTGATAAGCTAAAGGGATCCATGGTATGTCATAGCTTCGATTTCTCTTTAGCGACTGACATATTTCCTTTATTAGATATGTTTTAGATCTTTCAATATTTCTTTGGAAGATCTTATAGCTCAAGTGTAGTAAACTTGACTTTGGATACTAATCGGTTTACTATATCCTTCTACAAAAGGAAGCGGATGGTATTCTATTTAGTATGTCATTTTTCATAGGTCAACCTCTTGGTCCTCTTTCTTCTTAGCCTCTAATCACTTTATCTAATCACACGATTATGTGGAATACAGTGGAGCAAGTTCACCCTGGTTTGTAGTTTACAGTTTATGCAATACTTGGCAATGACGTCGTAATTTGTGATGGCAAAGTCGCTAAAGCTCATATACAAAATCTTGATGATATTCAGGTCAAGATTTCTTTTCATAAATCTCTGATATTGGAGCTGCTGAGTTTGCAAAGAAATTGAGAGTGAGAGTTGATAGAGTTGATCTTTCACCTGTATCTTTCAATGCTCTCACAAACTCTCACCATCCTTGTGAGTGTGTGACTCTTTTGGATGTCTATGAGAAGAAAAGGGTATCTACCTTATGTAGGCTTCATGGCGCTTCATAGAAAGTTCTTGGGAGTTTTGGTAATCTTAGCGGTGTACCCCATTCGAAGAAATATCGAAGGTTGCATATTTTACATATGAAGAAAGTTCTCTTTGCTTGTCCCACTAGTGTAGAACTCTGGTTTGGTAGAGGGCATCCATTACACTCATATGTCCATCGAATTACTTTGATAAAAGCTTCTTACAAAAGATCTACATGTAGCTCTTGGAATTTCTTATCCTTATTTTAAAGTTTAGCAGTTTGATGAATATTCAATCAAGTTGGATGTCTCAATGTTGTGATTCTCTTCATTGGTACTATACTATAGCTATGAATCATGCGGTGACCCTAGAGGAAAGAACCTCTGGTTACTCAGTGATTACATGCTTTTATAAAACCAATACCGAAGATGAGTTAGTTTAGTTTGGTTTCTTAATGAAGTTGTATGAACTATGCGACAATTTTGTCTTAATAGCTTATGATGGTTGGGCATTCCTTGAACCTAAGGAGGTTTCACTTGATGGTTTTTGCTTTTTGGGAGGCCTTTTATAGGGATGGGCTATTTACTAAGGGATGAAGTAACTATCTTTAAAATTGAGAAAGAGAAAGAAAAGCTAGGGACTGAGGGATAAGGTATGACATTACTCTACTGACTTTGAGAGGGCTTAGGACTCCAACTAGAAGAGAATACCTATAAGATGACTTTCAATACTAAGAAATGGTAATATCCAAAACATTCACCAAATCTCATCTGAGAAGCAATTAGCACAAGAATATTGAATCTAGTACTCAGCCTATGCCTTATAGGTAAACAAAGAGAGGACTCTATTATAAAATAAATTGTGAAATCTTTCTAGTAGCTTTAAGCACTCTACATTATATAACTCTGAATTTTGATATGCTTAAGGTCATGCCAAAATACACTTTGTTAATGAAAAGGCATTCCTCTACACCTTCTAGAGGTGCTATAGGAAAGTCAGCATTCTAGCAAAAAAACTAGGGTCGGGGCTTAGCTCTCCAAGAGGCTCGGATAGACCCACATCCAAGGTAACTACCTTCAAGATTTTATGAGTGAGTGATGGAATAAGAAACAAATGAGCAGAGAATTTCTAGAAAGGTAATTTTATTAGCTCAAATGGTGAGAATGAGTATTTTCACGAAATAAAAATGGGATTCCGGTCCTTTCCTTTCCTTCCAAGCCAAAGTTTGGGATGAGGTCAAAACAATACGGCTACCACTTTTCTAAAGATATGTCACTTCCACTTCATTGATAATAGAGAAGGCTTATATTTTTAACATTTTATGCTCCCTACCTCATCATCTTCTGCATTCGATGTCCATGTTGTCTTATACTTAAGACTAGGACCTACAATTCAGACGTGTCTACTATTACTACATCAATCTAATTCATTATCCTATCGATAGGAAAGTGCAAAGCCAAGCACCGTAAAAAGTCTCTACTTTGCTTACCTAGCAAGGCATATTCCATAGAACCCAACATAAGAGGTACATTAGGCCTACGCTGATTAATCAATAGTCTTATACTTCTCGCTCAGGAAATCTGGTGGGATAGTTGTTTGACAAAAACTAGTGTGTGGTCGGTTTAGGCTCAAACTATAGGATAGTGGGAAAGTGTTTTTGTTTTCCATAGGCAACCCAATCTGGTAGGTGCTTTCGCATCCTATCCATGATTAGTTAATGGAAGCTCTTAGTCGATTGATCACCGATAGAACTTTCCATTAGCACGCACCTCTTTAACTCAAGGTAATTTGATTAGTACTAAATTCCATAGGCACTCAATTCTTTAAGGATTTGGGAGTAAGACTTCAATGCGAGATATATCACTTGAAGGGGAACTTCATACTATATCTAGGGAAGACCCGTCATTAGTTGAGACATTGGTTACTTAATCATGCACCTAGTGGCATATGACCTTACCCTTTGAAGTTTTGGTTATTACGTCCTAAAAAAAGTAATAGATTGTTACCAAGAGGGGTACATCCTAGGTGGTGATTGTAAGGAAGCGAGAATATGGGTTGCCTACCCCTATGAAAAAAGAGTACCTATCATTAGGGCTACAATATCTCATGTACCTGTACCCCACTACCAATTTTCTACAGACAGAAGGTAGTAATCCTCACTCCTGAAAGAGTTTATGTCACTAATCCATTTTATCAGTCATTGGACTCTTCAAAAAAGCTAGAAATTATTGCCCCATGGGAGAAGAAGTAAAGATTGAATCTCGCCAAATAGACCATACTCAAAATCCCCATCCATCACCTTCTCCATCCATACTAGACACATGGCATAGACAAGGATCGTGGATGCCCAAGTTCAAGCAAAGAAATGGGAGGGATAAAAGTGTCTTGAGAGACTAGCTTGAGATTTTGAGCTTGCTCAGTGAGAAAGGGAAGGAAGAGCTGCTATAACAACATGATAGAAGCCCTAAGCTATAACAACAATGCTATTCTAAAAAAGATTGAATGTCTAATGCTATGAAGGGTGATGAGTCAGTCTAGATGGAAAAAGAAGGTAATAAGGAGGGGAAGGTGGCAAGCTTCTTTCCTTTTCAACTTAGCTTAATTTTTCAGCTTGTTTCTAAATGTTTTTAGTGTTCTTTAGAGCACAGTAAAGTAAGTACCATCTGTGAAGGATGGCTATTCCCTAATAGACATAGAGTAGTAGAGGATTATTTTTCTTTGGGTTAGTTTGATAACCTTTATAGCAGGAAAGTTTGAAGTAGGCAAGTCCAATCATCCAAATCTGGCATTGGGGCAGGGAACAATAAGTAGATCTCTTAAGTAGTATGTTTTCAAGCTATTACTCTTTTCAAGCCTATATATGAATTCTTATCAACCATCAACCATATCTCACTTATGTTGTGAGCCTTCTAAAGAAGATTTGCCTTTTAGCTGAGGTCCTTCAAATTATTTAATTTTTTTTATAATAGGGTGTAACAAAGAAGAAAAAGAACCTAGGAGAATCATAGATTTAGGACCTTTTATGGGATGTGTGTCCTCTTCCATCTCATTGTTTTGAGATAGCTTTTGGCCACTCACTTCTTTTCTATAAGAGAAAGAAATGAGGTAGCACACAACTTGCATAGGAGCGACCTATGAAAGTGAAAGCTCGATGGCTAGAAAAGAAAGTTGATCGATTTTAGTATAGCTTAGAAAAAAGACCCGAAAAGAAAATCCAATACTAGACTGACATAATTATTAACGTGAGAAAAATAAATAGCATAATGCTGCACAGCTTTTCTTTTTCCTATTTTTCTTTGTATGAGGCTCTTCGGCCCTTGGTCCTTCCTTTCGTGTTTTTTACAAATGAGAATCCAATCAGGGTTCCATGGCTTCCATTCCAGAGCTGATCTGTTTATTGAAGTTCACTACACACTGAATGATTCTTTTCTATCTTCTCTCTGATTGAGTCTTCGTGACCAATTTTGACTTCTTTTATTTAGACTCTCTCCAAAACTGAAAAGAAATAGATTAAAACTTTGAAAGAATTAGTAAAAGAACTAGAATAAGAAAGTGACAGTCAATCAATTATTCCTTCCATTCAATTCATAGTCAGAAAAAAGAAAAAAAATGCAAGGGCTTGTTATGCTGAGGAGTGGGATGTGAATGAAGCTTGATATAAACCCAAATACAAAGCCAAAGAAAAAAAGCCTAGGCGCTAGTATTGGCCTTATGCAATGGTTGAATCATTTTTTTTCTTACCTAACCCATTGCTACACACCTTTTATTCTATTGTGCCTGAGCAAGAGTCGACTGCTTTCCTTATCTATATTCAATAAATTTTCTTTTCTCAGATAGAAAGTTTTCCCTAATTATCGGCCCCCATTGTAAAGTTCTTTTGATAATCAATAAGCATAAAGGTGTTTAGAAAGTTTCTTCCAACAAAAAACCCAAGTAAATGGACTAGGCTACGATAGGTCCATGATTCCATCGAGAAAGAAGAGTTTACACTTGCTAACACTAACTCAAACTAATAAGAGCTACCACACCACTACCCACTAGTAGTCCTTCCTCCAAGAGATTCAATAGACCTCCAACAATAGGGTGAATGCCGACTCTATTGCTTCTCTTGAGCCAAATATGTGCTTTCGCCCTTCTATGGGTGTGGCTAATTCAATCATTTCACAAAGAAAGAAGGACTCTCTTGCTTGAACTGATAGCTATTGCGAATTAAGCTTGAGAAAAGATAGGCTAGTGCTTTGTTCACTTAGAGTTGGAATAAAAATTGAATGCCCCTACTCAAGCACCAACTGTAGTGATTCCCCAAGATTGAAAATAGCATTGATTATTTCTTCAACATAGAATATCTCAATCACTGACCTACTGGGGCATAAGAAAGAATGGAAAGAACTAAAAACTACACCAATCATAGCTTCTTCACCATGATGTGCGAACTGTGCCTTTGTGCCTTTTTCTTGGTAAATATCAACAAGAAGAAAAGTGGTTCCTCCCTAAGCTCTAATTCTGCTAACGCTCCATGAAGTTGCACATTGCTCTTGCTTCCTTCTTCCCTGCCTCTTAAGCTTCAGCTAAGGAATAGAGCATGAGGGAAGACACCACTGGCTGTATACAAAGATTCAAGTATAAATGTTACCTTTTGATGGGGAACTTCATGCCCTTATCCACTTTCAATTAGGTTTTTCTTTCTGAAGCTTTACATGATGGGGGATGAGAGAGGGTGTGTAGCAATGAAAGTAGTTGAGCCCATTCACATCAATAGTGCATAAGGAACCGGTCCTTGATCCTCATTAACCCACATAAAGAAAAAAGAAGGCACTAGGAGGAATTGTTACTGCACTGACGAGGAAGCTCTTGATGGACTCGGAGCAGAGGGAAGGAGTAGTTTGCTGACTTCTACCCAGAGAGAAAATCCCCTTTTTAAGAAATGGTGAAAGGGTCAAAGAGAAGAATCAGAGTGGTGAGTAGGGCGAGTGGTTAGGAAGCAAAAGCTAACTCAAAAAAGGGAAAGAAAAAAGTAAGAGGTTAGATGGTCGATGGCGGTCAAAGGAGAAAGATCTCTTTCTCTTAAAGAAAGTGATATTGAGTCTTGTTTGTAGTCAGACTTTCTCAAGAAGGTGGATGCTCTATCTCATAAGAGAAAGAGGGGCTTCAACTTTTTCCACCATCGAGCTAGTTGTTGTCCTTTTCCCTTTTATTTTGAAAAGAACAAAACTCTTGCATTTTCTTCTAGTGAAGAATAAACTATTGCCTTTTGTATTGTACTTCCAAGCACTCTATAGCTAACTGCCCTATCTCGGGGTCACAATGATGTGGAAGAACTTCTATTTTCTATATGCTATTTTGCACTTAGGGAGGCTTGGCTAGTCTTCTTTTTCATAGAGAAAAAGCATGTGTACATCTCAGTTGTCTTTTTTCATTGACATGGAAGCTTGGCTTGATTACCTCCACGTTCATAAAAGCTCTAAGTAGTGCCAATTTTGTTTTTAGAACTATTGATTAGATTCATTCTTTTTCCTTGTCTTTTTTTGAACCTATTGGAAACCTATAATATACATACGTGTTACTCATTGAAGGCCCAACCAAAATCTAAGGTAGAATATGTAGAGACATCCCATTCATTAAAATTTCATCCAAGGCAAGGTGCGGAGCATCAAGACTCACATAAGATTAGAAATGAATATATTTCATTAGTGGGAACGATGAAGAGCCTATGGATCAAACTGGCTAATTACTTCTTAAAGAAAGTAAACAATTTTGGTCAAGATCAAGCATTCATTTCTTTGAAAATAGAATGAAGGGGAAATGGACTGAAATCCATGTAACACTTTGGAAACTGAGAAAGGTAGGAATTGATGGCTGATTGGATCGGCGATCTCGATACTGAATATTGATCTTTTTTTTTGGTAGACCTATGAATCTTTTTCAAAAAGATCTAAGGAGCAGTGCCCTTATTACATTCGAAGAAGATTGAGGATCTCTCTTGTGGTGTCAACCTTTCCAATGGAATGACCTCAATGAAATTGATATAGAAGAGAAAGAAGGAGATTCGCTCACGAGCCTTAGTTCAAGCGGGATGAATTCAGAACTAAAAAAAGGAGATGACATTAGGTTCTTTTCCAATTAGTAGACATTGAGTAGGTAAGTATGTTATATATTGTAGGAGTTGAGAGTGGAGGATCGAGGGGTAGTCTTTTCTATGTTAATATATTCTTATTTTTCTTTGACTTCTCCCCAATCAAATAAAAATACAAAGAATTCTTTTTTCATACAATATCTTAATTGAATTCTAAGTAATAATCAATTAATCTATTTTATTTTATATCTATTGTGTTGAATCCTAGCAAAAACATGTCCTATATGTCTTTTGGTTGGTTATTGATGAAGAACCAATATTTATCTCAGCCTTTCTTAGACCAACATAAAATGGCGTGTGGCAAAGCAGTAAGGCAATGGGTTTTGGTCCTATTATTCAGAGGTTCGAATCCTTCCGTCTCAGATTGTTTGCATCCAAAATGAAAGATTCTTCTGTATTGAAAATCTAATGAAACAATTTTTTGTTTCATGTTGGATACAATGTTATCCAATTTGAATTCTAAGAATCAATCTTATAATCATATCTTTTTTTATAGTCTTTCTATATTTCTATTTTATTCTATTTATTGAAATGTTTTTATTGAAATTATTGAAATTTACACTGATTGATATTGAATTTGTGAGATGATTTCTCTTTGCAATGAATTATGATTTTGTATTTTGGAAAGCATAATCACAATAGATAAGGAAGAATTTGAATATTTCATTCTACATTCTACTAAGGTGTTGGGTATCAAAATCATTAGAAAAAAATTATGAATTTTATACCCACTAAGAACACGAGTTCTACTTGATCGGGATAAAGAAGAATTAGGTTTCTAGTTCAGAAAAATTGATTCATAAAATTGAATCTATGTAGATGAAGATACTAATTCAATATTATTGATATTGACTATTTCCAAATGAATGGTAATGCATCTTTCATCATTGTTTCCCAAACCCTATTGAATATTGACAATTTAGCTTAATTTTCCTTATTATTATTTAAGGTAAGCCACCATGGTGAAATTAGTAGACATGCTACTAGAGCATCTCAGCTTAGTCCGAGTGGTGGCATAAGGCATAAATAAGAATTCTTGTTAATTATTTATATTAATAATATAGAATAATATAGACACAATAGATCTAATAGAATCTAAAATCTTGAAAATCTTTTCTTTTAGATTCTATTCATCCCCTGATTTGAATTATTGAAAAGGGAATCTTCTTTATGATATTTGTGACTTTAGAATATATATTAACTCATATTTCTTTTGATCATCTCAATTGTGATTCTAATTCATTTGATAAACTTATTAGTCTATGAAATTGAAGGATTACGTAATTCATCAAATAAAGAGATGATTGCTACATTTTTCTCTATAACATGATTTTTAGTTATTCATTGGATTTGTTTGGGACATTTTCCTTTAAGTAATTTATAGGAATTTTTAATCTTCCTTTCATGGAGTTTATCCATTATTCATATGATTCCCTATCTTGGAAATCATATAAATGATTTCAGCGCAATAACTTCACTAAGTGTTATTTTTACCCAAGGTTTTGCCACATCACATCTTTCAATTAAAATGCATAAACCTATAATATTAGTACTTACTCTACAATCTTAGTGGTTAATAATGCATGTCAGTATGATGCTCTTGAGCTATGCAGCTTTTTTATGCAGATAGTTATTAACAATTGCTCTTATAGTGATTACATTTCAAAAAAGAATTGATTCTTTTTTCAAAATAAGAATTTTTGAAGTTTAATTAAGTCATTTTTCTTTGGTGATAGGAATATTTGAATGCAAAAGGAAGTGTATTAAAAAAGTTTTCTTTTCTCTCATTTCAAAATTTTGACAAATATCAATGAATTCAATATTTGGATTATTAGAGTTATCGTGTCATTAGTTTATGGTGGTTTACCTTTTTCACCATAGGCATTCTTTTACGATGAGCTAATGAAGCGTGGGATTCTTATTGGAATTGGGACCCTAAGGAAACTTGGGCATTTACTTGGACCATATTTGTAATTTCTTTACATACTAGAATAAATCCAAAATTGTAAGACCAAGGTAGAATTTGGCATTTTCTATAGGATTTCTCCTAAATTGGATATTCTATTTTGGGATCAATCTATTAGAATTTGGGTTCCATAGTTATGGTTCATTCCAATGAATATCTAATTGAAGAAAAGAAACTACATGTCTAATAAAACATCATCTTATGCATAATGAAAATTTGTGCGAGTTTTTGAGAACCATTTTAAAAGAGGCATTACATGTCAAATGGTTCTAAAAAACTTTAGATGTATCTCATTACAATTCTAATGCTTATGCACCTATCTCTGAAAAGATAGAGCTAAAATTAATCTTTGATATAGATATTTCTATTGATCCTCCTCTACGAGATGTGGGTGGGGAATCAAGAGAAGCAAGGCTGGGCACATCATACTCTTCATGGATTATTTCATGTCAATTTTCATATTTATGAATAGGGGAAGAGCCCATACTTAGAGCATAATTTGTACCAAGTTTCTAGTCTACATAAGCAAAAAAGTTAGCTTGAGGTCGCTCACAGTCAGGTCACAAGTCCCTTGTCAACTAGCCCTCTCTTTTTCTTTGTTCTCTTGTTAGTCTTCTGAACAAGAATTGGAATCAAAACTAGACCAGAATAATAACAACAACTATAAATTGTAACAAACATGCTAGCAGGAAAAAGCAAGCATCTGATCAGAGATAGGGCTTCAGCAAAACATTTTTTTCCTCAGTTAGGAAGAAGCTATCGAGTGATCATTGGCTGAGGAAAAACTTCATGTTGGAGTACTCTTTGTCATATTTGATGCTTCACTTGAGCACTCTATTATTGCCTCCTATTCATGATTGAGGTTAAGCTACGTGGCAAACTATTCGATCCACTTTTTTGGAGGGGCCTTTCATACTATAGTATGGCTTCAACGCACTTCAATCTAGTGGATAGGTTCGAGATTGAAATGATCCAAACTAAGACACAGCTATGTATATGTCCTCTAATACCTATAAATAGCAAGCAAAGGGAGATGAGGCCAAACCAACATGGATATCTCTACCCTTGAGAAAATTTGTCTTTCCATTCAAAATGTAGAAAACCTAGTTAATCAAAAAAAAGGATATAGGCCCACCAAAAAATTACTTGTTTTTCCATTAGAAGTTTTGTCCATATATGTTATGTGATCCCAGTTCATACTATATTAGATCCATTGATTGGAATTAATAGAATAACCCAAAGGATTTGACTCAACTTTAATTGCTTGATCCCTAAATAACTTTCATCAACTTATTTACAAGGAATCATTAGGAATAATTAGTTAGATACATTGAGTTTCTATTTCAAAGATTTTTCAAAAAGATTTTGATTTTGAATTCCATCATTTTATTGATTAAGATATCATATACATGCATTAATGCATATATTATCCATCGGTATACATAACAAAATAACTCTTCCAATTTTGTAGAAAAATAAGCTAATGGTTCACTCAAGCTATAGTGATTCTAAGAATGTGACTACAAGCAAGCTATAGCCACTTCACATTAGATACTAACTTGGGGGTTATCCACATGACCATTGATTGAAACCATCAGATCCCTTCTCCTGAAGTAATAAACTGATATAGCCAAGCCCTAGCATCTTCCAACATCGCATACCTCCAACTCTAATGTCTCTCTTGGCCAGTAGATGGGACTCACCACTTGAGAAAGAATGATATGTGAGGTGAGGTACCCAGTCAGAGGGAGGGAAATGCATCATAAAGTACCAAGAACTTAAAAAACACAAAAGAGGTGTACTCTCCACCAAACAGGGAAGTTGTGGCTCTTCTTCCTTGTAAGGTGTGAGAAGTCGATGGTATGACGGACTGACACTCCAATCCATAGAAACATACCGTGGCTCCTCATGTCAGCTGATGATGACCCAATGAAGGTACCTCTCTATGAGAGGCAATGATTGCTGCATCTTCAGTCTAGTTACCTACAAAGTCAAAGCAAAGTCGTGTCATAAGCAAAAAAGCTAAAGGTGCTAAAAGGAAAATCTATATACGACATGCATCAAAAAACAATATCTAAGGTCCTGAGAGCTCTATGGAACCATGCTCGAGGAAGCCCCAACTCTCTCACTCACTGCTTATATCTCTTTGCTCAAGAAGAGGCACATAAGACAACCACAACCAAGTAAACCTAACATACCCAACCCCTGTACGACTATCTAGTGGAGCCAAGCAAAATCTAGCACCCGTGCAAAATCTCAACACGTGCCCCCACATCATCGAGGTAGCATACAAGTGAGTCTCAAAAGGGACTGAGCCCCGCTATCATCAATTTGCCCCTTAGGGATGATAGGAAGCCCAACATATGCACTCACCTGAGAAAACCAAAATTGTTAAGCTGCTTTGTTAGGGTGGGATCCCTCTAAGGCCATCGATTGACCATGCGATAGCACAACCAACTCAGTGTCAAACTAACAAAGTACTATGCACTAGAGATTGTTCAAAAGTCGCATGTCATATCTAATGCATCAATAACCTCAACTCCTAGCGTGTGATAGCACCTATATGGTGGACTAATAACCTAGTCAAGAATGTAAGGAGAAAGAAGTCCTTCTTCATGCAGACCACGTTAAGTCCTTCCTTTCATCTATTTTGTAAAAGAATGAAGGATTCTAGTCTACCAGTGAGAATGTCACTAGATGAAAAACTTGGCAAATGGATCAATCTGAACAAAATTCTATTACATCTATCTTTTTCTTCTCCTACAGGTCGAGCCTTTCTCTTCTGTTCAAAAAGACCGCTTGAATATGAGTCAAACTCCAAACCCTTTTTAGGCTCATCTCCATTCACCTTGTCCATACTTACTCAACCAAAGCAAAGTAAGAGAACTCAAGAGTCAATCAACTAGAATCACTTACCCCAACCACCACTAGCCGAACCACTTTCTTATTCTGGAGGAGTTTATTTGAACTAGCTAATAAAATTTAGATATTCTCTTATTTTTTTTTTAAAAGTAGCTTAATGTAAGTGGAATTAAAAAGAAAGAAGAAAACTCAATCGAAGAAGCTAGGTTGACTTAGCCGAAGATAAAAAGAAATAAAGTTTATCAAGAAATGAATTAATTCAAATGTTTAAGCCTCTTACACATTTGAGTGAATTGAGTGAATAGAACATCTTAATGTCTTTTTCATGTCAAAAGATAGAGCTACAAGTAACACAAGTAAGAAAGAAGAGTGAAGTCGGATCCCAAAGCAAGAAAAAAATAGAAGCGATATTATATTGGATCTATAAGGACACAATTAGGAATTCTTTTTTTTATTAATAGCAAGGAGAAAGAAAACACAACACATGGATCATAAGCCTTCTATCACAAAGAAAGAGAAAGGAATGAGCATAGTGAAGTCTAAGTCAAAAAAAAGTGTCTAACATTTGGGGAGGTCCTTCCTTTAAAAGAAAGAAAGCAGTGATTACTAGTTAGAAAGCTAGTAGTAATCTGCCGCCTAGATTAGATTCCATAGAGTTTGACCAACAAATAGTTGCCTTGAGATAGAGGATTGAGTGCCATATAGCTAGCTAAGTCAGGTTGACAAACGAGAGAGCATATATTCTGGTTAGTGAATCTAGAGATTCTATAGTCACTAGCAGCTTTTCACTTGCTTTTTCAGGTTCAACCCCTTACTTTAGAGAAATCCAACCTATATGAGTAAGCATGGGTGGTACTTTGATGGGATTCCCTCCCAAAATTTTAATTTCCCCATTTTGACCTCAAATAAGTCAATGTTGACTAGGGACAACAAGTGAGAAGACAAGAATCAAATTTCACCAGTCTTTTCTTTCAATAGTGAGTCATAATGCATAGACACTAAACTAAGCTTCCACACTTGGACTCTTGTACATCATTTTATTTTTTTTAATTTTGAGTTGAAAGAGAAAGACTACGAGTCAAATTAACTAATATGTTGATCCGCTTCTTCTAAAATCTCTTTTTTTGCTTGACCACTTTGCGAATGAGAATGACTGTGCCTATGCCCTTGCTTTGGCATTCCATATATATGAGTCCTATGACTTTCCTCATTCCTAAAATCTAAACTTATGATGGAACACTTATCAGAGAGACTCTATGGAGCCTGCCTCTACATAACTTCTTATTTGCTCAAAAATGAGGGTCTTCCTATCTTTTTCATTATGTTATGTAGTCAGAAGCTAGAAGTGCTTTCTGTCTAAGTTGAGCTTATGACTTCTTCTTCTTTTCTTATATTTTATTAGCTACGCTTCCTGCTTTGCATGATAAGCTATACTTTCTACTTTTCTTGGCCTATGCTTGACTGGTCACATACATATTCATATTTTACCTATATATATTTGACATAACTCATATAGAAAGCATATGTTGCTTATGTGACCGAAAGTAAACCTTTCATAGTCTCAGGCCTGCACCCCTTGACATCTTATTCAAGAAAAAGTGAGTCATCCAACCAATTCCTATGTTCACGGTGAATGAAAATGATGCACTACATAGATGCCATTTTGAACCTATGAAAGTTAGACCCGAGCTGTCTCGTACCAAATTAGTTTCATTTGTCATGCCACGTTGAGCGCTTAGAAGCAACTCATGTTGGAAAGCTAGCATGTGTAAGAAGCAAGAACTCTTAAGCAACAAGGTGCAGAACAAGGAGATTTCTCACATCCTATAAACTCATTCCTTGACTCAAAAAAGTCTTATCTATGAATACTAGGCTCACTACCGAGTTTGAGCTCATTTTCCTCCCCGTAGGTGCTAACAAGAGGACAAGTGGCGGCTTTTCCCTGCACACCTAGAGGTAGTGGAAAGTAAGCCAAGTGTAATGCTTTAGGGAACAACCAAGTACCTTCCGATAGTCTTGAAGATGGAAAGAAAGAATCTAATATTCATAACAAAGAGGTCCTGGGATGACATTCTTAAATCATACATTTAGCTTTTTTGATGCTTAGTTTTATTTCAAAAAACAATGGGGGAAGGAAAGGAGGCCTATCGAAGTCACTTTTCTAGGTTGAGGTAGGTTCAGTAGCTTGTAGCTAATCTCACTACCAATCGGGATCAAACTCTTCTACTTGTGCACTTGTGAAATCAAACTCATTACCTAGCTTTGGTGAATGAGCCTACAAGTGGTAACCACACTATATCCATCATCTCTCTTGAAGAAGTTGTCAGACTTTCAAAATCCTATGACTCTCAATCATCTATCTTCTTTTCACTTGAAAATTATGGATTGGGGGAAGGCTTTCCCTCTTTGTTGACTTCAACTAATACTAGCCGATGGCCCAATCTCTTAGGCTATGAATGATGGGAGTACCAATCAATCCTCTCTCCCTACCTGCCACTGGAAGTACTCTTGTGAACCATGTGGGAAGCTTTCTTTATTTGACATCTTGCCAAAGTTTTTTGAAGAACTTGTGTAAGAAAGCCTAAAGTGCTTCGAAGTTGATCCAACCGAATCAATTGCGGTGACTTTGACAGTGGGTTATCCATCTCTGTCTATCAACCTTTTTTATGAGCCTATTTTATTTAGGTCCCACCTTTTCTTTCTTTTTAGCCAGTTCCAGTCATTTCCCATGGATCACACTCTTCTTTTTAGAAAGTTTTCAAACCCAAAAAGAAAGAATGCCTCAACTACTACTAATTGACAAAAAGAAAGCCATGCCTTAAGAGTGAAATCTCCTACCGGCCTTTTTCTTATCAAGCTTCTAATATAGATAATTCTTTTCTTGTAAGATTCTAAAAGAAGAATATTGAATATGTATAGGTAGATGTTTGCAAGAAGTGATATCACTATTCGCACTCTTATTCTCGGAGGGGTACTTATACTTTTGAAGCGATGAGACCTTGAGAACCCAAGAAATCCAATGATCACTCATGATATACCCATATGCGATCCATAGTCATGGAGTCTAGACTGAGGTTCACCTTTTTTTTTTGGAAAGAGCAGTAAAGAGAACAAGCCATCACCAAAAGCACTAATAAAAAGGCAGGACAAAGAAGGTCGATGCTCAACCCACATACAACAAAACATAGGTGAAAAAATATCCCCAAATGAGAAGCTAAGAAAGGTGGAAATACACTATTGATAATAAAAGATGACGAGAATAGTGAAAGCACTCATAAAAACATTCCCCTAGCTCAATTTTCTACAAGGAAGTGTCTCCCCATCCAAGCGGCAAGACCAACAAAGGATCATCATGGCATATGTGATGTGTGTACAGACATTAAAGAAGCACACTATCAAGTACATGTTTCCTATAGTGAGGATGTTAATAGATAGACAGGTTTTCCAAATTATGTGCTGGTAGTGATGACAACAAATAAAAATTTGTTAAGAACAAACACCTTCAAGAAATCATTCAAAGTAATGGTTGGTTCAAATTTGGGTCTGACAAGTTGATGAAATCATTAGTTGCCCTTTCATTTTCTAGACATAGGGAGGAATCTAAGATGAAATAATAAAAAATGTCCTTAAAAGTGTATCTAAAATTTTAGAAGTCTGACTCATCGACAAAAGGACTTCTGAACTGGTCTAAATATAATGATTTACACCTACCACTTGAAGGAGGTTGAGGGATAAAGAGAAGAGATGCACGCCAATCTAGAGAAAGAAAATCACAGTATTATTCTTGTGGAGGTTTAACTCTAGGCTGTTAAAGTAGAAACTTGAGGACCCAGAGCATGATAGTTCAACGCCATGCTCTATTCTTGGGCAACCAATAGGAATACCAAGGTATGATAAAAGATAATAGGAAAAGTTTATTAAGATATGCCATGAAGTTATCCAAGTCACATATCATAAAAGTTTCTTTGAATAATTCATGTTTATCAAAAATAGGCATGTTTATCATAAAGATTTCTTGAAAATTGAAAATTCATGTATATCAAAAATAGGTATGTTTCTCTGAATATCAATGGAGTTATCCAAGTCACATATCATAAAAGGTTATACTCACTAAGATTAAATAATATGATTTCTAATTAAGAAGAGAAGTAGACTTCATAGATAATTCCAATCATTCCTACCTTATCCAATATATATGAATCACATATCGGAAATGATCCCAAATCAATCATTAGCTTTTCCTCTGATTTTTTATATATACAATATTCTATTCCTATGCCCTACATTCATTTTATTTTTGTTATATTAAGAGGGGCCCCCAAAGGCATGTCCAAGGTTCCTAGCATAATGGATCGATAAACTCAGTACGTTTCCAATACCTATAGCTCATTCAAGAATATGGAGAATCAAGCATACATTTTTCATATATTTTGAATGAAAGATTATAGTCACAATGACTTAGCATAGGCTTGATGGGAGGACACTCCAACTGAATCAAAGATTTAAGGAGGAAAAGTCCAGTTCATAATAATAGAATCTGAAAAAAAAATAGATCTTTTAGAAGCAAGTAATTTTAAACTTTTTTTTGAAGGGCTAGAAGGAACTTAATTTAGTTATATGGTGGAATTTTTGATATTGAGAAAGAAATGAAGATAGATGTGTTAGTGGAGGCACGACCTAACGAAATGAATGTGAAATCATAAGAAACTATCTTTTTTCTAAATTGCCCATGGAAAAAAAAAGATGGTGTAGACCCGCTAGGAGACAGAATGGAGGTCTGCCCTTTTCATTTTATATAAGCACTACTATCTCCTTTCTCATTTCTCAAATAGATGATGAGATGAAGCTCTTTCATATTTGTCAGAGATGACCAGTATCTTTTAGCAAGGAGGAGACTACTTTGAACTCAAACATTCTAATCCTATCACAATATTTTTGTTGAATCTTCATTAAGCAGACATACATCAAAGTCCAAGCATTTTTGAGAGAGATAGAACTCGAGGAGCAGTTGACGAAACCCCCCTCAGCAAAAAAGGTATCTCAAGATTAGGATGGGAGCTCAAATGGGAGAATAGTAAGATAGGATCAAGCTTTAAGAGTACATTAGGATAAGTACATTCGATCACAGAATCTTGGGCGGCTAGGAAATTTCATAAAAATAGGCATATAGTTTGAGAAGGCTGTTTGGATGATGTCAGCTGACGTGTGGAGAAACATATTGATTCTCGTACTTTATTTTTTTGAGGTAGTTATGAGTGGATAAGTGAACTGTGGCCACCTGTCTTAGTTGGTTGGTGAAGGAAGATTACTTCTTTGCTTATGTACTTCAGCTTTAAGCTTTCAATAGTAGAGATTCTAGCTTACTTTCTTAGGAACTGCATGAGAAATGTCTCACATGAGTCGGAGATGATTTGAATATGAATGTGGGTTTTCATCATGATGAGCTTTCGTGTTGACCCTCCATAGTAAATAGTATGTGGTGGTAATTTGAGCAAATCAACTAAAGGGCTCTGGCTCCATGATTAGAAAACCTCTAGATAGATTACTCAATTCACCAAGATGTTTCAGGGTTTTGTGCGTAACTAGTCACTGAAGAAAAGAAAGGCCCTAGAGATGTCTAAACCTTTATTTTTTCTATGAAGGCAGGCAAATATCAAGTTTTAGGTCAGTTAATCTTGTTTAAAGGAAAAGCTAGCAATCTCTACGAATTACCCTACTCTAAGTCTTTCTAAGCAACCTAGTGGGACAAGCATAGTGAGGGTCTAGATTCTCCCTAAGCTAAGTTTTTCTCTTTGGTCCAGATACCTTTGGTTGAGTAGACCCACCTAGTCCCTTTCATGCATGTAAATGTCAGAATTCCACTATCTGAAATCATACCTTTGATTGGGTCGAGCCTCCTACAAGGTAGGCATGAGAAGTTCAAGTTATGTTTATTTTTTTATATGTTTGGTCTATTACTTACTTCAGATGGGAGAGACACTTCATTGTAGAAAATTGAGCTAAGGGAATGTTATCAGGAGTGCTTTCACTACTCTCATCATCTTATGTTGTCCATGATGTAGTTTCCAACTTTCTTAGCTTCTCATTTGGGGAGATTTTTTCACCTATGTTTATTTTTTCACAGTAATTGTTTGGTGGGTTGAGCGTCAACCTTCTTTGCCCTAAGGGCATGAAGGCATTGGTCACGTGGATCCCTGGTTTGTATACAACCAATTGTGTCCTCCCCTCATGCTCTATTCTAAGCTTCAGGTGGGGAAGAAGGAAGCAAGAGCAAGCTTCATGGAGCATTAGTAGAATCAAAGCTCGTGGGAGGAACCAATTTCCTTCTTGATACTACCAAGCAAAAGGTGTAGAGCCGTCATGAAGAAGTGATTGGTGCAATTTTTGGTTCTTTCTATTCTTTCTTATGATCGAGTATGTCGTGATCGAGAGATTCTATGTGCTATTTCCACTCTTGGGGATCACCAGCTTGGTGCTTGAGTAGGGCATTCAATTTTTATTTCAACTCTAGGTGAACAAGGTGCTAGCCTATCTTTTCTCAACCTTGATTCACAATAGTTATCAGTTCAAGCAGAAGAGTCCTTCTTTCTTTGTGAAATGGCCGAATTAGTCAAACCCATGGAAGGGCATAAGCACATATTCCACTCAAGAAAAGCAATAGGGTCAGCATTCTCCCCATTATTGGAGGTCTATTGAATCTCTTGGAGGAAAGCCTACTAGTAGGTAGTGGTGTGGTAGCTCTTATTAGTTCGAGTCAGTGCCGGTAGTTGTAAACTCTTCCTTCTCGATGAAATCAAGTCCATTGAGTTGGCTTTCTTGCTGGAAGAAACTTCCTAAACATCTCGCTTGACTATTGGAAGAACTTTCAAATGAGAAGGAAAACTTTCTATCTGAGAAAAGAAAAGAATCACGTAAAAAGGACTCATGCCCAGCAGAAGAAAATGTGTGTAAGAATGGGTTTGGTAAGAAAAAAAGTGAATCTACCATTGCATAAGTGCCTAGTGTTTTTATCTTTGGCTTTGTATTTGGGTTTATATCAAGCTTCATTCCAGATCCGACCCTAGATAGCCTTGCATTTTTCTTATTTCCTGGCTATGAACTGAATGGAAGGAAGAAATGATTAATTGCCACCCTCTCAATATGGTTCTTTTCTTAATTCTTTCAAAGTTTTAGTCTATTTATTTTCAATGTCGGGGAGAGTTTAAGTAAAAAGAAGTCAAAATAGGTCACAAAGATTCAATCAGAGAGAAGATAAAAGAATCATTCAATGTGTATTGAACTTCAATACACAGATTAGCTCTAGAATGAAAGCCATGGAATCCTGCTTTGATTCTCAATCATATAAACACAAAAGGAATGTACGGAAGTTCAAGACATGCAAAGAAAAGAAAAGGTGTGTAGCATTGTGCTATTCATTTTATCTAATAATTATTTCATTCTATATGCTTTCGGTCTTTTCTAAGCTATCCAAAACCAATCAACTTTCTTTTCTAATTCTTGTTTTCGAGTCGTTAGCTCCCACTCTGAAAGTTCTATCTCTTTTGCTTATAAAAAGAAGTGTGTGGCCAAATGGCTATCTAAAGAAAATGAGATAGAAGAGGACACACATCCCATAAAAGGTCATAAATCTATGATTCACCTGGGTTCTTTTTCTTCTTGGTAACACTATACTATAAAAAAAATAAAAGAATTTAAAGAACCTCGACTAAGAGGGAAAACTTTTTTAGAAGGCTCACCACATAAGTGAGATCTAGTTGATGGTTCATAAGAATTCATATATAGGCTTGAAAATAGTAATACCTAGATAACATACTAGTTAATGGATATACTTGTCATTCACAACCCATTAGCATGATTGCCTTATACTTCAAACTTTCCTCGGAAAGGTTATCAAACTAACTCGAGAAAAATAATCCTTTACAACTATATGTCTATTTAGGGATCCTTCAGTGGTACTTATTTTACTTTATGCTCTAAAGCATACTGAAAACACTTTAAAACAAGCTGAAAAGCTAAGCTAAGCTAAAAAGAAAAGAAGCTAGCCACCTTCCCCTCCCTACGGTTACCTTCTTTTGCTAGCTAAAATGACTCACCACCCTTCGTCGCATTAGACTTTCAATCTTTTTTAGAATAGCATTATTGTTATAGCTTAGGGATTCTATCATGTTGTTATAGCTTTTCCTTCCCTTTCTCATTGAGTAAGTTTCTCTTAGTTAGTTAGTCTCTCAAGAAACTTGTCCCCTCTCACCTGAACTATGCATCTATGAATGCCATGTGTCTAGTATATGTTCTATTTAGAGAGATTAAATCCTTGCTTCTTCTCTTTCAAGAGTCAAGAAGAGATAAGATGGAATAGTGTCACCAAGTCTTTTAGGAGTGAGGATCCCTATTTTCTATGGAAAAATGGTAATTGGTACCAATGACCATAGGAGTGTGAGTGTTGATGGGTCAACCTTGATAGTAGCCTTGATGATGGGTACTCTTTTTTATAGGAGGTAAACAAGGGGTTCCCCATATTTTGCTCATTACAATCACACCTTAGGTTTCACCTAGGATGCAAGACCTCAACAACCCATCTTGGTAGATATTACTTTTTTTTTGGGATGTAATAACCAAAATTTCAGAGGGTAAGGTCATATGCATGATTAGTGCATGATAAGAAGCAACTTCCTAGACACTTCCATATAAGCTCCCCTTCAAGATATAACTCACGTTGAAGTCTCATGCCCAAATCCTTAAAGAATTAAGCTCCAATGGAATTCACAACTAATCGAATTACTTTGAGTGAGAGAGGAGTATGCTAATGGAAAGTTTTAGTCAACGATCAATCGACTAAGAACTTCTATGAACCAATTATGGATAGGATACAAAACCATATGATGAATTGGGTTTCCTATGGCAAACACACACACATTCCCACTGCCCTATAGTTTGACCATAGACTGACCACACTCTGGTTTTGTCAAACAACTATCCCACCAGATTTCTTGAGTGGGAAGTATAAAACTATTGATTGATCATCCTAAGCCTAATGTACCACTTCTATCAGATTCTATTTGATCATCATAATCACTAGTCTCAAAGATTCTTCAATTAGAGAACCAAAGACTCCCAATATTAGATAGTATCTCATGAGGAATTATGGTCATCAATGCAATGGCTTCCACAGATAAATTGTGCAATGCATTAAGTTATCATTACAACCCCGGCATGTCCACCCATCAAGAGGAATCTTGTAGGTGTTTGGAGTGGAGATCCAAACTAGTTGAAATTAAAAAAGATTGAGTTGAAGCAAGATTTTGGTGTAGGATGGGACATAAGCTTAGAGGATGGAGGAAGCCCTAATCATTAATTCAACTATGGTCTCCCTACATGCTTCCCTAGGATTGTAATTTGGTATCAAGATCATGGTTTGGGAAGACTTTGCACCTTGCAATTTTTCTAACCTTAGATAAAGAGCACAAGCTTAGTATCAATTTGATAATTCAAGTTCTCCTTCTTGGATCTTTTGGTAATAAGGTGGGAAGATGCCATCTCCTGTCAATGAGACATAAGTTATTGCCCAGCTCCTAAAGCCGAATGAACATGAAGAATCTCTTGCATCTATTAGACAACCTACCAAAGATTGAGTACCTTCTAAGGTACTCTACTTGATCCGCATGCCTAAATGCTCTCTAAGTTCAAATTATTCAATCATAAGCATTCTTTTCTTCATTTTCATTGAAGATAGGTAAACATTAGAGCTCACTTAGACCTGCAGCTCTAAAAGAGCTTTAGCTTTTGGGAAGGGAGGCACCTAAGCATGACTCAGGTAGTTCATTGACATGAAAAAGTCTATATTATGTAGACTCTGAAGGAATCAATTAAGGTAAGGCATGTAGCAATAAGACATACTTTTACTTAGCTCGTGGAACATACCATTATAATGATAGCTAATTGCTTCAAACTCGACACTAGAGTGATGAACTCCATCCAGGTAGATTGCTATGCTTAGATCCAAAATGCTAACTTGCAAATGCACTCAACAATGCTTCTTTCAACTATGGAGATTACGGATGATCGTAACCAACCGGACAACTACCACTGTCGAGGTATCATAATGTCAGATTACTAGAGCATTGAAATGATTTATATTTAATAAATCTGAACTAGCAAATGGATGAAGCCGCTGGATCTCTTCCCCTTTCATTCAAGATTTATTCAAACATCTATCCAAAAAATAGGGATTGATAGCCATAGGCTAAGAGTAGTCATCTAGCATAGTTTATGCTTTCCAATAGATGCTTGACGACCTCTTGTCTAAAGAAACAAGATGAGCTAATATGTTGCATCATTTTGGAACACCAATTGACTCTTCTCTTTCTCCCTAAGATCAAATTTATACGAGGCTTATCCTTATAGATGCAAGACAAGAGACAACAATGATAAAGAATAGAGTTGAAAAGTACCAACTACCAGTATGGAGCTACCTCCTTCCTTTAGAAAGAAGTGGCCAAAAAGACTGCCCAACAAAGGACATATTTCTTTCCATTCTAGTACAATAAATTGTGGGATATTAGAACTATCTCACACCTAATTGAAATAAGAATTTCAGTCAAGAGCAAGGAACTCACGTTATACATCAAGCCCATCAATAGAACTATTCAAAACATTGAAAGGAAATGGAACAGACTTCAAGATAAAAACTTGATTCATGAATGAAAGTGCATCTGTGAATTTCCAGGCGATAGAGATTGATTCAGAAAAGAAATTATCTAACAACGACGAACCTTGTTGACCCTACCGTCTTATGATTTTCCAACAAACACTTTGAAAATACCTCCTTAGAGAGGTTTCTTCTAAATCTCGGGCACCAACTATGTTTCGCAAAGTCTTAAACATGCAACAACTATATGAAGCTATCTTGGCAATGAAGGGAAACATCCCTCCATTAAAACACCACACCGCTTATCTTTCAAGAACAAAATCTCGCTTTAATCTCCAAGACTCAAATCTGAGCCTTCCCAAAAAATATCTGTAGTTTGCAAGATGCCTCTCCATAAAGAAGAAATGCTAGAGCTAGTTTTGGGGGTAATGTCCCATACTCTCTCTCTCTCTCTCTCTCTCTCTCTCTCTCTCTCTCTCTCTCCTATAATACTTTTTTTGGATTACATGTATCCATAGTCCCTCCTCTTCGCAGTCAGCCACTTACATAGTAAGGCCAAGTTGAAATCACTTTTTCTTAGTGTAGTGTGGTGACAATCTTCTTAAAGGCTGATAATGCACATGAGAATCTTGGGTTTAGTCCTAGTTGAAAATATGTTTGTGTATAAAGAAAACTAGTTGGCCACCTCACACATGAAGCTTTTGGGTTTCAAATCTTTATGTATCGTATTCCTCCTTTGATCCTCTCAGAGCCTAATGAGAATTCGATGATGACAAAGTACAAGATTGACAAGTTTGATGGCTCAAAGAGCTTTGGACTTTAGAGAACTAAGATGTGAGGTGTGCTAGTTTAGCAGGTACTAGTGAAGGCACTCATTTGACTTCAAGATGCTTGAGACTATGAGTGAAGAAAAGAAGGAGGAGATGGATGAAAAAGCTCTCTCAGTGATCCAACTAGTTTGGCCAATGAGGTCTTGGAGGAAACAAATGCTAAGGGTTATGGCTCAAGCTGGAGTCTTTGTACATGACCAAAAGCCTCTATGAATCGTAAACAGAGATTGTACTTACCTCACATGCAAGATGCCATGAAGTCACATTTGAATTCATTGAATTATGGATTTGAGGAATATAGATGTGATTGTTAAGGATGAGGATCAAGCTTTATTGTTATTATGTTCTTTACCTCCCCTTTTTGCAACCATGTTGTATGATAGGGATACCATTAGATTTCTTTTTTGTTGAAAATTCACTTCTTTCCGAGGATGTGATTGCTAAGCTGTTGAGGGAAGATAATAAGAAACGAGGGATTGTTGGTTAGGGGGAGACCTATTGAAAAGTGGTATAACTCTAAGCATGGGAGAAGCAAGTCTCATGGTAGGTACAAGGATGCTAAAATACAAGCATTCAATATTCTATCCACGTAGGATAGGGATGCTCATAGTGAACTTCCTATTATATCTTTTGAGAATATGGAGAGGTTATTCACTTCACTAAATTCTATTAGGGATGCTAATATGATAGCACACCTACAATTGAAGCTATGGAAGAAGAATCCTTTTATGTCTAGTACTAGAGATTCTAATGTACTAGGTAAAACATGTAGTGAGAACTATTGGCGGGAAAAAGTCTTATTAGAAGCCTTCAGTGTCTCCTATTTTGGAATGGCCTAAGAAGGTCATAATTATGCTTCATAGTAGGAAACACATTAGAAATGGTAGACTTATGGTTCAATCATCTCCTGAAAATGAAATGGGACTTAGAAGAATAATAAAGCCTGTTTCAAGGTGCGAAGCATTTCACTTTGGCTGAATAGTTGAATTTTTCGTACAAAATAGATAACCAATTTCTCCTTCTTTTATGTTTGTTAATTAGTTTTACTATTTGGTGGGATTATCTACCACTTAGTTGACTACAAAGTTATAATAGAAATCCATGAAATGTAATCCTTTTTCATCCATGAAAAGTTCTTTTTAATGAACATAATCAAGCAATGCGGGATTTCTCTATTATTGATGAAGTCCAGAGTGTTGTTAATCAGTTATTAGAGCATTTTCAATCATTGAGAGTTCAAACTGAATAATTGCTACATCCAGATTTTGACCCAACCTAAGGACTGTCTTCATGATATGATTTGTGAGGAGCAACAACCAGTGGATCATGCGATGAGAGTTAAGACACTTGCTATAAATACTTATGGATGCTATTATCTTATCTTTCACTGTTAATGAAGTAGTAATACCTATGTTTATGGGATAAGAGGAAGAATAGTAGGAAGAGGAGGGTGTGTGGAATGATGATAATGACTATAGGAAAGAGTAAAAGTAGTTATTTCGATGGCTGTCTTATCTATTGCTTCACAAGTTGGCTTCAATGAATGAAAAATTCTTTCAAAAGTGAGTGAGTGATCTCATGGAGCATGAATAATACCTCTTATAATAGTAGCTTAGCTGTTTAGTAGCAGTTCCTAGTAAAAGAAGGAACTAGTAGTAAACAACTTGAAATTCTATAATTAATTCCTAGAATATTACTTGCCTACTAAGAAGTCTTACCTATCTGTAATAGCATCAAGTAGATACTAATAGTAATAATAGCAGTAATTAGTAGTTTACAACTCTCAATTCAATCTTTCAATAAAAGTAGCAGTAATAGCATGAAATCAAGTACATAAAACTACTTAAACTACTTAAACTATATAAGGCATAGCTAAAAGCTTCTAAAGAGAAACCACTATATCTAGGTTACACGAGAAGTTCTTGTATACCAGACTTGTGTCGCCTCTCAAACTATCTTTTAGAGTCAAGAATAAAAAGAGTAGGAATGATAGGACAATGCCCCAGTTCATCCATTCCCAATTCAAGGTTCAAATGCATTTCTTTGAGAAGGGCTCTTCCTAAGGAAGAAATTTATTATAGAAAGCTCATGGTTGCACCTTTTCTAGGAGGTTTCTATCAGTTGTGTTCCTTGAAAAGACCAAGTAGGCCAAGTGGACAAGAGATGCTGCTCAGTTTGATATCCTTAGTGTAGGCATTCAGGCCAAGTAAAGTAGATGACACATGTAACCAAGCATACCGCCAAAGGTTAAGGGTTCATCAGCAAATGGAGTTAGGCCCATTTCCTAGCCTAGTTTTCAATAGAGTAGCACCATCCAAGTCCAAAGTAGTACTAGTCCCTATGGGTTGGAGGCAAGACAAGCAGCCCGCTTCCTTCATCTCATTATAGGGAAGGATAGGATCTCAGTCTTTGACCTTGATCTATTCCAAGGGTGAGGAAGAAATGGGTGGCTATTGTAGCTCTTCTATCAAGATAGCCTTTCATTTAAGCTTGGTTGGATAAATACTAGTGAAAGCAATGAATTCTTTGGGGGCAGCACAAAAATAGAGGGCACCAAAATAGATGTCATTGGAAAGGAATAAGCCCTAGCATCCACACTTTTGCCGACTCATTCGAAGAAGCAGGTGAAGGACAAGGTTTTTCTCTCTATGGAGAGGAGAATGAAACCAACCTTAACTACTCCTTTATGGGGTTTCATACATCAATCAATTGAAGCATTTTTTGTGTGGGAGCTAAAAGATATAAAGTAAGCTGATGGTGATGGACTCGATCATCACATAATTGCTTGTCTAATAGAAATTCATAGTGAAGCCGACAAGCAAACAAAGAAATTGAGACTTATTCTAAAGTTGAGGATGTAGTTCCTCTTCCAGCAAAAGAAGAATTCCATTATTAATAGCACAAGTTAGTGGGAATAAAGAAAAAAGTTAATTAGTTTTAGTGAGCGGTAGGTCTGGAAAAAGCTTTTTCTAAAAAAGAAGGTTGACATGAGCTCGGTCAAGTAAAAGTATGATCAGTCATTGCTCACTACCAATGCAACTGGACACTGCATTTTGATTTGTTTTCCTCCAGCTATCAGAGGTTATGAAAGAAAAGAAAAGCTAACTCATATGTTTTCCTCTGGCTGCCTCTCACTTTTCTTCAATTAGAAATATCATGGAGATTTATAGTATCATTCTTCAAATATTTTCTAGCAAGGATACTCTTTTAGTAGGTCTGATAAGCCAGCATATGATGCCCCCACTGGGGGGTATTTTGAACTTGGTCTAGTTTAGCTCCAGCAACTCTTGTGATAGGCATTCCATTTCCTCTTTTGTCTGGACTAAGTCGAGCTTCAAGCTTGGGCTAGTTCCTCATTTATTTTATCAATCATTGATCTTTTCAATGGCCTTTGAACTTATCTATGATAATCGTCAAAATTAAACTTTCTTTCATCACATTGTGGGATACACTTCTCGATTTATCTAAGCCAAAGAGTAAGGCACATTGTTCTCTCCATTGTTGGAAGCAATATAAATACCGAGAGCCGAGGTGGAAGAAAATGATGCGATCAGGATGGATTGTGGTGGAGTAAAGAATTGTTCTTTGTATGAATTCATTTAGAAGGATGCATGGTCGATAAGGGAGTCCAATGGCATAGAGACTCTGAGCTTGATGCGCCTGATGTCCCCTTGCTGAAAGGGATCATCATATGGGTAGGGTGAAGTCCTCGCTTGTGAGCAGCACTTATAAAGCAAAGCCTACTTTCAAGTTCAAGGCAAGCCCTGCTAAGTAACAATAGCCCAACCCTTTGAGAGCAAAGGATAGGGATCGACCACCCAGAGAGGACCCAACCTTCTCAAGTTAGGCATAAAAAAATCCATTAAGTTTTATTTATTTCTTATTTACACATATGTTTCTCATAGCTTTCTTCCCTAAGCCTAATAATGCTTTTCATATGCAATTCGATGCTTCCTGTGTTGAAGGAAAGTCAAGAAAAATCCTACTCATGGACAAAGCAGATTCTTCTCTCTCATGTCATGGAAAGAATATATGTCACAGATCGTCTATTCTTGACTCGATCTTTATCACATCTTTCTCTTTCAATTGTGTAGTGAAGTTCCTTGTGCTCAATCCTAATTCTACCTTATAGTAGACTACTTGTGCTTTCACCAATCACTTCGAAAGTTGGGTTTTCCTCTTCCTCTCTTTTGAAAAAAGAACTGAACATAAGTAAGCTAGGCAAATCTCAAATTGCCTGCAATTTACAAAGAGGGGGAGAAAGGTCAGGGTAAAAGCATGATTGGAAAGATAAAATAATACACTCGCTTCCATAATGAGAATTAACTTTGGAACCATGATCCCTGCACCGATTTATGTATGGGAATGGGAGACCTATTCAATGGTATGATCGTAGGTGAGCCAATACTTTCTATCATGATTGGAACACGATTGACTTCTATCTGTGGAGCTAATAGACTAATCCTGCCAATACTAAAGAATTGAAGGGTATAAAAAAATGTGAATCTTATCCAAGATTTCCTCTTGCTTTGCTCGAGCCTCTCTCCTCTCCTTCCAGTCTCATTACTCGAGGACTAGGAGAAATGGGTTTGCCAAAGATTCAACAGAGTCTGAGTCGGTCGAGCATGTAGTTCTGTAACCTGTAGGTGGAGCACTAAAGCACTTCACTTTGGTTGAGATCTTTTGAACCGTAACTTATCTATCAATTGAGTAACTTCATCCATTTTCCTCTTCTGGTAGTTGATTGGAAAGCTGCTTCATTAGTTTAGGAAAAAATGGAATCTTGACCAGTCTTATGAGAATAATTCAAGCTCAAAGGAGGCTTCACTTCATCTCTTGAGATGCTTGTAGATGGTTTAAATGAGAGAAATTGCAAATCAAGATCAGTTTGTCTTTTCAAAAGAGGTGGGAGTGCGGTGTGTCATGCACACTACTAGTCGAGATTGTTTTGACAAGAGAAGAAATATGGCCTTATTACCATCATAGAAAATGTGCCTTGAATTCACATATCATTCTTAGAAATAATTTACAAGAAGAACTTTCAGTATGCAAAAGAGCCATATTCTTGAAGTTCTTATCATGCACTTGGAGCTTATTGGTAGAATAGACCCATAGATCATGGAACAAATAGGGATGGTAAGTCACAATACACGTATAGATGTAAACTGCCTCATTATTGTATGTGCGACTCTCACTGCATACGGCTCGCACAAAGACTCCTAAATCTATCCTTCTTCCACCTCTCTAGTCCGCTTGCATTCCCCTAAAAGGAAATGGATGTGCTACGGCTTTCGCCGTTGTTTATTATTTTTCTATTTTTTACCGCACAACCTTCTGCACTCTTCTTTATTTGTTTCTTAATAACTATAGGTCTCTGAGAGCCTCCCATAGTGCAAGGTGGGTGTCTCCTTCATCTATCGTATATATCACTTGGCTTCATCTCAAACCATGGGGTAATGTGTAGACTACAAAGCAATGTCGTGACTCTATTCTCAATGGGATATAGATGGGGAATCTCTATAGATCGTAGTAGTTAGCCAACCTCTCTAACTAGAATATGATACAATTTTACTCCAACCCATTAGAAAAAAATAAAAAGATTTGTTCGGTTGGCCCTCTTACACTAATGCCTACTTTCTCTTCTTTGAAGTCTACAATAAGTTGGAGAGTCAGGATTCTAACCGACATAGAAAACCTTCAACATATTTACAGTCTATCGCTTTTGACCACTCGACCACTCTCCCCTTCATGGGCTGATGTCCCACTAAATGGGTTCATTCCTTAATCAAAAGGATGGTAGCATTCATTCTGATTCAGTTCATAAGATTGAAGGGAACTCACAGCACTATGACAGCTTCCCCCTCATTGTCATCATAGGCCTTCCCCAGCTCCCCTCCTTCGTAGCTTATGGCTAAGCATCTTTCGGTAAAGTAAAGGAAGCAACTAGTTGCTTCTCTTCTAGCGAAACAATGAGTTCATGAGCAAGTGAATAAATGAGCCAAGCAATGGTGAAGTGTGATTATCTAGCCATGTTCCTAAAAGAAAAAAAAGGCAATAGTTTTCTTTACCATTTTCCAATCTCTGTCTCATTCATTGATGCATTGACTCCTATATAGAATAGACATTAATGTTGGGACTATCAATCAATAGGCCAAGCTCTATCAATAGGTTTTGGTATTGGGTCATGGTTAAAGAAAAAAGACCTCTTGAGCAACCTAGGCTACTACTCTGACACTTTGCCACTAGTGCTATTTCCTCTACCTCCACAAGCTCTGAACTCTTCATAGTAGAACAAGATTCCACTACTTCTTAAGCTTAGGGCTCACTCAACTTGGTCTCTATGCTACCACTGGCCAAGTGACCAACCACTCCTTCCAATATCAATGACTCTCCCAATGCCATCCTAAAATAGAATGACCACCCCAATCATCACTGCTAAAGCTATAATTCACTTTGATAGCTTGGGAGAGAAAGGATCAAATAAGGTTTGGTGAACACTTCAATGATTCTATCATGAATTTCTCTTTTAGGAATGAATGGATACCCTATAGTTCATCATGGACAAACTGAGTGACATTTTTCTTTTTTGAGTGCTTGTTCATAGTCTCTGGAACACAAATAGGTTTCGTCAATAGTGGTTCCAGAAGCAAGGCCCACCATGCAGTCATCCCAAGCAAAAGAAACGTCAGTAGCCCAAAGGGAAGATCACATATAGAATATAGAAGCAAAGCTTTTTTCATTCCAAACACAAGGATGGTTTACCCAACAACTTTGATGTTATGGGATGGTGAACTTTCAAGCACAATTTACTACTCTGATCTCCGAAGAGAATAAGAGGTCTACACGACATGATGGGTGGAGAGAGAGAGAGAGAGAGAGAGAGTTTAGGTGCAAAGAACGTTGAGAAATGAAATAAAAAAACTCTACCTTCATATATGGCTTTTTCTAGTCATATATTAAACAAATGAGACCAAGCCCCCTTCTTTCACACTGGAGGGGGTGGGGTGAAGGGAAGTTTTATGACAACCGATTCAAAATATTTCTTGATGGAATCTATTAAGCATTATTATCATTTGGCAGATCCAAGTCCATGGCCTATTTCGAGTTCACTCGGAGCTTGGGCAACCACCATAAGAGGTGACATGTACATGCACTCATTTCAAGGGGTGCAACACTTCTCAGTTTGGGCCTAATCTTTCTTTTATATACCATGTTCGTATGGCGGCAGGATGTGCTATGTGGATCCACATTAGAAGGACATCATACAAAAGCTATACAATTATGACCTCGATATGGTTCTATTATGTTCATAGTCTCGGAGGTTATGTTTCTTTTGCTTTTTTTTCTTGCTTCCTCTCATTCTTCTTTAGCACATACGATAGATATCAGAGGTATTTGGCCCCCAAAGGGGATTGGGATTTTAGATCCTCAGGAAATCCCTTTTCTTAATACTTATATTCTCCCTTCATCAGGAGTTGCCATAACTTGGGCTCATCATTCTATACTTGTGGGGAAGGAAAACAAGCAGTTTATGATTTAGTAGTTACTGTTTCACTAGCTCTAGTATTCGTTGGCTTTCAAGTAATGGAATATTACCAAACACACTCCACTATTTTGGATAGTATTTACATATCTACATTTCTCTTAATAATTTTCTTTCATGGTTTTAAAATGATTATAGGTACTCTCTTCTTGATCATATGTTGTATTCGCCAATATCTTGGTCATCTGACCAAGGAGCATCATATTGGCTTTGAAGCAGCTGCATGGTACTGGCATTTTGTAGACATGGTTTGGTTATTCCCATTTGTCCCTATTTATTGGTAGGGAGGTCTATGAAAGAATGAATAAGTGGATTATGGTCTGAAGTAATCACTCGACTAAAAGGAGAGGCACTAGAGAAGTTAGGATCAACCGATCCTTGACCCTAACTCTCGGAATGATAGCTCAAAGATAAAGAGAATCAGGCTCCAAAGAATGACAGTAGCTTTCCCATCCAAAGTTGGCTATTCTCCTATAGATTTTTTTCACTATTCTCCAACAAGCAAGAACTGAAAATGGATCTTGGTCTAAAACAAAGATGTTTTTTTATTCAATTTGAAATGAAGCAAGGAACTAGTTCAACATTATTTTTCATCTTGCTCTTACCTTTTCCTAATCTACCTCTAAAAAATGAAATGTATGTATGCTAAGAAAAGGTACTATGATAAAGTAGCAAGTAACCAAAGAAAGAATAAGGGAAGTAAAGGTAGGATCAGTCCATCCAAGGCGGGTCTATATAATGAGAAAGATGATAAAGACTTTTTTTGACAAGTATCAACATGTGTATTTGACAATTTCAAATAAACATAGGCATAGCTTGATCCCAATTAAGTGAAAGTGCCCTTAGACAATTTCAATTTCATAAGTAATTCCAAATTATATAAGCAAAAAAGTCTAATTTCACCCCGAACCACCTCTTCTGAAGTTTCACTCAAAAGGGTCAACATGCCAAAATAGGACACAATTTGGAATTATTTGAGTTTCACCAAGGATAACTTATAATTCACCATGGCAAAATCACTATCTTTTCATCCTTATTGGCTGTAATCACTCCCATAAGCAACCAATCACCATGGTGAACCATGTTACTATTGCAAAAGTGAAGTCAAGTGAACCATAGAAAATAAGAAGGATAAGTTCAAAAGTACTTATCCAATTCTATTTCTCTAAATAGGGATGAAGTACACTTGCCAAAACTCAGTGAAATGGCATTAGAAAACTCTCCAACTCAACTAAATGGAAGCTAAGGAAGCTAACTATGATTCACCATAAGATTACCTTGGTGAAGTTCTAATCCAAATTTATCTAAAGAGTTTCCATTCTATTCAAACCTTCCCCAAGCTCATTCCTGAAGGAGAACAACAAGCCTCACTCCTATAGGATCAGAGAAGCCATCCCACTAAGTTCCCAAGCTTCCCAAGGTGAGAAAACTCCAAAAAACTGAGCCCTCTCCCTCTCCAAATCATTGCATAATGAAGCCATATTTAGTCCATATTTAGCTCTCATTTTGAACTCCCTTAAATTCATATAAAGAACCCAATTTTTTCACTTGATTTCATGCAATATATGAAGAGAAATCTGATTGGGTTGAGGGCGGGTCAGGTGACCACCAAAAATCTTTGGCTTAGGGATCACTAGAGGTAGGAGATGAAGGAGGGGGGAATCCAATTCTATTACAAATTTAAATTTAAAAAGTAGTCTGCAATAGGTGTATACTTCTTTTTCTCCAGTGAAGTATTATATAATGTTATTTTTACTCACAATAGAAAAAATCAAATGCAATTTAGTCCGTAGAAGCCTGTGAGAAATCTTTAAATTAAGCCCATATTCTTACTTCACTTTCACTAGTTCTAATATAAATATGGTCATCATATTACTATCCCTCTATCTTTCAGAGTCATTTCATACCTATCTATTAAGAACCAAGTTTCTTATCTATATTCTCATAAATATAATTCTTTTCTAGCCTTTCTACGTGCCCTTAATCGAGTATGAGTCTTGGATAGGATATGGAGAATAGAGAGGGAGGGTGCCTTTTTACGAAAGCGATCCTTACCATTTCAATTTAGTTCCCTATCCAAGTGTAAGCTAGCAAGTGATATTTACTAGTTTTTCATATTGAAAGAATATGGAGTGAAAGAATCTTCTATGCATTTTCAGTTTATCCGATTGAAGTACCATTTCTCTTTCGAGATGTATTTCTAGTCTTAGAGAGAGACATGCTTGAAAAAGAAGGACTTGTGGAGGGTAAAACAAAGCATGAGCCTATGTAAGGGAATCTAGATGCCTATTGATGGAATTAGAAAAAAAAGAACACTAGGCTCAAGAGCTGTATCCTCTCACACTGATGAGGACTCTCCTATTTTAGGAGAAATTCTATTCTATTCATTATATGATCACGGTCCCAACAATATCTTTCTTCAATAGAGCCCAAAAATTTGTGATTACTTCAAACTCTAGGTATGACTACTTTCTTTTCTTTTTCTTCTTAATTGGATAGCCAATTTTAGTCATGAAGCAATCTAAGCAGAGTGGGGAGTAAGGGAGTTTTGAAGTCAAGGTTATGGGGATGCCAGAAGACTCTAATAAGAAAACTAAAACTCCAATGGCTTTAGTAGGGAAGTTGGATAGGCACTAAAATGGAATAGATCTATTTAGAAAATTCCCACTCGATTATAAATCGCTTGAAAAGAAGCACAAAAAAGGAAACAACGGGTAATGAAATTTCTAGGAATATTCTAAGTGACAAGCACTTCAATTGGCTATTATTGAAAAGAATGAAGGATTCCACTTCTTAGGTACCTACAATTCCGCGTCACCAAACGGGAACCCCACTTCCACGTAATAGTATGAAAAACACACTAGAACTATAAGGACAGAGCTGAGGATTTCACTTGATGGAGAAGAAGATGATATGCTTAAGGCAAGATCTAATAACACTCCTACTCTCATAACTGGGACTTCTACTTTTTATGGGTCTATAAATTTTTCTTACCTTAACTTTACATGGAAGACTATGAAAAGAAACTAGCACCTAATGGCTTTGCTTTATTCTTTCTTCCAAAGATTTGCTTTACTTACCTTTTTTTGTCCTTTTCTTCTCACTTCCAATGCCTGCAAATAGGAATCCTAGTAGCAAGATGAAATCAAACACAATTTCAAGAAAACTTGATTGCTGGCTAGCCTTTGTAAACTTCAAGGCTTTTAAAGACTGGATTTTTCTATTACTTCATATAAATATTCAAGAGTATGACTATACGAGTGAGTTAGATAATAGAGTAACTAGATAAAACTTAACTGTTGAATTATGAAAAGACTTACTTCATCAGTAGGTTCTAAATTGGCATTGATGCACCACCCAGACCCAATCTAAATCGGCTTTGTCGATTACTACTATTTGACTATTCCAATGAAAAGCCTTGGACTGGAGATTGAAAAATCATCATAAGGCACTAGATGAGCAGAGCCCTTACTAACCTATGACAAATTACGATAGATCAAATGATATTTCATGTCTTCATCCTATTTCAAATTGAAGTTTTGAGTATGAGGGCTATCCTAATTTATCCATAAACTTGCCCCTTGTTACAACAAGTGAATTTTTTCAAGGTAGTGTCCAACTTTACACTTCTAAATGGTCTTGCTGCCTTGAGATTGAGACTCAAAGGGTTGACTAAAGTAGGCATGTCATGGCTTCGTGCTTGAACAGTCAAACCTTTTTCCCAAGAACTAACTTTCTCTTTGCCTACTACTTTTATTTTAGGGAAAACTTGGCTTCATTTAACATTCATCGTATCTTCAAATGAAAAGACTTGATAGCATCTATAAAATTCTCAATCAATACCTGGAACTTAGTTAGATTTCTAGACATTTAGACTCACTACCTTATGACTTCTTACATTACCTTCTCATATAAAAAAGAAAAATGATCAATCCACCAGGTGCCCAAAAGAATGAAGACAAAGGATGCAACTGAAACTCCCTGATCAACAGCTTTGTATCACCATGAGAGTTGGCTAGTCATTGTTCTAAGATCATAGCTCTTCCGATAATTTGATCCCAAGAAGTAGATATGGAAAAGGGATGTTCTACACTAGTTTCTATTACATTTCTATTATATGTTATGTGAAATCTATAAACTTGGTTCGGTTCATATTTTTTTCTTAAATCCTCTCATTTTATTCAAGTAATTGGTAATTGTTCATTCATACAAGACTAAAACTATTGAACTTTGAACTTCTCCACTTCACTTAGAAATTGAAGGAAGCTATTCTTAATATTCTAAATTGAAATTATTAGTATCCCTATCTATTTCATTTGGGAAATGAAAGAAAAAGAGACCATTGGAATAATTCATATTCATGATGCAACTATTGTTACATTAGATTTCCTCAAGAGTTCTTTCCTTATGGAACTACAATACAAAACAAAGATGGGATTCTTTGATACAGAAGTAATATAGAAATTAAAAGGTTAATAGAAGTTACTCTTCTTTGAATCTAGTTGACCTAAAATTCAATTTAAATAAAGAAAGAAAATAAAGATTAAATGACAACAATAAAAAAATTTCAATTTTTTTGAAAAAGTCAAGGTTTTTCTTTTTTTTTAGTGTCCATCTATAATGACTGATGAATCAAGAACCTTTAATTAGAACTCAACAAATTCTTTTAATTAGTTTTTATTATCATCGTATCTGGATTTAGACTTAGGTAAATGTTTTATTCATATTTATAGTAAAAGAACATATCTAATTTAGCTCTTTCATGCCTATTCTAACTAGTTATTTTGTTTTTTACTGGCTACTTCAAATATAGCCCCAGTTCTATTTATTGGTTTGAACAAGATATGACTTATTTGAAATAAATGAAATTCAATAAACAATTGAAAAAAAAAGTCTCTCAACATATTTCATTTCAGGTACTCTATGGTTTCTTCCCACGTCAATTGCCAACTCATGGTCATTGAGATTCATGGACAATTCAGATTCATATTTAGGGATAGATCTTACCTCTATTTTTATTTCCTAAAACAAATCAAAATGATTGAAGTTTTTCTATTTGGAATCATTTTAGGTCTAATTCCTATTACTTTCAGATTATTTGTAACTTCATATTTACAATATAGGCATGGTGATTAGTTGGACCTTTGATTAAGTAACATTTCTTTTTTTGATTGACCTCCTCCTTATAGGAGGTCAAATTAAAGTTGCAATTATACTTTGTTTTATGAAGTTCTTTCATTGTAATTTGACATGACATAAACAGAATCACGCTCTATAGGAGTTGAACCTATGACATCGGGTTTTGGAGATTTTTCTTTTCTAATCTACGTGCGCTACAAAATGCAGCCAGCTAAAAAATGTTAGCTAGCTACTAGATTAGGGTTAAAATTAGGGTTATCATAGTGTATCGGAGAGCAAGCATAGGCAAGAGTATAGTTTCCCCTGCTTACTTTTTTCTATTTGATGCTCCCCTTGTAGCCTCCCCACCCTTGGTTAGCATTCCACTTATGATCCAAGAGGATTTTGAGAAATGCGCCCAACTAAAAGAAGAGACTAGCACCTTTTTTCTCTTCTTTCATGTGAACGGCCCAACTTGTCAAGAATGGTTGTTCATGCTATACACCAGATTGAGAAAAATCATGCATTTTTTGTATTTGGGAGGTGCTCCTTATAATGTTACAAATGGCTGTCCAAAGTGCAATGATGAGCTTAGATAGGATAGGATTGTGCGTCGGGCCCTTTGGGTGTCCATATTTTGGCAGAGTTACCTGTAGCATAGACCCCTATGTGATGTGGCCATCAGATTTTTTGACATTCCACCGCTGTGAAGTTAGAAAGGAAAGGTTCTAAACAAGCTCCTATTCTGTGGTGTGGTGGAAGGACCACTAGGGGATTGGCTCTGGTGTAGGTTGGGTCAAATCTACAGGGGTCATCCAAATACATGGGTCCCTTCCCTTCTATCACATTTTCAGAAGCGCTTTCTGCTCTATAGTCCAGTCTCTAGGAGCAAAGGGTTAGGCAGGTAGTATGGGCCCTCTAACTTCCACCTATGTGCTATTTACAGCTCCCGCAAAGTGAACTTGAGCTTTCTCCTAAGCAGCTTATGTAGTGGTTGGCATTCCTACATGCGTAGACTACTTGGGTCCTGGAGATGACTAGTGCCATTGAAAATAGTCATGACACCATGGTGTAGTTTTTTTAGTTTGTATTATACAAAATGAAACACATAGAAAACAAAGGTGATTGTTCACTAGCTACATATATAGTGAAAGGCGATAAATTAGTAGTTGCCCTTCTCCAGCCTAAGAAAAGAAACGAACTCAAAAAGCTAGTACTTTGAACATGAACACTATTTCATTATTAGCTGAAACCCACTTGAGAGATGGAACAACAATAAAATAAGATAAGAAGATGCTCCATCTCAGACAACGTTGATAGCTTGTAGTGAACAACCCCCTTTTGAAATTGAAATAAGCCTTTGGTACTTCAGTAGTGCAAGCGAACAACCCTGAAACTAATAGGCTCGAAAAAAGGCCTTTTGGTTTTGCATGTTGTCTTGTAGTAGTAGGTCAAGTGAAGCAACCATTTCTACGACAGCTCTACTTCCTCGTCTTGCCACTGACAAAGCTTCTACTTTGCTTTCTTCTCTCGTGCTTGCTTGCACAAAGGCTTAGAGTCTTTTTTGCTAGGTCCAATTCATCAAAGCGAAAGATTTGATCCAACATAAATCCTACATATTGAGCATAGATGATATGTGGTTATTAGGCATGATCATATCATGCCATAAAAGACATCGATCCCCTCATCTAAAGATAGAATAGTTTCGTGGGTTGAGCGTCAACCTTTTGCCCTGCCTTTTCACTATCGCCTTTGGTGGTGGCTTGTGCTCTTTGCTGTTCTTTATAGAAAAAAAGTGAACCCTAGCCCAGACTTTATGACTATGGATTATATATGGTTTGTCATGGGTGATCATTGGATTTCTCAAGTTATCAACATCTCGTCGCTTTGAAAATAAGTATAAGTACCTACAGTTATCGAGAATAAGAGCAAGAATTAATGATGTTTCAAAAGCAGAATCAGTCAGAGGCATATAAGCCAAGCTGCCAATGAAGAGCACAAATCGAGAACCATAGAAACTGGCATCTTACCTATGCATGTAACATTTCATCAGAGTGCTCCACTTGATAGGCTAAAGGGATCCATGGTATGTCATAGCATAGATTTATCTTCAACGATAAACATATTTCCTTTATTTGTTATGTTTGAGATCTTTCAATATTTCTTTGGAAGGTCTTATAGCTCAAGTTTAGTAAACTCGACTTTGGCTACTAATCGATTTATTGTATCCTTCTATAAAAGGAAGTGAAATGATATTCCATTTATGTTGATCTCATTTTTAGGATGAGATATCAACCCTTCCATCTTAGGCTTAGGACTTCTTTTAGACTTTAAGAGTTCCTTAGTTTTAAGACACATCATGTGATTAGGTGGTCACTCCCCTAGCCCTAGAAGACTTAGAAGAGTTTGCCATAGGAATAGGTCATGCCTTAGGGGTGTTTGGAAATTTCCTACCCTTAGCTTAAACCATTCCTCAATTTCCTTCTTCCAAGTAAAATTCTCAGATCAATTCTATTTGATTTTCTCCAAACTCAAATCAAATCTATGATTGAAATCCATGATTGAAACCCATGATCAAAATCCACCAAAATTTCCTAAGTCCGAATTTTGCCTAAGTCCTCAAGACTCCCTTAAGGACTTAACCAAAATTATGATTCAAACCTATTCAAACCTTTGATATTTTCTCATAATCCATTTATATTCTCATTTATATTCACATATATAAATGAAATATAAATTCAAACCCATCAAATCAAATTCAAAATTCAAAATCAATTCATGAAAATTTTCTTAAGTCCTTTTAATTTTCCAATATAGGACTTAGCCAAAATCAACTCTAAACCTTGATCAAACCTATTCAAATTCATGAGATTTTCTCAAAATTTATTTATAATCTCATTTATATTCTCATATATAAATTAAACATTAATATAAATCAATAAAATCTAACTCAAAAATTATTCCAAATTTAAAATCCTTGAAATTCCCTTAAATCCCTTAATTTTCCATTAATGGATATAACCTAAACTATGATCATGTCAATTCAAACTCATGGGATTTTCTCAAAACATATTCATATTCTAATTTATATTCACATATAAATGAAGTATAAATATAAATCAATCCAATCCAATTCAAAAATTAAATTTTAATTTAAAAATTGCCTTAAATCCTTTAAATTCCCTTTAATGGATTTAACCTAAATCATGATTAAACCACTTTAAATCCTTGAAATTTTCTCATGATCTATTTATATTCTCATTTATATTCAAATATATAAATGAAATATAAATTTAAACAATCAAAACCTATTCCAAAGATCAAACTCAAATCCACTCAAAATCAAACCCAAAACCCTTTCATATTCTTCCTTTGAATATGGAATTTTCAAATGGATCAAAATCCATTTGACTTCAAACCACTTATAAATGAATTTATATTTCAATCATGAGTCCATATACAAGATCAATCAACCTCGAATCAAGTTGTGACCAAGCCATTTGACCCACTTAGGCTTACTTGACCCAAAGTGACCTAAAGTATCCTTATGAGCTAACTTTTGATCCTAACCAAATCTGATTGAACTAAACTCATATTTGTCTCTCATCATGATCAACAATCATCATGGGATGATCAATCAATCAAATTGGGTCAAACCTAAGGGTTGACCAAGTCAACACTTAACCTAAAATGAAACCTTACATATTAAAATTCTATCATACGCCAAATTGATTGAAACCATTGATCTAAGTTCACTCATGACCTATGTTTGAACTTGACCAAGCCAACATTTACGCCTAACCTAGCCCAATTGGCCCACTTGACCCAAGTTGACCCATTTTGACCTAATGGGTCAAAATGTGTCAAAACTTGATCTAAGATAAATTCATTGAAACCAATGAGTCAAGTCCATTCCAAATCACTTGTGTGGAAGCCTCAAACTCTAGATCTAACCTATTCCAATTGACCTTAGACCCAACATGACCTAAAGGGTCATGTCGAGTCAAAATTGAACTTAACCCAAATTGATTGGAAAAAAATACCAATACATTCCATATGACTAACCAAACCTAAACCTACCCTTGACTTACCCTAAATAGGTCAAATTGGTCAAATGGGTCAACTTGACCCATTTGGCCTAAATGAAATCATATGAGTCAAAACCAAATATATACCAAATTGAATCAAGACAAAGCCACCAAAACATTTAATATGGTCATATGAACTTGACCCAACCCTTGATTTGACCCAATTTGACCAATTGGTCAACTTGACCCATTTTGACCTAAATGAGTCAACATGAGACAAACCCTATCAAATGGATTCCAAATCTAATGAAACTTGGCCAAACATAGTTTCTCTACATACCTGACATATCCAAAGTGGAAAAACAATAAAATGACCATTCTACCCCTTGGCCATAAAACAAATCTTGGCCTAGCCCATGGGTATTTTGGTCATACCCTCTTCACAATCACTTGAGGCTTTCCTAAAAGCTCAAGGGGACTTAGTAATGATTGGTGCACCCAACCCAATGGGGTTTGGGTAAGCCTATTTGGTCCCTAGACCAAACCCGACCACTTAGCCTAAAATTGAATTTTCAAATTCCCTCTTAAGCTCAATTCAAGCACATGAGAAGTTGGCAATCCATTCCTTGGATCAAATTGACCATGTGCACACTCAAAATAGCCTAAACAACCTCTCTAATTTGGTCAATTAGATCAAACAGTAACTCATGGTTCGGCCATCCGATTGCCATAGGGGGAGATATACTCCCCCTAATTCAATGAAATTTTGATTCACTCTCTGTCGATTAAAGCTAGAGAACCCAGAGCAACCATCTTAGAGCATTCCCAAGCTTCTTAGAGAGGATTTGAATTCCCTATTTCTTGATTTTGCATAGTGAAAAATAGCAGAGCTCAATCCATTAGCCAACTTCCTCCATACTTGATCTCCTTCTAATTACTCTTGCACACTCCATCAGAGAGTCAAGTCAAACTTTCCCAAGCTCTCTCTGAAGTTCTAAAGGCAAGGAGGAGCTCGATTGGATCAATGTCAAAGCCCAAGTAAAGTGGTGTTGGTCCATCCATCAATCCACTCAACCCCAAGGCTTGGGAATTTCAACACAGCTTCGTCTCCACCAGAAAAAGCTACCTCATCGATCTCGAGTGTCGGTGATCACGTCCGATGAGCAATGAAAGTTTTTAATCACTAAACTCAATGTGGTGTGGATCTTTGTGTAAGAAATTTTTAGCTCATCGAATTTTGACCGTTGAATTTATCGTTATATATCTCTAAATGGTGTGGGTTAAATTTTGTGTGATTCCATGCTATATTGAGCTTAGATCTTCCCCTTGATCATGGACGATCTCTATTGATCAAGGGAAGAACTGATCATCCATCCGTGCATTTTAGATGGACGACTGAGATTATTTAACACGTTTAGATCTCATTTTATCCTTTATAAATTGTGGGGGAATTCTTACCCTCTGATCTTTGATTGGACGGCCGACAATATAAGCGTGTGCACCACCGCCAACTTTGTGAGGTCACAACTTAAGTTGTCCCCTAACGGCACGATGCGTGTAAAGCGCGTTGACCTCCGTCGCCCCGTGTCATGCCGTGAGCTAAGGATTAATCAAGAATTAGTTAAGTGTATCAATTAATTCATAATTAATTTAGAGAACTTCTAGAATTTATAATTCCCTCTAGAAAAATAAAAAAAATAAAAAGACAAATGCTATGGAAAATAATTTCATCTAGAATATTTTTAAAAAGATTTTTTTGGAGTTATACTTTTCTCAAAATTTTAATTAGTTAAATAACCTTTAATTAGGTCATCAATTAATCTCAAATTTCTGGGGTTCATTTTAGGGGATGACCTCTGCCTCCCCTAATTTTCTTGAGATTTATTGAGGGCTCAATTGGGAAAAGTGCTATCTCATTCCCTAATTACCCTTTTCATCTAATTAAGTGTAATTAGGGTATGATTAGTGGATTTACCCTATGATTAGGGTTGATTAAGATTAGATCCATTAAGTAGGAGGTTTATTGAATAATTTTAATCTCATTTTAATTAAGGGTTAATTCATTAATTATCCCCTTAATCAATTTTCAAAAATTCTAAAAAAAATCTAGAACTTAATTAATCTACTTTGGGTAGATGCTTAGATGTTTAATAGCCTAAGTTCAATTAAGGAAATTAAAACCCCTTTCATAAGTATGAAAGGGTGTTTGGAAAGTACTTAAGCTAAACTCTTTAGCTTAATGAACTTTTAATTGTGAGGCTAATTACATTAGGCCCTTTCATTATTAGGTGCATTGCAAATTTAAATTCCTTTTGGGTTTTATGTCATCTCATTGGCTCATAATTATCTAGTTAATTCTTCTAAGGTGGTGTAGGTAAGGGTTAATTAAGATGCTTAATTCATACCTTAACCTAATCAACATATAAAAATGGATATAATTATATAAAAATTAAACAAAAATATTAAACACATGTGAGAATGGGTTAGGAATAGCAAACTAATCCCACCTTTTCAAAATTAAATCAAACTTCAAACTAAATAAAAATCATTTTTGAAATTCACTTTGATTTATTCTAAGTTTCTTATTCTAGGAGAATGTCTTTAGGATTTAAGTGAAGTGAGTTTATTTACATGATTTCAACATGTTGCATGTTGGTATGTCATGTGATTTCATGCATTCATAATTTCATGTTTCAAAATTTAAAATGAAATTGTTTACTTTATGTCAAATGTGCATGTGTTGGCTAAAGTAAAATATGAGTGGCTATTATCACTACTAAATCTAAATTATTTTTAAAAATACATAAATAAAATACCAAATCTAAAAGTGTGCTACTTGTACTTTAATTAAAAGCTTTCATGTGATGGATTATAAAAGCTTATTTAGCATAGGTTTCCTTTCTTTCTTTTGTTGGCATAGTTTTGAATAGGAGTTTGTAAGATGTAGGGTTCATTTGAAAAGACCCCAACACTTACTTAATTCCATACACTATTCATCCTTATGCTCTCACCTAAGAAGGGTTGCCAACACTTGCATGCATAAATGGCATAAACAAAAATGAGTCCATTAAACAACTTTTGCATTTTTCTTTTCTACTTCATTTCTTTTATATACATGTTTGTACTTAAGGAAAGTGGTATATTAGTCTGGACAACCCTGAGGTTGCGAGGCTTTAAGTAGCCCTAAGTAGGTCTTGTACCACACACCTCTGGTTAACAATGGCGATGTACTCACTTATGCCTTTCTTACTTTTATGTATGCATGTGAAATTTTGGATAAGGAAAACCTTTTCTACTTAAGAAAAATCATGCATATTCAACTTCTAAATTTTCTTAAATGGATTACTTAGCATGCATCATAAAGTGTATTAACTACTCTCATTTGCATATATAGATATGTTTAGTGTCCAAATATGCATGTTATATATCGGGAAAGAAGTGAAGTAATGTGTTTTATGTAAATTTTGATTCATTTTATTTAATCTTAAAATGCTTTTCTTTTTGAATAGGTTTTTTAAGAGTTTATCTAAACTTAGAATTTATTAAAAGATGTGATCAAAATATTCATCTAAATGAAATTAAAATGTGAATCCACTTTAGAAATTATTTAGGTCAGGGAAGGAAAGAGAGGTTCTCTTCTCTTTCCCTCTCTTCATGACTTAGTAATTAATTATAAGTTTCATTTAAACCAAATCAAAACATGAAATAAAATTGACCTAAAACACTTAAACTACTTAAATGAAACACTTCTCTAAGTTCAACATATTCTTCACACTTAGAAAATTTGAACCTAAAGCCATAGCTAAGCATAGCACACACATTAGCCTAAGTCACCACTTCTAGCCTTAGGTTAGGTCAGTGCATGGTTCGATAATTATTTTATTTTATGATATATCATACTTCATTGGATTCAACCTCCCCGAGGCCCTAGAAAAGGTATTTCGAAGCAAATACTGCACCCCTAGGATATCTTGAATTCTCTATCTCTAGACTGAGGATTAAAAGCTAAACAAAAGTAATATATTCCTTTTTGCATAGGTAAATTAGTGAAATCTATGAAGCCCCATTATGAAGAAGGAGTCGGAATACCTTCCTTCCATAATTTTCTCAAAAAAGAAGGTACAAAGCATTTTAGCATAGCTTCTAGGAAAGACCAAGCTTAGTAAGATCAAGCTTGAGAAGCATCAAACCACACCCTCCTTTCAACTATCAGGATGAGGCGTGAAGCAAAGGGAGGCTCAAATAAAAGGAGAAGTGAGCTTGGTATACTAGACCATTGGGAGAGGTCAACTTGTCTTGACTCGAGCAAGGTGAGAGGAGACTAGCTTTTTATAGCTACTTCCTTCTTTACTTAGAGTTATATTCTTTATATATGATATATCAATCTAATTTGCTTCGAAACTGAAATAAAGAATATCCTGAAAAAAAACTAGAGCCCTTTTATACATCCATATGATCTACTAAATTGGTATTTCCCATATAATAAAAGTAGATCTTGGTCCATAGAGCCCCCATAAAAGGCTTTTCCTCTATAGAAGACTTCTTGGCATAAATAATTTCTTTCTTCTTGATCTTCAATCAGATTGCTCTCTCTTTTTGAAATATACCCGTTGTATATGAAAATGAAAATGGGTTTGAATTTCTTACTCTAGAAATAGGTAATATGAAGTGAGTATATAATTATGCATGCAGTCATTTTCGAGGTATAACTAGTTGGTCCTTAGTACTAGGTTTTCTAGCAGCATTGGTTTGCTAAATCTACATAAAATCTTCTAAGGGTTGGTAGCCATTATTGATTATTGTGACATGAATCAATCACGAAAACATTCAAATAATAAATTATAAGAAGTAAGCTCCCCACACACATCAAACTGAAGTGAGGAAAATAAAAAAAAAAGACCATAACTCTCTCTAATTAAAAAAACCTTGTTCTTATTGTCTCAAAAGGGAATCCCATATGAGCTACATAACATGGAGGTATCTCAGATGACCAGATTCAGTGATCCAGTAAGGATGAAGAAGAAATTCACATAGAGTCTCGCACGAATGCTGACACAATGCTTCACCCAAATGACTGACTAGAGCCTGCCCCAGATAGATCAAGATCGTGTAAGAACCCTTCTAATTCCAGCCTAGACAAATCCAAATCAGAGCAGTGCAAAAATGAAACACTCATGAGCTTATATAATTATCCCTAGAAATGCATAAGGAATTTCACAATTTAGCTCATTGGCAAAGGTACCACATGAATAGACTATGAAGACTCTACAACTTCAACCATCTCTACTCATTAATCAAAGACTCAACTAAAAAAACACATTCTTTTTGATACTCAGACACAAAAATTTCACTCAATCAATTATTTGTAGGTAAGATAAGAGTTTCTTGTCATCTCTTGCATTCTGCCATTTTAGGTTATGTAGCACATATATTCCTATTAGAGTTGAGTTGCTATGACCAAGCGGTGGATGTGGGACTACATCACTTTTTATTGATCAAAGTTAGATGCAGCTTCAATTGGATCTTACAACTATTTGCAAAGATGATCATTGCTAGGAGTTCATAGAATATAGCATCCATAAAGATGGTGGATTAGGTTGGGCCTCAACCAAGGCCCTATCTTTTTAGACCAAGGAGTTGTGGGCCCTATGTTTACTAAGAGGTGAGAAGGTGCCTCCCTTCAAGTACAACAAAAGTGAAAGTAGTACAGTATTTCCTTCCTATGGACGTCTTACATATCTAATTTTGACATGGTAATATGAGTAGGTTCTGACTTGCATAGGGAGAACACCAGTTTCCTTTGAATGGAAAAAGTGATTATTGCCATCTGAAGACTTTGGTTGGTTAAGGAGATCAAGGTGAAAGAGCACATAGAATGCTATAACTTGATATCAATGAAATTCATAAACTCATTTTTAGGAATTGGATGGGCCGAAAATGAAAATCAGAATTCCAATTTCCTATTTTTCAAATGAAGATACAAAAAATGAAAAGGAAAAAAGAGGGAAAAAAAGAAAAAAAAAACTATTTTGTGTTTTTTCACAGTTACTTCGTTTTTCTTTGGTTCTCCCTGAAAACAACATTTGACTTGCACTAGCTTTTTGGGCTTGGGGTAGTGGAATGGGAGGCCACCGTGGAACGATTGAAGTTCTTCGCTAAGAAAGCTTTTGCTTTCTTCAAGCTGAGGAGATCCTATTTAGAAATCCACTCTTATCAGATGAGTTTTTTTAGGGGCTTCTTTAGTAGGGTTAGAGCATTTCTTTAGTGAAGGATAGTATATCGGGAGTCAGTCTTATTGGCAGGTCAAGGTGGGGCATATGATAGGGGCTATCTACAAGGAGCAAGTCTTCTTCACCAGAAGAAAGGAGAGGTTGGATCAACACCAATCTTACCAGGAGTCCAGTCCAAGGCTGTCATAAATGAAATCGACTACTTTTTCTAAAGAAAATTGAGTTCTTAGGAATCGGATGCTTCACACCTTTATTTTTTCCATGCAACAGAAACTAGCAGGAAGTAGAAACTATATGTTCACAAGTAGAAAAAGAAGACATCTCATGAAAAGCAGAAAGAAAGTTTTAACTTAGGATTGTTCATGCCCCACGAGTAAGTTTCCAAGTGCAGGTAGTCTCTTTGTGCATAGGAAAAAAATGGGGTTGTTGTGCTCAGAACACATTTTGAACTTGGAAAGAAAATGTTATTCATTGCATTGGAAAGAAGGATGGGGGAAGAGGATGCAAGGCTGGGAAAAGGTGTTTGTCGAAATCCATAATCAAACTCACCCCTACAAGTGAAGATCACTTGTAGATATCTCTTCACGGTGAAAAGTCCTCTTTCCGCCATTTTTCAAACAATGGATTAACTAAGGAAAGGTGCATCGTGGCTTACTTGCTCATGAAAGAGATTTTTCGGTTACATAAGAGTTATGGGACTCTCTTTATAGTTTTATACCTTAAGCAGTGTTCACCATCTTTTATTTTTGCTTTTGGAGCTGGTTATCTGGGTCCTCAACTTCTTTCTATTCTTGTGTCCCTGAACAAGCTAGGCTACCATCATATTATCCCAAAATTTCATCATTTTAGGACTGACAAAGGTAAATCAGAGTTTGATCAACTTGTTTAGTTTTACTTCTCTTTATTCTCATTATACCGAGTCATATTGGTAGTAAAGAGATTGTGTAATGAGACTTTCAAGTCTATCATTACTTCTATTGAAGATATGCCTCGTCTATTAGATTTTATTGGTCACTTTAAACATCATCCACCTAATCTTATTGACCAATATATTCCTTGGATTTGAACTATTCCCCTTAAACAAGGTATTAGTTTCATTTATGCATGGAAGTCTATTCCAAACACACAGTTTAGCAATGAGGAGTTATCTAAATCAGTATCATAAAAAGGTTTAGGAAAGTCTAAGGGTGTTTGCTCTATATTTCCTGCATTCTTGTTCAAACTAGGAACATACGGGTCTCTCATTTGCTTTATCCATTCTTTTGGAGAGCAATGGTCTCCCGATATTTTATGGGTTCATCGCATCAAGTATGCATTATATGAGTTTAATAAGTGGTTTTTAGAGTTGTTCTTGATAACTATGAAAGGGCCATTGACCCCCAAATAGATTCTATATCTATTGATATGCCTGGTGTCTTGATTGGAAGACTTTCATAGTCTATTCAACAAGGAGGTAAAAGAAATATTTGTGCTCTAGGTCACTACATGAATCAGAGATTACTTGCACCAATACATAGTTAGTTGATGCAAGTTCTCTCACAATTACCTATGGACGAAACATTTCATCAAAGTGCTCCACATGATAGGCTAAAGAGATTCATGGTCTGTCATTGTTTAGATTTCTCTTCAGCAACCGATAGATTTTCCTTATTAGTTATGTTTAAGATCTTTCAATATTTCTTTAGAAGGTCTTATAGCTTAAGTGTATCAAATGTGAGTTTGGCTACTAATCAGTTTATCCTTCTGTAAAAGAAATCGAAATGGTATTCTATCTGGTGTGTCATTTGTCGCAGGTCCACCTCTTGGTTCTCTTTCTTCTTAGTCTCTAATAGCTTTACCTAATCACATGATTGTACGAGATGCAATGGAGTAAGTTCACACTGGTTTGTAGTTTACAGATTATGCAATACTTGATGTTGACATCATAATTTATGATGACAAAGTTGCTAAATCTTATATGCAAAATCTTGATGATGTTCAGGTCAAGATTTCTTTTCATAAATCTTTGATATTGGTGTTGCTGAGTTTGTGAAGAAATTGAGGGTGAGAGAAGTTAGAGTTGATCTTTCACCTGTATCTTTCAAAGCTCTCACATCATGTGGATGTCTATGAGCTAAAAAGGTTTTCTACCTTATGTAGGCATCATGGCGCTTCACAAAAAGTTATTGGGATTCTTGGTAATCTTAGTGGTGTAATCCATTCAAAGAAATACCGAAGGTTACATATTTTGCATATGAAGAAAGTTCTATTTGCTTGTCCCACTAGTGTGGAACTCGGTTCAGAGGCGCTACACTTGTATGTCTATGGAAGTTTGTTGAATTACTTGATAAAAGCTTCTTACAAAAAGATCTATGTGGGGCTCCTAGAATTTCTTATCCTTATTTTAAAGTTTAGGAGTTTGAAGAATATTCAATCGAGTTGGATGTGTCAATGGTGTGATTATCTTCATTGGTACTATACTGTAGCTATGAATCCTACAGTGGCCCTAGAGCAAAGAACCTCTATTCCCTCAGTGATTACACACTTTTATAGAACCAATCTATATTAATTTATGCAACTATCAATGGCTTCTGTGATCGGATGCTGCTAGACAGAATTTCAAAATATGAGAGAGCCATTCCAAGTCATATAGATCCTCAATTACTCAAATCTCTCTTAAGAAAAGGTGGGTTAACTAAAGAAAGAAAAATGGAACCAGATGCTTCTTTAAAAGAAAGCTCTTGCCTCACCTATGATGCCAAAAGCAAGGAAGAATGGCGAAGAAGATTGGGATCATCCTATGGCTCTCGGATGATGGGAATAACAAAGTAGAAATTTAAAAATGAGCACAAAATATCAATCACTTCATTCTCTCATTATTCATTATTTCTGGATCTTTCCGTTGCATTCACTTACCACAAGAAACAACCACCAACATTTGTTGTAGCACCTCCATTTTTGTGCATTCCTTCTTTCTTTCCTTAGTCTTTCATTCTGTCATCTTCCTAAAAACTTATCCAATTCTAACGTCTTAATCGCAAATACACCTTTCTTTTATCAAATCTCAGGGACATGGTCTAATCATCAGGTTAGTATTTTCTCATGGTGTTGGATCCCAACTTTTTATGGATTCCTTCTTTATTACCAGGGTTGAACCCTAAGCCATAATGTCTCAAAATGATAAGGCTATAGAGAATCTTTTCCTAGCGCCTTTGTCTCGAACTTCATTAGGAATTCCATTCTATCTCTCCAACAAAAAGTGGGCCTGATTTGTACACTTCTTTCGTTTTATGAACCTGTGGATTATGAACTTCGTTCATGAAGAAACTAGACTTTTGATGGGTCATCCCTTTTTTATGCGTTGCATGACTCAAAAATGTGCTTTGCTCTTTTTGGCCCTGGGATCTCCCATGGTTTGAAAGAAGGAAAAAAGACTAATCTTTCGTTACATCTGGCACAAAATGTAAAAGAGAGAGCTTCATCTATCAATGAACAGCAGATTGACTGAGCTCTTAGCATTGCTTTGTTTTTCTCTCTTTTCCTATCTGCAAGTTCTGATCCTTTTGTTTGAAATTTCTTTGTTCTTACTGAACTGCTTGCAAAATCAAATTCTATTCCATAAGACCAATTATCAGTTATAAATCCATCTAGCATTTATGCTAGATATGTCACTAGTGCTATGGGCTTTGGCTTATGTAGTGAAAAAATGATGAATAGGATTGTTGCACTCCACTCGCTGCCAATGCTACATGATGCTGTCGAAAATAATGGAATGTTGCTTCGCTCTGCTAGATGCATCAATTCCCATCATATAAGAAGTCTTTTTGCTCTTAACCCCCCAATCATTCAAAAATTTTATGGGTGGTGCATCTGCTCTATTATTACGTATCAAGAGAAGCCGGCTCATGTAGCTTCGATGGTGCTTTTTCACCTTCTCTTTGCTCTGCTAGATAGGAGCGCTAATGGGCATGGGGAGGGAACAGGTGAACCATGTCATTTGTAATGAAAATAAAGAGACCATTACTTTACATCTTTGTTGGTTTGCCAGTGCGAACACAGTGGTCTCTGATCAGGACCATGTATGTAGTGTTCAAATTTTGATCTTGACATGTCAGTTCTTTTTCACCGTAGGCATCTTGCTAGGAAGTTGGTGGGCTCATCATGAATTAGGTCGGGGTGGCTGGTGGTTTCAGGGTCCCGTGGAAAATGCATCTTTATGCCCCGAATATTAGCCACTCATATTCATTCATTATTCTACCCTTTCTTCATTCTTGGACCTCACTTTAGAATACTTTGATCTTCCATCCTGTGTTTCAAGAACCTTTTCAATACAGTCTAGATTGCTAGCTCCCATTCATAGTTATGCTACAGATGATACATAAGGAAGATTTTTTATGATGGTTCTTTCTTCTAAATTGTAGGCATATCTATGAATATTTTCTACCAGATTAAGCAACATGAATCAGTCCTTAGAATACCTAAAAAAGACATGGTTGTGGGAAAAGTACTCTGTGCACCACCTACTCGCCTTACATGCAATCGCTATGTTATGGAAGAATTGAGGTTCTGTACTGGTTATTCGTGAGCCAACAATTGGCTACTTTGTCTCGTCTGTAGTGCTTCAAAAGTTATTGTGGCATGATCGAATGTAGAGCAATCCATGATCGAAGCCTTTTTCAAATGGAACTAGATTCTTTAGAACTTTGAATGATGGTCAAGGTTGCTTGCTTCCAAGCCACTGCAGTAGATGCACATGTAGTAGTAGTTGTAGTCCTATCTTTCCAGTAGCAAAAATAGTAGCATAGCCAAGAAAGCCCCACCGCAAAGAGTCCAAGATCTAGAAAGCTAGCAGCAAAGAAGGGTAGCTGGGCAAGGTGTAACAAGAAGTGGGTGGGAAGTCGCATAAGTCGAAAGGGTGGTGGGGTTTCAGTTTAGGCAAGCAAGACAAGCCACAAGGCAGCAAGTACCATTCTCATGTATGTCGATATCCAAAAGAAGAGAGATGCTTCAAGCCATGTTGCTTTTGAAACTCATCAATAAACTCAACTTACTTTTTTCGGGAGGAATTCTTATTGAACATAGCTATAACATCACTATAGAATTAACTTCCATCCCATTTCATAGACTCTTTCATAAGGCACATTTTCTATGATGGTAATAAGATGATATTTTTTTTCTTTTTTAAAACATTCTCGACTAGTAGCAGGTATCACTTGACTAGTGAAGTAATTGGACTAATATCCAAGATTACCCCTGTCCCACTCCCACCTCATCCGAAAAGACAAGCTGACCTAAATCTATAGTTGCTCACTTACACCATTTATGAGAGTCTCGAGAGATGAAACAAAGCCTCCTTTGATCCCGAATTATTCTGATAAGATTAATCAAGATTTCATTTTTTTAGAACTAAAGAAGTAGCTTTTCATTCAACCACTAGAGGAGGAAAAGGGACGAAGTTACTCAACTGATAGATAAGTTGTGGTTGGGAAGATCTCAATCAAAGCAATACACTTTTGTGCTCCACCTATAGGTTACTGAACTACATGCTCGATCGAATCAGACTCTATCAAATCTTTGGTAAACCCATTTCTCCTAGTCCTTGAGTAATGAGGCTAAAAGGAGAGGAGAGAGGCTTGAGCAAAGTGAGAGAGAAGCTTGGATAAGGTTCAAGTTTTGCTTATGCCCTTCACTTCTTTAGTACTAGTAGGATTGGTCTACCAGCTCCACTCATACAAGTCAATCGAGTTCAAGTCGAGATAGAAAGTACTAGCTCACCGATGATCATACCATTCAATAGGTTTCCCATGACCTATACATAAATCGGTGCATGGATCATGGTTCCAAGTTAGTTCTCATTATGGAAGTGAGTGTCTTAGTTTATCTTTCTAGTCACACTTTACCCTGACCTTTCTCCCCCACTTTATAAATTTGAGATTTCTTTAGGTTACTTAGTTCAGTTCTTTTTTCAAAAGAGAGGAAGAGGAAATCCCAACTTTCGAAGAGATTAGTGAGAGCACAACCAGTCCACTAGAATGTAGAATTAGGTTTGAGCACAAGGAACTTCACTACACAAATATAAGAGAAAGATGAGATAAAGATCGATTTGAGAATGGATGATTTGTGCATATACTCTTTCCATGACATGAGAGAAGAATCTGCTTTGTCCATGAGTGGGATTTTCTTGAGTTTCCTTCGATGCAGGAAGCATTGAATTGCATATGAAAAGCATGATTAGGTTTATGGAAGAATGCTATAAGAAACATACACGTAAATAAGAAAAAAAATAAAACTTGACAGATTTCTTTCATGCCTAACTTGAAATGGTTGGGTTTTCTCTGGGCGGTCGAGCCCTATCCTTTGCTCTCAAAGGATTTGGCTACTCTTACATAGTATGGCTTGCCTTGAACTTGAAAGTCAGCTTTGCTTTGTGAGCACTGCTCATAGGCGAGGACTTCACCCCACTCATATGATAATTCCTTTCGGCAAGGGGACATCAGGTGCATCAAGCTCAAAGTATCTACTCCGTCAGACTCCCTTATCGGCCATGCATCCTTCTGAAATAAATTTGGACAAAGAATGATTCTTTACTCAACCGCAATCCATCTCATCTACTTTGTCTTCTTCCACCTCAACTTTTGATATTTATAGTGCTTCCAACAATGGAGAGAACAAAGAGCCCTACTCTTTGACTTAGATCAAAACAGGAAGTGTAATCCATGAGGCAATGAATGAAAGTTTGATTCTGACAATTGTTAGAGATAAGTTTCAAAGATCATTGGAAAAATAGATGGTTGATAAAATAAATGATGAATTGGCCCAAGCTTGGAAGCTCAGAATAGTTCATACAAAGGAGTAAATGAAATACCTATCAAAAGAATTGTTGGAGTCGGATGGGATTGAAAGATACATATCTCCATGATCTTTGATTGAGAGTGAGAGAAGTTGGTTTTTTTTTTCTTTCATAACCTCCGGCATGCCCAGAGGAAAATCAATCAAAATGTGGTGTCCATGCATTGGTTGAATCAATCGAGCATACTTTCACTTGACCGAGCTCAAGTCAACCTTTTTTATTTAGAATAAGCTTTTTCTATGCCTACCGCTCACTAAAACCATCTAGCTTCTATCTCTATTCCCCCTGGCTTGTGCTATTGATAATGTAATTCTTCTTATGGTAGAAAAGGAACTGCTTCCTTAGCTTCAGAATAAGTCTCAATTTCCTAGTTTGCTTGTTGGTTTCATTATGAAATTCTATTAGATACATGCAATTTCATGCTGCCTAGTGCATCACCATCAGCCTACTTTTTATCCTCGAGCACCCACACAAAAAATGCTTCAATTGATTGACGGATGCAACCCATGAAAAGATTAGTCAAGGTTGGTTTCATTCTCCTCTTCTTGGAATGAGTGAACAAGCTTGTCCTTTACCTGCTTCTTGGAACGAGTTGACAAAAGAGTAGATGTTAGAACTTATGCCTTTCCAATAGTATTTGTTTTGGTGCCCTCTCCATTTATGCCACCCCTAAATCATTGATTGATTTCACTAGCATTTACCCGATTGAGCTTAATCGAAAGGCTATCTTGATAGAAGAGCTCTAATAATCGCCCACTTCTTCCTCACCCTTGGAACCAATCAAGGTCGAAGACTGATGTCCTATCCTTCCCTGTAATGAGATTAAGGAAGCAAGCTGCTTGTCTTGCCTCAATCCCATAGGGATAGGTATTACTTTGGATTAAGATGGTGCTACTCTACTGAAAGTTAGGCTAAGAAATGGTCCTAATGCCATTCGTTGATGAACCCTTACTCTCTGGCAGTAAGCTTGGTTATGTGTGCCATCTACTCTACTTAACTTAAGTGCATACACAAGGGCTATCAAACTGAGTAGCATCTCTTGTCCCCTATGGATTACTTGGTCTTTTAAATAAATGAAGCTGGTAGAAACCTCTTAGACAAGGTGCAACTGTGAGGTTTCTATAAGAAATTTTCTACTTAGGAAGAGCCCTTCTCAAAGAAAGGTGAGCTTAACCTTTATTAGCTGACTTGGGATTGGTAGAACTGGGGCACCGACTAATCATTCCTACTCTTTTTTTTCTTTACCCTGAAAGTGAGTTATGTGGGTATGAAAAGAGAGGGATTCAAACCTACAAAAGCCTACAAAGCAGCTCCAGTGCTGGGCCTTTTTTTAATTGGAAAGTAAGTGAATCAACTCATCAATTGGACCCATAGACCAACATAAATTAGGTCGGGAGTAAGAGGTCATTGTCTGAAGGAGTGATCCTGGCTAGTTGGTCTCATAGATGACCATTGAAAATATTACCATAGGTTGGTGCCTCCTTGCCATCACTAATGACACTACTATTAATTTAATAGGCTTTTGGCATAAATGGACTTCCCGAAAGAGTAGGCCGAGTATTTAGGCTCCACATCTAGTGGACAACATCCCTTGGGAAAGTCTTTTGCTTTCATTATTTGGAAATTGAAGTCACCTTACATGCGAGAAGTTTCTATAGCAATTTAGCTTACTGAGTTTTTTAGTACAAGGAATGGCACCTCCCTCTGCTGTGGTTGGAAGATGGACCACCAATTCATCACATGGATTTTTGTACTTTACCTTGGGAACAAAGGAAGTTAAATTTCAAGACTTCAATCTGATTGATTGTGTAGGTTGGAAGCTTGAAGTTGCTCAACATGTGATTGGGTATCGCTACAGTTATTAATTTTGTCAAGGTTTTGTTCCCTACAAAGGTCAGTAGCTGACTTTTCCAACCTTGCTATCTAGCTCTGGTTTAGTAATCTCTCATTTGTCCTTTTGTGGTCTTTCCAGTGAGAGGGAGATTGCCCAGGTAGTCTTAATAGAGCTAGAATTATCAATTCTCGGATGAAGGCATATTTCACTACACTATTGTCTACTGAATTCTTTTTTTATCAAATGATAGGGGGTTGACTTGTTGCTTGAATTCCTCATAAACTATTTTTTTGCTCAAATTGAGGCACCGGACTTTGCTTGAAAAAGTAGGTTCAAAATTGAATTCCAAAGCAAAGGGAATTTAATGCTAATAGTTGGAATCAAACTTTTTGGATAGCTCAAGGAAAAAGGAACTTAAAGCACCTTTCTCCACGCTTAGGGTTTCACCATTCACCATGACATCTACATACATTAACTTAATGAGGACTTCTTCTCATGTAGGATGGCATTTAGTTATATTCACGAAGGGTTCAGCTTGCTCATCCCTAGAAATAAGAGCAGAAAGTTTCTCCTTCTTTGCACAGTCACGAGCACAATATAGCCCACCACCGATGAAGCATCCTGAGTCTGCCTTAAAAGTTTTTCTTATTAGGAGCAATCTCTCTTTTATCATCACCACCCTACTTCTTCTCAATTGGGCAAAAAGTGTCCTCAATTTTTTCTTGGTGGCTGACAAACTTTCTCCATAAAAGCCTTTTACTACTCGAATTACTGAGGCCAGGTCATGCAAATTTTATTTTTGCAGCTCTTTCCTTGCCCACTATTGGAGACCCACCTCAAACCTAAACACCTTGTATTCTTCTACCTCAGTTTATGCAAGTTCCCTATTCTTCTACCAAGTTCCCTATCTTCATCATCAATGACTGCAACTGCCCAACTTACTTTTGCATGGACCAAGTTTGCCCCACTTTATACAAAGCCTCACTACCCTGCCATAATACATTCGTGCAGAGAAAAATTGCTTTTGCATTTCTCTTTTTTGATCGTCCCTCCCATCTAACGATCCATGGATTAGCAAGGGCATCTTGATTATTGCAAAACCATGTTTTAGCATCCTCACCAATGAAGCTCAACCTAATTTTGAACTTCTTTGCTTTAAGAGTACAACCCCATGTCTCCTATGAAGTTCTCTAAGTCCCTAGAATTTTGCTCCCCCAAGCACTTATTTGGGCCACGTGCCTTCACATTAGTGAGACCTTGACGGCCCATCACCAAATGGAGTCAAAGCAACTACATTCTTAAACACTCCAATGTCTTCCTTCAACCCATCGATAACACTATGGAACCGATCCCTCAATGAGTGCATCTCATTTCTCAACCCAAGCTCTAAGTTACCATCCCCAAGATGAGCCTAGAAGTGTGTAAAAAGCTCATACACTTTACCTTTCAAAGTCTATATTTTGGCATCCATCATTTGCACTTTGGCATCTTCCATCTCAGAGAGGTGCCATCATAGCATGCATGATTATGAATGCAGAGTCCAAGTTTATCCTCCAGCCTCCACATTGTTCACCATGGATACAACCTCAATGCATACTCGCTCCAATCCTACCTCTGTTAGATAGCTAGCTGCACCTTCAACCCCACTTGTAACATTTACTGTAACCATAAACAAAAATTGGAGGAGGTATTCTCAATCTAAGAAAACCATATCTCTTTTCCAATCCCCCATAGTTCTAATGAAATTGGACAAGTATGGCTAGCCCTTTATTCCACATTCATCATTGCCTTTCCTTATCGAAAGGGTAGCATAATATCCTATTTTGGAAACAAGATTGAAAGGGTAGGCAGTGCATGCTAGAGGAAGAAACTTAATGAGAATTCTTCGAAAAGTAACCTTGGCTGGGGAGGTAAGGGGTATTAGCGAAAGCAAAGGAAGAAAGATTTGAAAGCCTTTTCCTATCTTAGACTCTAGTTTTGAGTTAGAAGGGCTGCTAATAAAGTCGATAGGTAGGTCAATGGGAAAGAAACCAGAAGAGAAGTAGATGGATCTCTTTTCCATACACAATAGAGGAGGAAGATCGAGCTAAATAGAGGTTAGTACCACATAACTAGGGTTTAGAACCTTGCCAACTAATAGAAAAAAGGCTTGCCCTCTCTAAAGGAAAGGTTTTCCCCAAACAAGACTTTCCTTTATCATTGGAAGGGGGCTAGTGGCTAAGCTTGCCTCAACTCAACGGGAAACTCCCATAACTGACAAACCAGTGATAAACTTGGACTGTCAAACACTTGGGAATGGATTAACCCTAACTAGTCGATGCTCCTACGCAAGTTTGATTGTGTCTCTAGTAGGCTATGAGATGGTGAACTTTCATGCACGACTAACTACGTGATTGAAAGAAGCTATGCAGTCGAATCTGGATTTTGATTGTTGAATTGATTGAAAGAAGCTATGCTTCTATATTTTATATGTGATCTTCACTTTATGCTGTTGATGCTTCTTTTGCTTGGGATTAGTGCATGGTGGGCCTTGCTTCTTGAACCAATGTTGACACAACCTGGTCATGTTCCATATACTACGAACAAGCACTCAAAAAGGAAAAAGTCACTCAGTTTGTCCATGATGAAGTATAGGGCATCCATGTGTTCCCAAAAGGGAAATTCATGATAGAATCTTTGAAGCATTCACTAAAACTTATTTGATCCTTTCTCTCTCAGGCTATCAAAGAGAATTATGGCTTTAGCAATGATGGAAACTCCATTGAGAAGAACTCCCATTTGATTAAGCGATAGGGAACAGATGGATGCCCACTCTGTGCTAACATTTGATAGCACTTTCATCTGCACCTTTCCTTCTTCTCTTTCCAATGAGAAGTAGACACGCGTCCCATATTTCCATGTGCTTTGGGATGTCATTGAAAAAGGATCGCTCAAAATAGCATGGAAAAACATGAGATTTTTTTATTGAAGTCTTCACCTTTAGCTTTAGTGAACTCTTTTGAATGGAAAGTAGTATTGGGTAGTTTCGGCAAGCTGACTACTTCCAACAGTAAGGTATAGAGCAAAATTGTTCTACATTCTTATATATATATGAGATTATTAGGCAGATGGATTTGCCAAGAGCAAACCTGCGTCGCCAATAGCACAAAAGTGTGACGTATAAGTGGAATAAGGTTAGACTGCTAACTTAATTGAAAAGAAATTTGAGATCAGTTCGGATAAAAGAATTCAATTCATCAAAACTCTTAGCTATCTGAGCTGGAACTTTTACTACTCACCTCTTCTATTCTACTATTTCAAAAAGCAAAGTAATAAAGAATATTTCCTATTATGAACTCAATTCAGCTTCATTTTCAGTAGCAATTTCAGTTGGCCCTTTCGCACTCTAGGAAGACCTCGCTTCGTGAACATAGCTCATATTGAAAGTCTTCTGAAATGCATAAGTTTTGCTCCTTTTGGTTCAAGCTATCTGGAACAAGAACTGAATCTACTTATAAAAATAGATCTTTATAATGAGAAAGGGAATTGAAGTAGTTGCCATATATTAGTTGTTTCACTAATTCATCTCTAGCATATGGAAGTAGTGCTTTCCATCAGCTAAAAAGAATTTGAGCTTTTCTAAGTTTCTAAAATTGCTTTCTTCAATGGTTGAATTGTCTATAAAGTTAGAGGCTACTAAAGTTTCACAAGGATCTTTTCCTTGGAGCACTACACTAGCACTGCAATTAGGAGTTATAGCTTTTAACTAAAGATTGCCAAAAGTCAAACACACTTTGAGATCAGAAATCCATTTGGATTAATTTCCTTATCCCTCTCCAAACTAGCACTCACCCTCATAAACTTACTTCAACATGGATAAATAGATGCCATATGACTGTTAGCTATTAAGTCTTTCAAGTTAGGGATCTAGAATGACTTCATTGACAAATCAGCAAGCAAGAAATATGCTTTACATAGGTCAGAAAACTCAATAAGCGTGTCATCAAGTTAGGCCAACCTTGGAACGAGATGTCATCACATTTTTTATCTAACCCCAAAGTGGATGGCTAGGGATCATCCGAACAGAAAGAAGGAATATTCTTAAGGAAGATTGTTTCTGAAAGCATCTTTTCTTTGTTGTTCAAAGCAACATAGCAACTTCCTAAGTGGGAAAATGAGGACCATCAGATCGAGGGCATCAATGCAATAACATAATTAGTAAGGACCTCCTCTGCAATATTGAAGAGTGATGGAACCAATGGGTCTCCTTGTCGCAATCCCTGTGATGACTTGAAGAAACTATGTACTCCATTTTATAGAACAGAAAACTAGCTAGCTATTAAACATCACATGGATGTACTTAATCCAGCTGGAGTGAAACCCAAAATGCCTTAGTACTGAAAGAAGTAGCTCGATTGAACACCCACCCAATCTCAACTTTATGTCAACAAAATTTGATGTTGTTGATTTTTTTTTATACAAAATTAGCATACAATGATTGGAATTTGTAGAAAAGTGGTTGTTTTGACTCACCTTACAATTTTTCTCTTCTGGAAAGTTATGTTAAGTTCAAGAAGTACTTACACCAAGCGGGTATTGGCTTTGCTAGACCATTTAGGTCCTCAGGGCTAGGCTCTATTGGGCATTGGCTTATCATAAACAAATAATAGACTTGATTCAGTAGGACTGAATGATTGTTATATACAAAATTATGTATAGAAAGAAACTTCAAGTATGAAACTGCGCATAGAAAGAAACTGAAAGGAGAGGTTAGCTTGCCATACTCGACTAAGAGGAGAGGTTAGCTTATACTTGACTGAAATGACAGGTTAATTTTCACTTTTCTTTACTTATAAGAAAGACCAGATGATAGAATATGAAGCAGAAATTTTAGGGTTTATTTTAGAAAGAAAGTACTCTTCCCAACAAGTAGGGTATCAAGTTTTGATCTGTTGTTCTCTGCATTTCGAGTTCGTAAGTGCTTTGTTTTGCTAGTGAGTCACACTAGAAAATACAAAATCTTTCAAACAGATGTATGTTTTCAAGTAGAAGTCTTGAAAATGGACAAGTAGAAGATATTACGATGTCCAAACTACAATAAAGAAAGCTTGGGAGAGTTGAAAATATGACAGTCTAACAAAAGAACTATCTTGAAAAGAGACTCCTACTATAGATGGGATGGCCTCCTTTGGAGTCAACATGTTGGTCTGATCTTCCTTCGTAATCTTTTCCAACTACAAAAGGGCCTTCCCTAGTTGGCTAAAACTCGTCGCCTTTACGATGAAGTGCCATGATTGGCCACCGAAGACAAAGAATAAGGTCTCCAGCTTGAAATGTTTTAGGAAGGACTAACTTATCATGCGCTAGGGTGATTCTAGCATGAAATATCTCAAAATTTTGTTGAGCATGAGGTCTGACCTCATCGAGATTCTCAAGTTCTTCCATCCTTAGCTAAGCACTCTCATCCTTAGTGAACTTGTAATTAAGGGCAACGCGCAATGAAGGAAGCTCTATCTCTAGAGGCAAGAAATCATTAACTCCAAAGGTGAGAGCAAAAGGAGTAGACTGCGTTGCAGTATGATAAGTTGTACCAAAGTATTATTTAAAGCGTCTTCTAAGCCATTATCCCTGGGATAGTAAATTGTCGAGTACCACCAATCTATGTGATGTCGTGAATAAATCTAGTAATTTTTGTACTCTAGAAGGCAGTGTCATTGTCGGATATGATCCAACAAAAAAAACCAAATTGATATACAATTTTATCCAGTTTTTATTTTCTTTATTCATCCCTAAAGAATTCTAAGACATTGTTTACCTTAACCTCTATTAGTAAAATTACTTTAGCCCACTTAGAAAAATAACCGTAGCAATGAGGATAAACTTATGACCCTTAGATGATAGAAGATCAATAGGACCAGCTACATCCGTGTCCCAGGCCTTGAAACCATCGTTGGATAGAGAAGATTTGGAGGTTGATGCAAAATGGTTCTATGAACCTAGCACTAATGACACCTATGAGCATAATTTACACAGTCTTGAGTCATCGTAGGCCAATAATACCCAAGGTGTTGAATTTTTAGCTTCATCTTGGGCCCAGATTGGTGTGCTCCACACAATCTGAAATGTATCTCACCCATGACCTTTTGGGCCTCCTCTTTGCTAAGACATCAAAGCCATAATTGGTGAAATGAGCATCGGTATAAAGCATTATTAACAAATGTGAATGAAAGAGCTATCTAGTTTACTTCAGATGCAAGAGAGGGTTCACAGGGGAATTTCCACATTGTAAATACTTAATGAGGGATTTAATCTAGTTGTCAACTTCATCTACTTCCAAAGCTATCAAGGTGAACTCATAATGGGATATCTTCTTATTTGCAGAAGGTAGATCCACAAAAGACAATCTTTTTCAATTATGGATCAACACTATGATGTGATGGGAGAAAAGAACTTGCTTGCCAATTCTTTAGCAATCTTGGAGAGTTCATCTGTTTGGCTATTGTTGCATCGGGGTAGTGTCATCAAGATGACCTCAGGATTATATCCAAGCAGCTCCATCACTCTTTTCTGATATTCTACTAGCTCTGGCTTGCAAACTTTCTACATTCCAACTACTTGGTTGATAATGAGCTACGAGTCCCCAAGAATCTGGATTCTTTAAGTTGAGACACTCTTCAGCCTCTTTTTGAGACTTCAGGGACTTTAAGAATGCAAGTAATCACCCTACACAAACTATAGCCTAAGGGATGTGCGTGGAATTTCCACATATCCCAACTAGCACATTATTGGGGTAAGTTAGTATGCCAGAACTGGTCACATAGGCTGGCATATTTAGCTGATCACTTTGATGGCAATAACTAGTATGCAGACACTTATCTACTAAAGGATAAGAGTAATAAGAAACTTGAAGATCTTTCATCTCATCATTTGAAGTGAAGAAGTATTACAACATTTTTTTTCCTTAAGTGGACCTAGAGCGTAAAAGATCCCACGCTGTTCTTTATTGGGGAACATAGTGTTCCCATATCTACCACCTTGAAGCCAAGGGAGTGAGGCCGTGATAAATGAGAGGTGACTTTATTTTTTCACTTTATTCTATTACGTGCTTTGACACTTTGCTTTGATTCTCCTCAACTTCAGAAGACTCTTCCATGGCCTTCTAACGCCATGATCAACATAGGAGGTACTTAGGTCAGAGTCAAAATTTGGGTGCTTTTGGAAGCTAAACTACTCATAAGGTCCATCCTCACCATTGTGGAAGGTAATGCTTTGCATCCTTGTCTTTAAGACACTACTTGGGTATCAATTGTAGAAGACTCAACCCCATCAAGTTGATATTTTATACATTAATGAAGCATTGAGGGATTCATCCTATACACATGGATCCACGGCCTACCGATCAATGTATTGTTAGAAGTGCCTTAATCTTGATGTGATGCTTTGCTTTAGTATTCAAATCTCCAAACTATAACGGGAGGGTGATAGACTTGATTTCTTTCTCACCCTATTCATTGAACCCTCTAAGCATGAGTTTATTAGAACTCAGCCTGTCTGTATCAAGTGGGCTAAAGTCTTTACATTCATAATGTGAACTGAAGCCCTAAGATCTATTAAGATTTGGTTCCATTTTGTATCATTTACAATCGCTAACACTTACAAAGGATTATTGTGGTCTGATGTGCCTAGCAATAGATCTTTATCAGATAAGATTACTCTGGGAATCTTTTTGAGGTAGTGTGCTTCTTCCAAGTATTTCTTGCCAAAGTAAGCAAGGAACACCTATGGCTCTAGTAACGCTTTGACTAGAGTTTCCATTATGGGAACATCTTCAAACCATCGAATGCTAAGAGAGCAGAGCTTCCTGTGGGTGAGCATTGTAATCTACCTTATGTGGTTGCTTTCCACCTTCCTTCTCTATCTTTGAGAAGATAAGCTCCTCTACCTAAGTACCACTACGTGTTCCCCACACACACACACACACATCTTTTATTTCTAGTGTTAAGGATGACTTCAACTCACTTACCCAATTGATTGTCAAAGATTTCAAAGGTGATGAACCCACATGTGAAAAGAGAAAAATTCAACCAACCTAGACCTTAGAGGCATTGTGAAGTACACATACACAAACAAGTAATAAGAAGAAAAAGTGAGAAAACTCAACTACCATTCCCCTTCCAAATAAAGAAGATATTGGACTTTCAATCGATTTTAGAGCTAATTGGCCAAACCAAAGCTTCTTTTGATCCCTTGAACCGAGAAAGTCTTCCTTCCTTTGCAAGAGTGATCTTATAAATGGGATTTGATCCGAGAGGCAAGCCATTCTTTCAAAGTGTTGGGTTTTCTGCTATGAGATGAGACTAAAAAGAGCTTTCATTTCACTAAGAGGATAGGGTGGATAAATGAAATGAAAAACTAAATTTCTAAATAGAAGGCACCTTCATTAGTTGGAGTCTAGAATTCTTGTACAACATCATTAGGATAAGTACCATAAGTTTTATCGTAAGAAGAAGATAGGCCTCCATTGGTAAGAAAATGGTCTTTCTACTTAAACTGACCTCTCTTTCCTCATTTGTTCAATTGAGAAGTCTTATTTGTAGATAAGATCTAACGAAATTACTCAAGATGTGAATGGAAATCATCGAGAAATCCATGTAATCTCCTACCTGGTCACTCGATCAAGCTCCACATTTTCTCTTGATATTCGAAAGTAAGATAATTAGACTAATCTGAGTATTGATTCTTCATTCAATTTTCTTTATATGATTGAAATCCTTGTTAGTTATGGTAAATAGAATTCTTATCTATTTGAAACAGCCCTGCCCCCTTCTTTATTCAGTAGAGTAGTTTCTTCTTTGCCTCTTATCTTTGACATAAATGTGGGATTATAGTAGTTATGAATTAAAAACTAGTTTTAGTCTATGTGAATGTTTGAGTTTGTCACTCCTTGATGAAATTGGCTTTATTAAGAAAGAAGGCTTCTTTATGAACTGAAAGAAAAGACAAGAATGAAATCTTCACAGGACCCCTTATTTTTTTGTGAAGTGGAATATGAAAAGTAGTGTTGTTATTTGAAGACAAACAAAAAGAATGTCGGCCACACCTCCATATTAACTTGATTATGGAAGCTACTGTAATGCAAAAAGTAGAGCACTTTCTGTGGGACTCGATAATTTTTTCCTCTATAAAATCCACTACGATATGACCAGACAATTCAGAACTATCAACCTTGCCAACCATCGTAACTTGAAGGTACGAAGGTGAGTACATCCAACTATCTCGCTTTCTAGGAGGGAAGAAAGAAAATGGGATACTCAAACCCTCATAGAGAAAACATGTCCAAGAAATAATGAGAATGTCAATTCATCTGCATGAGGTTTAAAATTTTGAACAGAATGTGTCCCCGCTGATCCAAGGCATCTGCAAAAGTTATTCACCTTTTCCTAGGCCTAGTACATCTGGAAAGAGGTCAAGCTTATGGATATCAAGCTGCATTCATTTACATATGGTAAAAGAAGTTTCTTAATCTTGATATCAAAATTTCTTATTATTATTATAGCTTCTACCTCAATCTCAACCTCAAATGTTGAATACCAAGTGCCATCCTTGATAGCCAAGAACTTAGACATAGACTTCAAGCTTGCCCCTTATATTTGCCCTATTCTGAAGACCTCTATCATCCCTCCCTACACTAGCTTTCCCTAGATTGCCTAAGTTGGACCCATCCTGATTTAGTTTGAACCAACTTCAGAATCTTCCACTTGACCTAGACCACATAATTCATCTTGCCTAAAACTTATCTAGTCCGAAAAAGGCTCAGCGACCATAGTCAGAGATGAGAGGCTCAGATTTGGAGAGAGGGAGCCATGCCTGAACACAATAGACTTTCAGTAGAGCTAGAGCAGCCAAGATCAAAAGTGAAAAGCATGCTACAAGGGAAAGGATGGATAGAGGCACTAAGTCACCGACATCTAGACAAGAGTTAGGTAAGATTACCCTACTCATTTCTTTGTTCAATATAGGGGATGATCAAATCTACTATTTCCATGCTAAGAACCCCTCTGGGAAATTAGAGCAGAGGAAACCCCTTATCCAAGATGAGAATCCTCTCTTCAGGTTCAATAGGTAGGAATGATGAAAATATATTTTTAAAGAAGAAAACCAAATGGAATTGAATTGCTTTTAGAGTACGGGTCGTAAACGCTAAAGGATATAATGGTACCATTCACGAGTGACTTGTTGGGTCTATATTTTCTCGGCAAGCAAAGGTGCGTAGCAAGGAAGTCCACTATACTATAGGAGGTTGAATCCTCCCTTGGACTAGGTGGAAGATGCATCTACTAATGCGGGATTAAGATAAGCTGTCTGATTCCTTTATCGGGAAGCTAGGCTCGATTCTAAGAGAAGGGAATAGGGTTTTTTATCCAACTGGTAGCTTTTCCTCTCCTCTCGTGTCCACTTCTGAGTATTCTTCTTTTGTGTCTTCTAAGAGTAGGTACCCTTACCCTCCTCTTCAGTATGCATTGTGGGATGATTAGTCAAAGTGAATTCTTGATTCTAATATATAAAAAAAAAAGAGAAATGAAAATTGAGTGAAAGGTACCTCTTGACTAATTATACCTTTTAGGGGTTCCTATACTTTTTGGGTGTAAAAAGAGAAATGAAGAGGGTTTCATCTTTCTAATCAATCATGGCTTGATTTATCAATAAAAAAGGTCTGGCTTGAGTCAGTTGCTTGTTTATTTATGGGATCTACTCATCAAAGAAAAAGTGAGTGAAACTAAAATGAAAGAGCAAGCAAAATAATAAAATTGTCATTAGCTTCACAACACAAAGAAAGGTAAGTCAGGTAAGAGCGCTTTCTCCTCAATGTTGTTAGCTCTAAAAAAAGAGTTTTCTTAAACTTTCTCTTTCAATGAGGGAGTCTTTCTATTTCCCATTAGCCTGGGCAAGAATAACTATGATGTGCTTTTCCTGAAGGTCACAATCTTGACATTTCTTAGTGGTTAGCATTGCTCAAGCCTTGTTGGTGAGGCGGAATGATTATCGAGAGTTATGTCATTCTGATTTCTATTCATGCAATCAATATAATGGCTCCTTTTTTCTTGTTGGTGGAATCTGCTCTAGTTTTGGAATGAATTCCTCTATTTTTGTAGATTTAGTATGTCTAGGAACAGGCTTTCTTTGAAGAAATCTCTATTTTCTTGTAAGTCAGCTAGGTAAGACAAGAAAGTGTTTGTTTGGGGAAGAGAACTGCTAGTGTATTCAAAAATGGCCAATTAGCATTAGCAGGAGGAAAAGGACCTGACTGAACTGAGTTGAAACTCCGATTTCCATTGAGGAAAGGACAAGGATTGCAACAAACTAGAACAGGAGCAATTTATACTTCTCCAAAAGAGGAAAATGTGAGAACATTGCTAGTCTTCTGGGAATGGATGTGGTGGCATTCTCATTTTAATATTTAGGTCTTCCTCTTAACACTTGCAAGATGAATAGAGTTTACTGCCAACCACTGGTTGAGAAAGTTGTTGCTATGCTTAGGGGATGGCTGCAATGGAAGCTATCAATGATGGGTAGATATCAAGACCAAGGTACTTGCTTTAGGCATGTATTGTAACCATGCTTTTGAGTTCTTTGTTAAAAGTTCAGTGGTGTGCTGCACGATTCGTTGCTAGAGCAGAGTAAAGGTGCGTTGCAAGAACATTGAGTAGATGTCACGTGCTCAAGATACTATACCTATCTATCTCAGATCAATACCATAGAAGTATCCATTAGCTTTCTCTATAATAGAGAAAAAAGATCTTTCAAAATAGATATACAAAACACATAGTTTTTTGGGTCATTCTTGGTCATCCTGTAGTTCACTCAAGGCCCGTGGTCAAACTAGAGATTTTGTCTTCAACAAGTTGAAGGACTGAATAGACGACAACTTATATCGACTTAATAAGCTAGTACAACTAAGCCCTAGCATCTTCCACCATCGCATACCTCCAACTTTGATGTCTCTCTTAGCTAGTAGATGGGACTCATCACTAGAAAAAGAATGATATGTCAGGTGAGGTACCCAAGTATGGACTCACAGGAGCAAGGAAATGCACCGTGGAAGGGCCCAAAAGAACTAAAAGAGGGGTACTCCCCACCAAACGTGGAAGCTGTGGCTCTTCTTCCTCTCTAGGTGTGAGAAGTTGATGGTATGACAGATTGACACTCCAATCCAAAGAAGCATACCATGGCTCCTAATGCCGCTGTCTGATATGATGACCTAATAAAGAAGGCACCTCTTGATGGGAAGCAATGAGTGCTCTCACCATATCAAAGTCAAAAGCAACAAGTCAGTGATAATCTGTCATAGCTTCAACACCTCTCGACCATAACACTCATTACTTCTAGAGATGCAGTGAGAGGAGTAACCTCTCATTGGGAAGCATACCGTGGCTCCTCTTGCTGCATCTCTAGCTTAGCGGGTGGGTTACCAACAATTTCAAAGCAACAAGTCAGTGCTATAAGCAGAAAGCTAAAGGTGCTGAAATGGAAAAGCTATATCTATGACATGCACCATAGTCAAAAAGCACTATCATAGCTGGTCCCTGCCTGCTGAGAGCTCCTATGGGACCTTTATGCTCAAGGAAGCCCCAACTCCCTCACTCACCATTCATACCTCTTAGTGCTATGGTCGAGAAGATGCACATAAGACAGCCGCAACCAAGTCAACCTAACATACCCAACCCCTATGCGACTATCTGGTGAAACCATTCAAAATCTAGAACCCGTGCCAAATCTTAGTAGGTGCGCCCACATCATCAACGTGGCATACAAATGAGTCTCAAAAGCGATTGAGCCCAACTGTCATCAATCTGCCACCCTAGGGATGAAAGGTTGCCTGTCATATGAACTCACATGAGAAAACCTAAACTATCGAACTGCTCTATTAAGGTGGTATCCCTCTAAGGCCACCGACTGATCAAAGCAGCAGCACAGCCAACCCGATCTCATGTTAACAAAGTACTCTACAATGCTAAGAGATTGGCATCCAGAAAGTCATGCATGTCTATCACGGCGAGCTGATGCATCAATAAGCTCCACTTCGGCTCGCCCCACCTATGTCCGGTGGACTAACCAACCTAGTCAAGAATGTAAGGAGAAAGAAGACCTTCATGCATAGACAGACCATCATTCACGAAGTCCCTCCTTTCATCTATTTCATAAAAGAAGGAAGGATCTTGGTCTACCCATGAGAGCAACATTAAAAGAAAAACCAGGCAAATGAATTGATCCAAACAAAATTCCATTGAGTCTCACTTTCTCCTCTATCGGAGGTCAAGTCTTTCTCCTCTGACAGAAAAGAACTCATGAATATGAGTGAAACTACAAATTCTTTTTAGACTCATCTACATTCCTTTTACCTATCCCTGCTTACTTGAACTCAAACCAATGAGCTGAGAAATCTAGAGTCATTCAAAAAATTTACCTTTTCTCGACCCGAACCACTTCCACTTCAAAGACCACCCACATGTTCTACGGAGGTGTTTTTCTGAACTAGCTAATAAGAATTTGTATATTCTCCTCTTTTTCTTTGAAAGCAGCTTAATGTAACTGGAATTGAAAAGAAGGAAGAAAATTCACTCGAAGAGGCTAGGCTGACTTAGCCAATGACAAAAAGAAATAGAGTTTGACACGAAATGAATTGATTCAATCACTCATGTTTGAGTCTTTTTTCACATTTGAGTGAATTGAGTGAATAGGACATCTTGGTTAGAATGTATTTTTTTTAAAAGATAGAGCTACAAGTAACACAAGGTAAGAAAGAAGAGCGAAGTCGGATCCTGAAGTAAGAAAAAAAAGGGTCTAATGCCCTAGTATATTGGATCTATAAGGACACAATAAAATTAGGAATTCTTTTCTCTATTAATAACGATATAAAAAGAAGCCAATGTAAACATGAATCAGAGGCCTTCTATCTCAAAGAAAGAGAAAGGAATGAGCATCATAAAAACTACAAGAATATGACTCTTTTATATACTGAAAGTTCTTCTTGTAAACTACTTCTAAGAATGATATGTCAATTCAAGGCACATTTTCTATGATGGTAATAAGACCACATTTTTTTTAGAATAATCTGGACTAGTAGCAGGTATCACATGAATAGTCAAGTCATTGGACTAACATCCAAGATTACCCCTGCCACACTCTCACCTCTTCCAAAAAGATAAGCTGACCTCGATCTGTAGTTGCTCTCATTTACACCATCTTCAAGAATCTCGAGAGATGAAGTGAAGCCACCTTTGAGCCTGAATTATTCTCATAAGACTGATCAAGAATCCATTTTGTCTTAACTAAAGAACTAGCTTTCCATTCAATCGATAGAGGAGGAAAGAGGATGAAGTTACTCAATTGATAGATAAGTTACAGTTGGTAAGATCTCGATCGAAATGAAGTGCTTTAGTGCTTCACCTACAGGTTACGGAACTACATGCTCAACCGACTCAAACTCAATTGAATCTTTCATAAACCCATTTCTCCTAGTCCTCGAGTAATGAGACTGAAAGAAGAGGAGAGAGGCTAGAGCAAAGTGAGAGGAAAGCTTAGATAAGGTTTGAGTTTTGTTGATGACCTTCACTTCTTTAGTACTAGTAGGTTTGGCCAACCAGCTCCACTCATACAAGTCAATTGAGTTCCAATCGAGATAGAAAGTTTTGGCTCACAGGCGATCATTCCATTGAATAGGTCTCCCATGACCCGTACATAAATCAGTGCTGAGATCATGGTTCCAAGTTAGTTCTCATTGTGGAAGTGAGTGTCTTGCTTTATCTTTCTAGTCACGCTTTTACCCTTACCTTTCTCCCCCACGTTATAAATTACAAGAAATTTGAGATCTATCTAGCTTACTTATGTTCAGTTCTATTTTTGAAAGAAAGGAAGAGGAAACCCCAACTTTTGAAGTGATTGGTGAAAGCACAAGCAGTCTACTAGAATGTATAATTAGGCTTGAGCACAAGAAACTTCACTACACCATTGAAAGTGGTAGATGAGATAAAGATTAATTTGAGAATAGACTATCTGCTACATATACTCTTTCCATGACATGAGAGAGAAGAATCTACTTTATCCATGAGTGGGATTTTCTTGACTTTCCTTCGACGTAGGAAGCATCGAATTGCATGTGAATAGCATGATAGGCTTAGGAAAGAAAGCTATCAGAAACATACATGTAAATAAAAAGAAATGAAACTTGATGGCTTTCTTTATGCCTAACTTGAAAAGGTTGGGTACTCTCTGGGAGATCGAGCCCTATCCTTTTCTCTTAAAGGGTTCAGCTACTTTGTGTAGTAGGGCTTGCCTTGAAATTGAAAGTTGGCTTTACTTTACAAGCGCAGCTCATATGCGAGGACTTCACCCCACCGATGTGATGATCTCTTTCGGTGAGGAGGTATCAAACACATCAATCTTAGAGTCTCTACTCTGTCAGACTCTCTTATCGACCATGCATCTTCTGTAATGAATTCAAAGAAAGAATGATTCTTCACTCCACCACAATCCATCTCGTCTACGTAATCTTCTTCCACCTCGACTCCCGATATTTATAGTGCTTCCAATAATGGAAAAAACAAAGAGCCCAACTCTTTGACTTAGATCAAATTGGAAAGTGTAGCCCATGAGGCAATGAAAGAAAGTTTGATTCTAACTGTTGTCATAGATAATTTCAAAGACCAGCTGAAAGATGGATGGTTGATAAAATAAATGAGGAACTGCTCCAAGCTTGAAAGCTCAAATTACTCTAGATAAAGGAGGAAATGGAATGCCTATAAAAAGAATTGCTATAGTTGAACTAGACAAAGTTCAAAATAGCCCCGACCTGGAGCATTATATGCTAGATTATTGGACCTGCTAAAGGAGCACCCTCGCAAGACGGGATTGGAAGAATGATGTTACAAATCTCTATAATCTTTTTAATTGAAGAAAAATGAGAGGCACTAGATGAAAAGGATGAGTTAGCTCTTCTTTTCTTTCAAAACATCTGGCCAGTCCAGAGAAAAATGAATCAAAATGTGGTGTCCAGTTGCATTGGTAGTGAGAAATCATTGATCATACTTTCACTTAACCGAGTTCAAGTCAACATTTTTTTTAGAATAAGCTTTTTCTACACCTACTTCTCACTAAAACCAACCAGCTTCTTTCTCTATTCTCACTGTGCTATTGATAATGGAATTTTTCCTTTGCTGGAATAGGAACTACATCCTCAACTTCAGAATAAGTCTTGGTTTCCTTATTTATTTGTCAAATTCATTATGAATTTCTACTAGACATGCAATTCCATTCTGACCTCGAGTCCATCACCATCAACTTACCTTTTATTCTGGAGGTCCCTTAAAAAATTCTTCAATTGATTGACAGATGCAACCCAAGAAAGTAGTCAAGGTTGGTTTCATTCCCCTCTCCATAGAGAGGAAAATCTTGTTCACCCGCTTTTTCGAATAAGTCAAGAAAAGAGTGGATGCTAGGGCTTATTCCTTTTTAACGACATCTATTTTGGTGCCCTCTCCTTTTGTGCCACCCCCAAAGCATTCATTTCTATCACTATTATTTACTCTACCAAGCTTAACCAAAAGCCTATCTTTATAGAAAAGCTCCAATAGCCACCCACTTCTTCCTCACCCTTGGAACCAATCAAAGTCGAAGACCGAGGTCCTATCCTTTTCTATAATAAGATGAAGGAAATGAGCTGCTTGTCTTACCTCGAGCCCATAGGGACATGTACTACTATAGATTTGGATGGTGCTGCTCTGCTAAAAATTAGGCATTGAAATGGGCCTAACTCCATTCGCTGATGAACCCTTAACCTCTGCTGGTATGCTTTGTTACATGTGTTGTCTACTTCGCTTGACTTGAGTGCATACACTAGGGCTATCAAACTAAGCAGCTTCTCTTGTCCACTATGGCTTACTTGGTCTTTTCAAGGAACGCAGTTGATAGAAACCTCCTAAATAAGGTGCAACCATGAGCTTTCTATAATAAATTTTCTACTTAGGAAGAGCCCTTCTCAGGTGAGTCGAACCATCATTAGCTCAATTGTGAATATAAGAACTAGAGGACTGACCATTTTACTGAAAGAAAGTTTGTGAGGTGACACAAGTCTATATTTCAAGAACTTCTCGTGTAACCTACATATAGTGATTTCTCTTTAGAAGCGTTTAGCTATGCCTTATATAGTTTCTTTTACTGCAAAGTAATTATTTTAGAAAGTAGTTTAAGTAGTTTTATGTACTTGATTTGATGCTATTACTGCTACTATTATTGAAAGATTGAATGACAGCTGTAAAATACTAACTACTACTATTACTACTATTAGTATTTACTTGATGCTATTATACATAGATAAGACTTATTAGTAGTCAAGTAATATTCTAAAAACTAACTAAGAATTTTTAGTTGTTTACTACTAGTTCCTGCTTTTACTAGGAACTGCTACTAAAAAACTAAGCTATTATTTTAATAGGTATTGTTTGTTCTCCAAGAGATCACTCACTTACTTTTGAAATACTTTTCCATTCGTTGAAGAAAGCTTGTAAAGTGATAGACAAGACAGCCATTGGAACAACTACTTCTACTCTTTCCTACATTCATTATTATCATTGCTGGCAGCCACACCCCCTCTTCTTGCTACTATTCTTCCTCCTATCCCATAAACATTGGTATTACTGCTTCATTAAAAGAGAAAGATAAGATAATAGCACCCATAAGTATGTATAGCAAGTGCCTTAACTCTCATCGCATGATCCACTGGTTGTTGCTCATCACAAATCATATCATGAAGAAAGTCCTTAGGCTGGGTCGAAATCTAGATGTAGCACTTGTCCAGTTTGAAGTCATGATGATTGAAAATGCTCTAATAATTGACTAATATCACTCTAGACTTCATCAATAATGGAGAAATCCTGCATTGCTTGATTATGTTTAATAAAAAGAACTTTTCATGGATGAATAAAGCTTGCATTTCATGGATTTCTATTATGACTTTATTGTCAACCAAGCAGTAGATAATCCCACCAAATAGTGAAACCAATTAATAAACATAAAAGAAGAAGAAATCAATTATCTATTATGTAAGATGAATTCAACTATTCATCCAAAGTGAAACACTTCACGCCTTGAAGCAGCCTGTATTATTTTTCTAAGTCCCATTTCATTTTCAGGAGATGATCGAACCATAAGTCTACCATTTCTAAAGTGCTGCCTATTATAAAGCAGAATTATGACCTTCTCAGGACATTCTAGAATAGGAGATACTAAAGGCTTCCTATAAGACTTTTTCCTGCCAATAGTTCTCACTATATGTTTTACCTAGTACATTAGAATCCTAGTACTATACACAAATGGATTATTCCTCCATAGCTTCAATCACAGGTGTGCTATAGTATTAGCATCTCTAATAGAATTTAGTGAAGTGAAAACCTCTCCATATTCTGAAAAGATATAATAGGAAGTATATTTGTGAGCATCCCTATCCTATGTGGGTAGAATACCAAATGCTTGTCCATGCGAGACATAAAATCTCTTCGTATTTTAGCGTCCTTGTATCTTCCATGAGACTTGCTTCTACCATGCTTAGAGTTAGACCCCTTTTCAATAGGTCTCCCCCTAACCAACAATCCCCCAGCCTACTTATCATCTTCTACATCCTCAAGCTTAGCTATCACATCCTTAAAAAGAATTGAATTTTGAACAAAAAAAGAATCTAATGGTATCCCTACCATACAAAATGGTGTCACAGAAGTGCTTAAAATAGGGAGGTAAATAGCATAATAATAATAAAGCTTGATCCTCATCATCAACCATCACATATATATTCCTCAAATCCCTAATTCAACTTCTTGCATGCAAAGAAAGTACAATCTCTGCTTAGAATCTAGGGAGGCTTTAGGTCATCTACAAAGACTCTAGCTTGAGCCACAACCCTTAGTGCTTGTTTCCTCCAAGACCTCATATGCTAAACATAGCTAGATCAATGAGAGAGCATTTCATTCATCTCCTCCTTCTCTTCTTCACTCAGAGTCTCAAGCATCTTCAAATTCCACATGAGTGCCTTTGCTAGTCCCTACTGAACTAACACACCTTACAACTTGGTTCTCCAAACCCAAGGCACTTTGAACCAACAAACTTCTCAATCTCATACCTTGTCATCATTGAATTGTTCATTAGGCTCTAATACCACGTGTTAGGGGAGGATCAAAGGGGGAACAACCTCATACACCAATGGTCAAACCCATTTGAAACCCAAAAGCTTCACTATGGGTAACTAGTAGTCTTTATACACCAACATATTTTCAATTGGGACTAAACCCAAGACTCTCACGTGTATTAACAATTTTGAAGCCTTTCAAAGAAGAAGTTTGTCACCACCCTACACTATGAAAACTAAAGTGATTTCTACTTGGCCTTACTATGTAAGTTGCTACAAAAGCTTGTAGCTCAAGAGGAGGGACTATGGACACATGTTATTTAGCAGAAGTACTATAGGAGAGAGAGAGAGAGAGAGAGAGTATGGGGCATTACCCCTAGGAGTAGCTCCAACATTTCATCTTTATGGAGAGGCATCTTGCAAACTACAGATATTATCTAAGCTAGCTCATATTTGAGTCTTGGAGATGAAAGCAAGATTTTGTTCTTGAAAGATAGGTGGTGTGATGGTGTTAAGCTGGAGGAGATGTTTGCATTCATTCCCAAGGATAGCTTTATATAGTTCTTTCATGGTTACAGATGTCTTTCAAGACTCTCCTCATGAAGGTAGCTGGTGTCCGAGATTTAGAAGAAAATAATGCACCTTGCCTTAATTCATCACTCTCCAGTGTATCTGAGTCAGAAGATAAGAAATTAGCTATTGTGATAATGGTATATTTCTCGAGGTAACTAAATAGGTAGAAATATTTTATTGCTACGCACCTTGCCTTAATTGATTATGTCAAAGTCTACACAATATAGACTCTTTCATGTCAATGAACTGCTGAGTCATGCTCAGGTGCCTCCCTTCCCAAAAGCTAAAGCTCTTTTAGAGCTCTAGGTTTGGGTGAGCTCTGCTGTTTATCTATCTTCAATAAAAGTGAAGAAAAGAACACCTATGATTGAACTATTTCAACTTAGAGAGCATTTAGGCATGCAGAACTTGTGTAATACCTTAGAAGGTACACAATCTTTGGTAGGTTGTCTAATGGATGAGAGATTCTTCATATTCATTCGGCTTTAGGAGCAAGACAATAACTTATGTCTCTTTGACAGAAGATGGCATATCGTATTTAGTTCCTCCTTAATATCGAAAGATCCTAAGAAGGAGAACTGAACTTATAATTTTCAAATTGGTACTGAGCATGTGCTCTTTATTGAAGGTTAGAAAAGTCTGGCCAAAGGTGTGAAACAAAGTCTCCCCAACCACGATCTTGAAATTACAATCCTAGTCAAGTATGTAGGGAAACCACAGTCAAATTAATGACTAGGGCTTCCTCCAACCTCTCAGCTTATGTCCCATCCGACACCCAAATCCCACTTCAACTCAATTTTTTTTAGTTTCAATTGATTTGGATCTCCACTCTAAACACCTACAAGAATCCTCTTGAGGGGTGGACATGTTGGGATTTTCACGGTAACTTAGTGTATGGCACACTTTACCAGTGGAAGCATTGCATTGATGACCATGATTCCTGCTGTGACACTGTCTAATATTGGGAGTATTTGGTTCTCTAATAACATAATCTTTGTGATTAGTGATTATGATGATCCAGTAGAACCTGATAGAAAAGTTACATTTAGCCTAGGCTAATTAATCAATAGTCTTATACTTCTCGTTTACAAAATCTAGTGAGATAGTTGTTTGACAAAATGATAGTGTGGTCGGTTTAAGGTCAAACTATAGAGCAGTGGGAAAGTTTGTCTGTTTGCCAAAGGCAACTCAATCTATTAGGCACTTTTTCATCCTATTCATGGTTGGTTAATGGAAGTTCTTAGTCGATTGATCACCAATAAAACTTTTCATCAGCACGCACCTCTCTCACTCAAGGTAATTTGATTAGTTGTAAATTCCATAGACGCTCAATTCTTTAAGGATTTAGGAGTGAGACTTCAATGTGAGTTATATCACTTGATGGGGTGCTTCGTACTATATTTAGGGAAGACCTATCATTGGTTGAGACACTGGTTACTTAATCATGCACCTAATGGCATATGATCTTAGATTCTGAAGTTTTGGTTATTACTTCCTCAAAAAAAAGTAATAGACTGTTACCAAGAGGGGTTGTTGAGGTCTTACATCCTGGGTAAAACCTAAGGTGTGATTGTAAGGAGAAAAATATGGGGAGCCCCTTGTCTACCCCCTATGAAAAAAGAGCACCTATCATCAAGACTACAATATCTATCAAACATATGATCCATCTGCACTCTGACACTCATTCCTAATTGTGTACCTGTACCCCACTACTAATTTTCTATAGAGAAATGGTACGGATCCTCACCCCTAAAATACTTTATGACACTAATCCATCTTATCAGTCTTTGGACTCTTCAAATAAGCGAGAAATAACTACCCCATGGGAGAAGAAGTGAGGATTGAATCTCACCCCATGGGAGAAGAAGTGAGGATTGAATCTCTCCAATACCATACTCAATATCCCCATCCGCCACCCTCTCCATCCATACTAGACACACAACATAGATAAGGATCATGGATGTGCAGGTTCAGGCCCAAGAAGAAATTAGAGGGGACAAAAGTATCTTGAGAGACTCGTTAACCAAGATTGTAAGCTTGCTCAGTGAGAAAGGGAAGGAAGAGCTACTATAATAACATGATAAAAGCCCTAAGCGATAGAAATAATGCTATTCTAAAAAAGATTGAATGTATAATGCTACGAAGGGTGATGAGTCAGTCTAGATGGAAAAAGAAGGTAACTGTAGGGAGGGGAAGGTTGCTAGCTTCTTTCCTTTTCAGTTTAGCTTAGTTTTTCAGCTTATTTTAAAGTGATTTTAGTGTGATTTAAAGCACAGTAAATTAAGTACCACCTATGAAGGATGGCTATTCCCTAATAAACATAGAGTAGTAAAGGATTCTTTTTCTTCGGGTTAGATTGATAACCTTTATAGTAGGAATGTTTGAGGTAGGCATGGCCAATTATACTAACTTGGGGTTGGGACAGTGAACAGCAAGTAGATCTATTAAGTAGTGTGTTATCAAGCTATCACTCTTTTCAAGCCTATATATGAATTCTTATCAACCATCAACCAAATCTCACTTATGTTGTGAGACTTCTAAAGATGATTTGCCTCTTAGTCGAGGTTCTTTGAATTCTTTTTTTTTTATAGTAGAGTGTAACCAAGAAGAAAATGAAGCCATGAGAATCATAGATTTAGGACCTTTTATGGGATGTGTGTTCTCTTCCATCTCAATTTTTTAGATTGGTTTTTGGCCAAATACTTCTTTTTTATAAGAAAAAGAAACGAGGTAGCACACAACTTACATATGAGCTTAGGCGGGAGCCTGACCTGACTATGAAAGGTGAAAGCTTAGGATGGCTAGAAAAGAAAGTTGATCAGTTTTCAGATAGCTTAGAAAAAAGACCTGGAAAGCAAATCCAATAATAGACTGACATAATTATTGACATGAGAAAAATGAATAGCCTAACGCTACACGCTTTCTATTTCATATTTTATGAAGCTCTTCAGCCCTCGATCCTTTTTTTTTTTGTGTTTCTGCGAATGAGAATCAAATCAGGGCTGGCTTCCATTCCATAGCTAAAAGTTCACTACACACTGAATAATTCTTTTCTATCTTCTCTCTGATTGAATCTTTGTGACCTATTTTGTCTTCTTTTACTTAGACTCTCCCTGACCCTGAAACAAAATAGACTAAAACTTTGAAATAATTAGTAAAAGATCTAGAATGAGAAAGTGGTAGTCAATCATTTCTTTCTTCCATTCAATTCAGAGTAAAAGAAAAGAAAAAAATGCAGAGGCTTGCTATGCTGAGGAGTGGGATGGGAATGAAGCTTGATATAGACCTAAATACAAAGCCAAAGACAAAAAGTCTAGGTGCTAGTATTGGCCTTATGCAATGGTAGAGTCACTTTTTTTCTAACCAAACCCATTACTATGCACATTTTCTTCTACTTTGCCTGAGCAAGAGTCAACTACTTTCCTTATCTGTATTCGATATATTTTCTTTTCTCAGATAGAAAGTTTTTCCTAATTATCTGTACCCCCTAGCCCCCCCATCATAAAGTTCTTCCGATAGTCAATAAGTAGAAAGATGTTTAGGAAGTTTCTTCTAGCAAGAAACCCAAGTCATTGGACTAGGCTACAATAGTTCTATTATTCCATCGAGAAAGAAGAGTTTATAGCTACCAGCACTGACTCGAACTAATAAGAGCTACCACACCACTACCCACTAGTAGTCCTTCCTCCAAGAGATTCAATAGACCTCCAACAACAGGGAGAATGCTGACTTTATTGCTTCTCTTGAGCCGAATATGTTTTTTTGCCATTCTATGGGTGTGGCTAATTCAGCCATTTTACAAAGAAAGATGGGCTCACCTGCTTGACCTGATAGCTACTGCAAATCAAGCTTGAGAAAAGATAGGCTAGCGCCTTCTTCACTTAGAGTTGAAATAAAAACTAAATGCCCCCACTCAAGCACCAACTGTAGTGATTCCCCCAAGACTGAAAATAACATCCATAATTTCTTCAATATAGAATATCTCAGTCATTGACCTACTAGGCATAAGAAAGAATAGAAAGAAGTAAAAATTGCACTAATCACAGCTTCTTCACCATGACGTGTGAACAACACCTCTATGCCTTTTGTTCGATAAGTATCAACAAGAATGAAAGCAGTTCCTCCCTAAGCTCTGATTTTGCTCATGGTCTATGAAGTCACACCTTGCTCTTGCTTCTTTCTTCCCTGCCTCAGAAGCTTAGGCTAAGGAATAGAGCATGAGGGAAGGCACCACTAGCTGTATACAAACCAAGGACCGGCGTGACGAACACTATAGCCAAATTACCTTTCGGATGGGGAACTTCAAGCCCTTATCCACTTTCAATTAGGTTTTTCTTCCTGAAGCTTTACACGATAAGGGATGAGAGAGTGTGTGTAGTAATGAAAGTAGTTAAGCCCGTACACATCATTAGTGCAAAAGGAATGAGTCCTTGATCCTCACTGACCCACATAAAGAAAAAAGAAGGCACTAGAAAGAGTTATTACTGTGCAAATGAGGAAGCTCTTAACGGACTCGAAGCAAAGGGAAGGAGTAGTTTGCTAACTTCTACCCAGAGAGAAGGTCCCCTTTTTGAGAAGAGGGGAAAGGGTCAAAGAGAAGAATTAGAGTGGTGAGCAGGGCGAGAGGTTAAGAAGCAAAAGCTCACTCAAAAAAGAGAAAGAAAACTAGTGAGTTAGATGAATCGATAGTGGTCAAAAAGAGAGAAAGATCTTTTTCTCTTGAAGCAAGTGATATTAAGTCTTGTTAGTAGTCTGACTTCCTCATGAAGGGGAAAGTTCTATCTCAGAAGTGAAAGAGAGGCTTCAACTTTTTTCACCTTCGAGCCAGTTATTGTCCTTTTTCCTTTTGTTCTAAAAAGAACAAAATTCTTGCCTTTTCTTCTACTGAAGAACAACCTATTGCCTTTTGTTTTGTACTTCCGAGCGCTCAATAACTAACTGCCCCATGTTGGGGTCACAATGATGCAGAAGAACTTCTATTTTCTATATGCTATTTTGAACTTAGTGAGGCTAGGCTGGACTTCTCTCTCACAAGGAAAAAGCATGCACTGATCTTAGTTGTCCTTTTTTGTTGACATGGAAGCTTGGCTTGATTACCTCCATGATCGTGAAGCTCAAAGCAGTGGCAATTTTGTTTTAAGAACTATTAATTGTATTCATTCCTTTGTCTTGTCTTTTTTTAAACTTATTGGAACATACAATTTTAAAACATGCTTACTCATTGAAGGCCCAACCAAGATCTAAGGTAGAATATGTAGAGACATCCCATTCATTGAAATTTCATCCAAGGAAAAGCATCAATACTCACATAAGATTAGAAATGGATAGATTCCATTAGTCGGAATGATGAAGAGCCTATGGATCAAACTGGCTAATTACTTCTTAAAGAAAGTAAATAATTTTGGGAAAGAGCAAGCATTCCATTCTTAGAAAATAGATTGAAGGGGAAATGGATTGAAATCCATTTGACACTTTGAAAATTGAGAAAGGTTGGAACCGATGACCGATTGAATCAAGTAGGAATTCATCTATAGCCCTTCTTCGAATATTGATCTTTTTTCGATATACCTACAAATTTTTTTCTAAAAGATCTAAGCAGCAGTTGCCCTATTACATTACTAGATGAAGATTGAGGATCCTCTCTCGTGGTGTCAACCTTTCTAGTGGAATGACATCAATGAAATTGATATAGAAAGAGAAAGAAAGGAGATTCTGCTTCTGAGTCTTAGTTCAAGATGGGATGAATTCAGAACTAAATAAAAAGGAGATGACATTTGGTTCTTAACCAATTAGTAGACATTGAGTAGGTAAGTATGGTATATAGTACACGAGTTGAGACTGGAGGATCAAGTGAGGGGCAGTCTTTCCTTTGTTAATCTATTCTTCTTTTACTTTGACTTCTCCCCAATCAAATAAGAATCATTCTTAGAATCATATCTTTTTTATAGTCTTTCTATATTTCTATTCTATTCTATATACTGAAATTCTTTTATTGAAATTTTGAAATTATTGAAATTTATATTGAATGATATTGAATTTGTGAGATGATTTTTTCTTTGCTATGAATTGTGCTTTTGTATTTTGGAAAGCATAATTATGATAAACAAGGAAGAATTTGAATATTTCATTCAACTTTCTACTGAGGTGTTGGGTATCAAAATCATTAAAAAAAATTATGAATTTTATACCCCGACTGACAATGAAACTTTTGAGTTCTAATTGTCCAGGATAAATAAGAATTAGCTCTCTAGCATGGAAAATTTGATTCTTAAAATTGAATCTACAAAGATGAATATACTAATTCAATATTACTGATATTAAACATATCCATATGAATGGTAATGCATCTTTCTTCATTGTTTCCTAAATCATATTAAATATTAACAATTCAGCTTAAATTTTCTTATTATTATTTAAGATAAGCTACCATGGTGAAATTGGTAGGCAGGTTGCTCTTAGGAAGCAGTGCTATATTTATTTAATTTAGCTAGGATTAATAACTAGAAAGACAAGTATAAAATAATTAATTGCATATGAAAGGGTTATTAACTTAATGATAATTGTGTTATATTTATTTAACATATTTTAATGTTAAGTTAAATATCATGCAAAAAAATAATGTTTTGCTGATATCATTTATTAATAAAGGACATTTCTTTGAATGTAATATATAAATTAATTTAGTTAATATTCTATCTGCTTATAGATATAAGATTCATCATCCTAGCATAATTATAAATAAAAAGAATATAAAATAGGCAAGCTTTTAGCTGCTGAGTGTGAGAATCAAGAATGGTTCTCTCGATTAGCTTTAAGTATTACCACACATCCTAAGAAAATTATATTTAAAATATAATCACATCATTATTTAATGAGTTGAATTAATTATATTTAGTAAAATAGAAAAAAAAATTATTTGAGAAATTTTTTATTGCTTCATCATCTCATCTAATAATTGAGAATCCTCAGTTTAAATATGATTTTTTTTAAGAATTATAAGTGGTCTCCTTCTCTTATTCATAGAACTAGCTATCTACTTTTTAAAAAAACCAAATAATCAAGAAACATGTTTTTATACCCTATTTTTTTCTTTCCCTGTTATACATACCATTTATATTGCTATCAGATAACAAAAAGACAAAATAGCAAGAGAGAGCGTGCCAATGTGGTGCACATGGCATCCTAAGAATGGATAGAGATGCCACATGACAAGGACATCAGGAGCAGCTCTGCTTCTGCAACTTCATCATTCTCCTCACCTCTGACAGATTGCTTTAGAAACCACCTCCATCTCCAACTCCTTGCCTCACGACAATGACAAAATAGAACCATTAGGATCTTTTCTTGCTTCTCCTTTTGCCTCCTCCTCAGTTCCTCCTCGTTTAATGTCATGGCCATCTTTTCCTGGTTCACCCTCTACCCTTTCTTCGTCTCCTCCGTGTTCGAGTCGGGCTGGTTTTCTCTATTTGCACTCACGGTGACCACTTTTCTCACTTCTCCTTCTTCCATTTGATCACTTCTTTTCCTTTTACTGTAATGAATACCTCAGGCATTGCAGAGTGATTGCAATGAAAAAAGAAAGAGTGCATGAAAATAATCTTTTCCATCAAAATCAAAAGCATAAAATATATTTCACACGATAACACAAAAAAATGCTGCAATTCATTGGTAGATGAAGAATATGAAGGACTAGTTTGTATTAGAGAGGAGAAATAAAATGAAAGCTTGATGATTTATGGATTAATTTTGAGTATGCATGCAGCCACTAAAAAAATTTCACTTTTTTGGGTCTTTTCACACAAACTCCTATCATCCATACACAACCAAAATGAAAGTAAACTACTTTCTGAAGCTCATATGATGTATAAGAAGGGTTTTAGAAGAAAATTATCAAGAATAAGTATATAATGATGGGGAATTGATCAATTTTAAAGGAAAGCAGTCATTTAACAATGAAAATGTGAAAAAAAAACTAAAAAAAACTAGAAATGGAGATAAGGGGTATGCCTTTAAACCTGCATTTGCCATTTAGTTATAAGAAAGCTTTAAATTTGTATAGAATACTATAAAGCAGAAAACAATAATGATAGATAAGATTATAAAGTGAAAATGCGCACAGGCCAAAATATTGAATGAGGGAAGAAACAGGGAAGAATAGCTAAGGATGGCGAAATCCATGGGGCCTTCAGGACCACTTCTCCAAAGAGGCATGTTTGAACTTCAAGAATCCGAGCAAAGTTTTATGGATGACTCCACTACCATCATCTCCAACTTCTCACTGCTCTCTTTCGCCTTGCTCCTCATCCTTTTCACCAAATGACATCCGCCATTGAGTGGTCACCAAGCTTGAGTTATCGTGATGCACAAAGCTTTGTCATACGGAACAAATCATGATGCTAAGGTTCTACTTCGGCATAGGGAAGGGTGGTGATGCCAATGATAGGTAGAATAGAGCAAGGGCAGAGCATGGCAGATAGGGTTTTCTCTCTCTTACGGACCTTTGAACTGATCTGCTCAAAGTAGAACGTGCATCAGGTAAGCTTATTGTATCGAGTAGGATTTCATAGTAAGCAAAATACAATTACAATGTGATTATTGAAGGTTATAGGGATAAGATAACCAACTGTAGCAATAAGTTTACAGTGGAACAATTTTCTAACTTAATTATGATTTAAAATTACATAAAAATTGATTCAATTCATGATAATGGAAACCAAAATTATAATTTTTACTAAACTAAATTAATTTAAATTGATATTTTATTATTGAATTCGATGTTGTTTGTAAGATCTAACATAAGTTAAAATTTATATTCAATATTTCACTTTTAGTTAGACAATATGCATGTATACAAGAAATGCTGTACTCTTCTATTATAATTGAAAATAATGCCGTGGTAAAATTGATAAAAACCTAAATAACAAACTTATGATTTATCTAAGATCAATTTATTTATTTTTTTCAGGGTAAGAATAAGTGTCTCAAAAGCATCTTCTCTGACTATCATGATTATGTTAGGACTAGATACCTAAGTGAGTCTTATCTTAATAACATCTCTACTATTAGAGGTTAGTGAATCTAGATTTCTTTAAGATTGAATCACTCTAAATCAAAATAACCTAACTGTTATAATTAACTTCAAAATAAAATTTTGAATCAAAATCAAAGCTAATTGTGGTGTTTTATTTTAGAGTCATTATGGACACCATACAGATCTTAGGGGATACTTATTGATGTATGTGGGTAAGACATTGAGGTATGATGTACCATCTCAAGAGAAGGAAACATCACCATATAATGGACCTAATCACCTAATAAGGACTCTTAAGGCATATGGGTCTTCATATATACCAGAGATCTTTCCCCTACTCTATATGGAAAAGTAAAGTAAGGTTTATTTTATTCTTGGATCTTTAGTTCCCTATGAAAGCAAGCATCCATAGTTAATTACATCCTTGAAAATAGGAAGTTACTAAGAAAACTCTCAATTAAAGTAGTCAATCAATATCTCCAAAGATTTAAGGTTAGACTATCAATGAATTAGGTATTTTTTTGGAAAATCAAATGGGAAAATTCAATTTATAAAGACTTAATTTTTGGATTCTAAAGGATGATAAGTAAAGAGAACTCATGATACTTGGAAGCCTAGTGGGCACTCTAATCTATCCTATGGTTAGGCTTTATGTATTTGAGAGAGAAGGTTTATTTTAGTTTGAGTTGAAATTTTATTAAAAGGTTAGGGCTTATAGTTCATCAACACAAGATTGTGAAAATGCTTAAGAGGTAAGAACTTATACTCATAGTCTGAAGGAAACAAGCAACCTTAGATCCTAAAAGCATGATCTAAATCTAATAAAAAATGGGACATAATAGTTTACGTCCATAAAGGATAAACCCATCTCGACTCCTCTAGACTTACAATCGACTAGAGTGGCTACTAGCTAACACTTCCTATGCTTCAAAACCATGTAGGCCAGTCATATGTTAGTGCAAGATAGTTAAGCAATTATTTAATTTGAAAGAGACTAGAGTACTAAACTCACTCACTAAGAGACTAGATCATGATTGGTATGAGATCATGACTTAGACTAAATGAAAAATTTTATAAATTTTTATATCATTTTGACACATTGATTTGGACAAAGGCCTGAGATTATTATGACAAAATGCATGCTGAAATTAGATTATTGGCTAGATCAATGGGAGGAGGTGTTCTCCACTATAAGGGATGCCCTCACAGGTCAAGCATTCCCCTATCGTAGAAGAATGGAGACCCTTCTAATTCAAGAGTGAAGCAAGATGTTATGCATGATATTTGAACATACATCATCTAGCTAATGTGTTGAAAAATATTTTAATTATCTTGATTATAGCCTAAGCTTTAAAGTGAGGTTATGAGTTATTAGTGGGGGTAGAAAATTTATTTTTTTCCCCTAAAAAGGCTACTGTAACTAAGCCACACATTTAAACATCAAGCTTAAGAAACCTATGAAGAACATGCAATTTATATTGCACAATTTAAACACAACAATCAAGAATTCACAGATTTCAATATATAATAAAAGGCTGGTGCAAGTAGGTATCACCGCACACACGAAAAGAGAAGAAATTGGGTACTCGAGCTCTACCCTTATACAACACAGGTTATAATAAAATTTTACAATTATAATTGAATTAAATACTATCGGGGTCTTCATTCATTACTCTGCTTTCTTCCTTTTGATTTCATGGTGCTTCTAGGCTTCATAGGCCCTCCTAGGACTTTGCCTTTTAGCCACTGCTCATCCTAAACCCATTAAACTAATCCTAATTCCTATTACAAAATTACATGTTTGGAAAAATAAAATATAACTATAACATAAAAATAGATATTAGCTAAATAACCATACAACCTAAGCAGTTATTTTTCATTATTTGGACTTGGCACCCTACACATGGGTAACCAAGCCCACCTATCCTAGTGTGGATTATGCAAAAAGGGTATAAGCAACCTGCAAGCAAAAGTATTTATATTTATTATTATATTGGCCTTTTTAGCACAATACCCTTCAGAAAATATCAATTGGATAATGACAACCAAACATATAGTCTATGCATAAATAATCCTAACATCTAGTTTAAAATATTACATCACCAAATAAAATACAACATCACAACATGCACCGTCCTAACATAGAGCTAGAAGTGGTGAATTAGTTATTATGTGTGCTTAGGCTTAGTGTGGTATGCTTTAGCTAGGCTTTAGGATTATATGCATCTAAGTTTGGAATTGTTTAAGTTAAACATCTGGGGTGGTTTCATTTCAAGTTACTATGAGGATTGGTGAATTTTAATTTGTATTTTTTTTATTTCACTTGATATTTACTTAGCATCTAATTATTGTAAAGAGAAGAAAAGGGGTTTAACCCCATTTATCCACATCTTAAGTTAACTTCTAAATCATGTAATTATGATTTTGTTTTCTTTTAGTGAATGACTTATTAAATTTTATATTAATCCTAAACTTGGGTTAATCTTATCCAAGCATAAAAAGCATCTTAAGATTAATGAAATTGAATTACTATCACATGGATGATGTTACATCATTCCTTTTCATCATCAATAGCATGCATATGATTTTGAACTTAACATACCTATACATGCAATGTATTTTTGGCACACATAAATGATTGTGAAAGCATATATTTTTAATAAAATAGAGTGATTTCATTCCTTAGTTAAGTATACATACACATGTATTACAGATTTAAGCAAGTATGTGCCATTATTAACTAGGGAAGTGTAATAATCAAAGATCTCCTTGGGGATTAAAGCCTCGTATTCTTAGGATATCCACACTATATACTTACTATCTTAAACACGTGTAAATATACATAAACATAAGGTTGAAAACCATGCAAAAGATTGTAAGTTAACAAATTTATTTATTCATGTAAAGTAAAGCTCTATCCAAATTTTAATGCATGCATACATATGAATGAAATTACGTAAGTATGTGTCATTATTAACCAGGAAAGTGAGGTAATCTAAGACCTTCTTGGGGCTACTTAAAGCCTCGTATTCCTGGGATGTCCAGACTATAAGCTTACTAACATTCAAACACATGTAAACACACATGATTCATGAAAGTAAAATGATACTTTAACATGTTTAAGCTATAAGAAAATATAAATCACATGTAGTATTCATAGCCAACATCAATTTAAATTTTCATCATTAGTTTATAATTTTGAAAATACTTTTGAAATTTATTAGTGATACTAGCCATACCATATAATAAGATTCATTCAAAGCATGCCACTTATACATAACTAATTATATTCGTTAGATTCTTTTATTTGAAAGCATGAATGCATGATATCAAATGGCATACAAATTTATAATGATTGAAAAGGAATAACTAAATATTTTCACATAATACATTCAACCATATTAACTCCTAAGGACAATCAAGTTGCAATAAAACTATTTAATATTAACCAAAGCTTCTTGTGAAATATGATTTTTATGTTTGAATTATTAAATCTTAAGGAGGAGAAATGATATTTATTATTTTACCCCATCTCATGTGAGTGACTTAATGTGTTTAAAGGAAAAGTAATTAAATGAATTTTATGGATTGACTAAATTTAAGTCATTAAGAAATTAATTTAGTTTCCCTTTCTTAAGACTCTTTAATTTGATTAACCTCTAAACCATGAGCATCTAATGATATTCCAATGAGTAATTACAATTTGCAATGCATTAAACAAGGCATAATGCAATGAGGCTCACATTTAAAGGTTAATTAAATTAAAGAAGAACCTAATTAAGTACTTATATGATGTTCCCACACTCATGGGTTAATCATATGTTCCTTAAGGGTCTTTATGTTATTAAACACATAAAGAGGAACCAATAAAATCATATTAATTTCTCTAAAACAACTATCATTTTAATTTGAATTAATTTTATCATTAATTACCCAATTAATCATTAATTAAACTATAAATTAATTAACCCTCTTAATAAAATAGATTAAGGAAAATAATTAAGAATGAGGTTCTAATCATCCCCCTCATCATTTCACCATTAACATTGATTAATCATCTTTAATTACTTAATTTTTACTATTTGGCCTTTTTAGTAATTTTTAAATTACCTAAAGAGGGTAATTAAGATTTGCATTTCAAATTCTCCAAATTACAAGGCCAATAAATCCCAAGAAAATTATGTTAGGTAGAGGACATCCCATAGAACTAGCCAACGAAATTTAGGGTTAATTAACCAAGTAATTAAGCCTTAATTAAAGTAATTAAGAAAAAATTCAAACCCTAATTAAACATTGTTCAGTAATTAAACTTTATGGATTTTATTTTTCTTAAATTCTTATTTGTTTACCCTTTTCAAAATGGTTATATTTTTAGAATTTTTATATAATTAGTTATGAATTTTCAAATTTCTCACTAATTAATTACATTTCAATCACCTACTTAACCCCCTAACTGGTCGATGCCACATGGATGCTAATAATGCTTTCCACCATGGGATAGGCTATGTCCCCCTGGCTAATTTAGCGTGGTGGATGCAATTTCTTCCTACCATTCGATCTTGGCTTAGATGGGGGAGATTAATCTCATGGTTCCTATTTGAGATTTTTAGTGATTAAATCATGGACATCCATTCTAATCATGTAAAATAGAGTCGATGATCTAACATCCCCTAAGCTGCCAAGATGGACATCATCTCTTGTCACTTGATCC